>OX451390.1:11973191-12573191 GCA_949629135.1 Eremobia ochroleuca | reverse complement strand
CTTTTATCCATACAGATACAAAAATAGCATTTATTTACATAAATTCTTGTCCGCGAACACAATTTACTGCGCCAATGTTTAACTTTCCTATCTGTTTCGCATTTAGCATTCATATCTCCGATATTTATTAACTTCAGCCGGTTAAAAGAAGAATAAAGAAACCACTACGCGAATGAGGGTTAAATGCGCCGCGTAGACACAGGACTATTAGTATTGGCGTGAAATAATGAAAGCCATTTCACAGTATAACGTAACGTTGTACGTTCATTAAGGCGGGTGTCGATGGCCGAGCCGCCGGGTGCAAGTTGCATAAATCAGTCCCGGGAATGCAGCCCGGCGCCCTAATGCGCTTTCGGTGTTGGTTGATAGTCACCCCCCTCCCCTTCTTACCTGAAATCGCTCCTTTTCACACAATCATACCCCCCAATGATTTGATGGCCCCTACGATTAAAAATGCAATGATAATTGAGACTCACTTAACTGCGCACGGACAGTTACAAAAAAACCGTGCATTCTGCGAATTTTAAGGCTACGCAAAATGTGGCGTATGAAATGTTTTATACTCTAGGTAAGTTGATGCACGGAGCAGATAATAACGCCACGGATACCAAAATGATGATTCACATCAATAGCTTAAACATTTAGTGCTGTATATGCGGTACGTTTTAGGCTCGTACATAGGGCCTATCATTTCAGATCGGAAACGCATGAGTAATCCATCTGATGGTATCTTATCCTACAAAACACTAGTCTACGAAACTTGTCTAAAACAAAAGGTTCTATTTGCCAGTAATCGTTGGTTCACATCGTTACGTGATATAGCTTAATTAATTCAAATCTGTTGTCAACTGACCCGTAACGGTGGTAAAGATGTGGTCGTGAGTGAATCCGACCGCTCCTGACCGCACCTGACCACTTTTCAGATTACGATCATAAAAATAATTAGGGTCGTTTTCTTAAATTTGACACTTCTAACTTGATGCTCGTGCATTCACATGGACGACCAGCTTTAAGCTCACTTGTGTAGGTAAGATTAAGTTTTACAGACTTGAAGAAAGTAAGGTTTTTAAGATGGATTTCTGGACTGAATTAAATTAAAGTGTCTTTAAAAAGTAAAGGCTTAGTGGCGTTTAATTGGTCCATTTTCGGCATTATGAACGCAATAACTAGGAAGCAATTTCGATACCTATTAAAATAATTTAAACACTGTCTAATGCTTTACTAAAGTTAGGTAATTCATATTATTTTAAAGTTACGTTAGTGTGCCAGAATATTATCTCAAATAAGATTTTAGCAGCTGTTGTCGATAATGACACAGCAACCAGTAATCTACAGAAGGTTCCAGCGTACCCACTGCGAATTAAATGACCCAGAATATCAGATTTCAATAATTTTCCATGCGACGTTCTTTTATCCATATATAAAACGAAATATTGCCTAATAAAGGCACCAACTCCTAATTGTATGTAAATCAGCAAGCTGAAATAACGAGATTCCGCATTATAAAATAAAATGTTGTTAAAAAGTACTGTTTTATGGCAATATATTGAGTAGTAAATGTGACACTTCTCACTCGACGACCAATCGCCTGCCGTCGATTAAGTAAGATATTCGATTCGTATATTCAAATAAGCAAGACTCGAGTTTTAATACGCTTTTATTATTTCTCCGATTCTTAAGGTTTTTACTGTAAGTACGGGAACGTTTCGGACACCCGTTAAAAATAACGGCTCTGCCGTTAAATAACTCTGCAAATTTTATATGTTGCTTGATGACTAAAATGACGTGATTATTTAAAAAAAACTTCCTAAATAGAAGAATACGACGCTATGACAGGATTTTAACATTGAATCACCCTGAAGTCTCTGTTTTATTGATGTCGTAAGAAACAACTTTATGACAAAGCCATTACGTTCGCCGCCTGATAATATCTGCTGAAGTATCTCCTAACCATGTTATTCAGCCTTCAATCTAGTCACACTTTTTTTTATACACATAAGCAGCTATTGTACTAAAAACGACACTTGTGTATTTTATATAACAGACTGAATTTATTTTAATGACAACTTTTATCTATAACGAAGCTTTTATGTTTTATTTTATGATCTTGGCAATTAACAGGCTCTCTTTATAGTAAAAATAATGATTTTGTAAGTTTCTCAGTTTATAGTCTAATTGCGTATTAGTAAGTGCTTGACTTCTACACTCGAATTTTCTTTTCGAAGGAAAAATTTTTAATAAAACGGGTGAATTGTAAAGGGCCGCTGTAAAGTGGCCATGCGGCCACACCCGCATGTCACGGGATCAACATTTTATTCGTCAAAGGTGAGGTACAATATCGTAATCGTAATGTGACGAGGTCTTTACGAGCGCACGACCAGTTTTAGGTACTTTTTATTTCTCTCGCAAATAACAAAATTGCGCTTAAAACGTGTGAGTCAAAACGGCCTTTTCGGATCGAAGGTTAAATTATTATTGAAGTAGATTTTGTTCAATGAACAGCTAAATATTTGGCCCCATGTATTCAAGCAAATATGTACTAACTTTTATGTGTAAAAATAAAAATATATTTGTGTATGTCTTATATCAATACAATAGATACACCATTGGGGATAATATTAATAAAATGAAAGGTGTAACAAACAAAACTCATGTTTCACGTACAGTTAATCTTTGGAAGGTTTCAGAACGAGTGTTCTGATATCGTTTGCGAGACGCGACTTATCGTAATTTAGAGCCGCCGATTAGACTGCGCCGGCCGACATACGCTAACGAGCATACATTTTTATTTATTTTTGTTTTAACAACAGTACGGTGCCGATGTTTTGTCTCTACCGGCGATTGTGCCAAGTTAATTGGATTGTTCGCTTTGAATTTTTAACTGTACAACAACGCTAAAAATCACTCGATACGACCATACAATCTGTCCAATTAATTATATTATTTTATTTTCATCTTACCTTGGTCGTTGTCGTTTTAAGCGGCGATCCTGATGAAACTGCGCAGATCTCCACTTCATACCGGTCCACACCAGCTTCTCGGTCCAGAGAAACAGCCGTTGAAAGTATTCCCAACGAGGAATCTATGTCGAACAACCTGTCCACTTGTCTACCTTCACCAGTCACATTCACTATGTAATATTCTAAACCCGATTTATAGTTATTAGTCAAGTTTAACACTGCCGTACCCGCAGGTTCGTTCTCAGCCACGGATACCGATCCTACGTTAGTCCAAGTGACACCCTGTAACTCTGCTCCCCCCATAATGACCGTGAGGTAAGCTTCAGTACTTTTCTGTTCACTCAGCACTGCCTCATCCGTAGCTTTTATGACCAGATTCCAGCGCGCCTCCGGTGTCGTCGGAGGATAACGTAAAGTCAATGCACCGTTACTTCTGTGCAGGTCGAATAGATCGTTGCCACCGTGGATAAGCTTGTAAGTGACCAATCCATTTGTTCCTGAATCTAAGTCACGGGCCAATACGTTCATAATAAATATTCCACGGCCTGCACTTCTTCCTAGTCGCTCCGTGTTGATCACGGCTGCGTTCATAGATACGAAAACTGGAGCGTTGTCGTTAATATCTTCGACGATTACAGTAACTAATTTCTCAGCAGAGAGTCGCGCAGATGGTGGCTCGGCTCTATCATAAGCGACAACAGTTATTCTGAACGTGTCAATACTTTCTCTATCAATAGGTAATAAAGTATGTATAACCCCGGTGATGTTATTTATGGCAAAGTGCCGCTTGCTGTCATTAGGGTCTTGGTGCGTAATCGAATAATAAACTTTTCCGTTTAATCCAGAATCTGGGTCCTCTGCGGTAACTGTCACTATAGGCGTGTGCTTCGGAATACCTTCTCTTATTTGACGCACAATAGCTGTGTTCGTAAAGATGGGTGCGTTGTCATTTGCGTCGATTACATTTACAGTAAATAATATGCTTGACGATAAGCTTGGGTTGCCATTATCCGTAGCAGTGATGTTCAAAACGTACGAAGTTAAATCCTCATAATCTAATTGTTTGTGCAAAAACAATTCGCCCAAATAGCTGTCAATAAAAAATGCTTCTTTTCTATTACCAGACGTAATTGAGAACTGCAGCTCCCGATTGATACCCAAGTCAGCATCGGTGGCGTGGAATTGAATAATCTTTGTATTTATTGGTTCCGTTTCTAGCACCGACACTTTCATTTGTGTCTGAGTAAATACTGGTGCATTATCGTTCTCATCAAGCACGTCAACTGTGATAGTTGTTGTGGCCGAGAGACGAGATATCTGACCGGAATCATGAGCCAGTATGGTAAGCTTGTAGTGATCCGTTGTTTCACGATCTAAGGGTTTGTTAATGAGTAGTTGTCCGGTAGCTTCATCTAAAGTGAATTTTCCAAAATCATCACCTCCAATCAGTTTGTAGTAGATGTCACCATTCAGACCTTCGTCAGCATCTGTCGAGTATACTCGCATAATAGAAGCTCCCACAGTGGCACCTTCAGATACCTCAACCTTATAGGGAGTTCGCGTAAAGACGGGCGGATTGTCATTGACATCTGTTATGTAAATCGTAACTCTCACGGAATCAGACAGTTTAACTTTACCGTTATCACTAACAGTCACAGTTAACGTAATGTAGTTCTGACCTGAATGTTGTGCCAAGCTTTCCCTGTCAAAAGATTTCAATGTTTTTATAAAGCCGTTTCTGGAATCTATTCTGAAATCATTTTGCGCTATTGGCAATGAAAACGTTAACTCAGCATTACGTCCAATATCTCGGTCTGTAGCTGTTAATTTTCCAACAAAAGTATCAGGTGGCTCATTTTCCTTGATTTTGAATATGAACGTGGTGTTAGTAAATTGAGGGCTATTATCATTTTCATCCAGAACGTGAATAACGACAGGCACTTGAGAAGATCTCGCTGGTTTACCATGGTCTGTTGCGATTATCGTTAACGAGTAGTAATCGCGTTCTTCCCTGTCTAGTAGACTTTTCACATACAGATAGCCATCTGGAAATACTCCAAACTTGCCATCAGTATTTCCTTCTGCGATATTGTAGGAAATTCTGCCACTGGAACCTAGATCAGCGTCCGATGCAGAGATTGCAAAAAATCTTGTGTTCACCAAAGTAGATTCTAGCAGAGATGTTTCGTATGACGTATGATCGAAGACTGGAGTGTGATCGTTTACGTCATCAACAATAACTGATATGGAATGCTTTGCTGCTAGAGCAGGACTTCCATTATCAGTGGCTGTTACCTCAATAAACATAACAGAGCCTGGCTCACTGGATATTGGCTTATTTAAGTAAATAACTCCTGTCGTTTCTGATATTCGAAAGTTGCTTTCAGGGTTGTAGCTTAGCGTATAAAAGATTGTTCTGTTAGATCCTGAATCACGGTCAGTGGCTCTGGCAAAATAAACCTCTTGACCTACTGCCATATTTTCAGGAATATGAATTTCATCCTTGTCTTCAATAAATATGGGATAGTTATCATTGACATCTAATACTGAAATATTTACTGTGGTGAAACCGAAAGCGACCCCGGTTTTTGCCATAACTTTTAGGTGATATGTCATCTTATCTTCACGGTCTACATTAGAATCTGTTGTTATCACACCTGTTTTTTCATCCATTTTAAAGATATGCTTTGGGTCACCTTCTAAGATGTAGAAAGATATTGTGTCACTAGATATTCTGGCATTCACTTTCCCTACAAAGCGTCCAATATCTGCCTTTGATGTGGCTTCGTCTTCCAGAATTTTGAAAGTATACCCATTATAACCGTCAAATTGAAGATTTTTGCGTTGAGATATCTTTACTATTTCAACTATAGCGTCCTCAAAAGCTCGTCTATTTCCTTTGTCTTTACAGGATATTTTAAGTGTATACACTGTCTCCGGAGCTTTCCTAAAATCTTTCTGTAGCACTATATTTCCAGTCCATGGCTCTATATCAAAATAACCGTCTCCACCACTCTCAAGTCGGTACATGATTCTAGCATTTTCACCTTCATCTAAATCCAATGCTTGAACTTGTAATACGGTACTTCCAATTGGCAACTCTTCGTTAATACTTTCAATATATCTTTGAGGATAAAACATTGGATCATTATCGTTTACGTCAAGCACTTTCAGTAATATTGTAGCAGTGGAAGATTGTGGAGGAAACCCTTGATCCTTTGCAAGGACTTGTATTTCGTATAAAGGGATTCGTTCCCTGTCTAATTCTATTACTGTACTAAGCTGTCCTGTAATGGGATCTAATATGAAAGTATTAGGGTATTTTCTCTCTATACTTGAAGGTAAATAATATGATACTGAACCATTTGTACCCTGATCGTAATCGGATGCAGTAAGAATGAGTATTTCCTTGTTAGGTTTTATGTTTTCATGCAAAGTTGCATTGATTTGAGGCTGTGAAAAGCAGGGTGCTTCATCGTTCTCATCTAAAATGGTTACTTTTAGTCTAGTATATGCCCATTTAGGATTAGGACCTCCGTCTCTAGCCGAAACGTTCAATTCAACAGTTCCTTGAATCTCTCGGTCTAACATTGATTTTGTTGTGACCAAACCTGTCAAGTGGTCAATAGTAAACCATTGCTGTTGATTGCCATCATAAAAATCATAAAATATTTCAGCATTAACTCCAGTATCTTCATCAGTAGCAGTTATGCTGGCCACATAAGATCCGGAAGGGGCGAGTTCTGTCAAAACTGTTGAATACTCCGATTTTTCAAACACGGGTTCATGGTCATTTACATCATTTACATGAATAACTAAGAATGAGGTAGCAGTACGTGGAGGAGATCCTCTGTCAGTAGCAACAACAGTCAAATTATACTTGCTAATTTCTTCCCTATCTAACACACCATTTACATGCACAATATACACACTTGATGAATTTTCCAACCGAAAATGGTTGAGCTCATTACCTGCAACTATACTAATGCTAGTAATGCCATTTAAACCCGCATCTAAATCAGTCACTGTAATAGCAGCTACAAGAGAACCATTTTTTGCATTCTCGTCTACAGTGGCGAAGTTAGCAGTCGGAGGAACATACGTAAACGTTATTACAGGATCATGATCATTGGCATCTATGAGATTGACAGTGACGTAGGTCCGTGCATCTTGCCGGGGTACGCCATGATCTTTCGCGATAACAGTAAGAACGCAAGTCATATTGCAAGTAGTGTTGCTACAATACTTAGGGCAATTCAGCTTCTTCGTGGTTGTAATCACTCCAGACTCGGGATCCACTGCAAATTGTCTCTCTGTATCGGTCACTTCATATGTTATTTTACTATTATCACCCAAATCACTATCCGTGGCTGTGACCTTAAGAACTGTAGTTCCTGGTGGTACACTCTCATTTAGAGACACTGAAAAGTCACTTTGATCGAATATTGGTGGATTATCGTTAACGTCTAAAATAGAAACATTCACTTGTAAATACCCGTATTTAGGTGGATTACCACCATCACGTGCCGATATGTTTAGGATGTAAAAGTCGGTGGTTTCTCGATCTAACTTGCCCGTTGTCTCTAGGTGTAAATAAGACGTTTGACCGCTTGGATTTACGGTGACATTCAACCTAAACTTCCCCTCAGTATCACCATCGACTATTCTGTAATCATTCGTGATACCGTTTTCTCCTAAATCCATATCGGTGGCGGCATCGAGCAATAACTTTGTCCCGGCCGCGGCACTCTCGGAAAACGCAACCGCTATACTCGGTTCGGGGAATTCTGGATAATTGTCATTCACATCCGTCACCCGTAATCGCACTTCTATCGGATAAGTTGGCTGACTGGATAACACAACGAACGCGTAACGGTCTACGGCTTCCCTATCTAGAACCAAGTTGGTCTTGATCTCACCAGACACCGGGTCGAGGACGAATTCCTTGGGAGGCTCATTGAAACGGTAAGTGAAACCAGGTTTTGTGGGAATCCTGCCAACGATGGTGCCGACGGGCTGGTCTTCGGGCACACGAAGGTCGACGCCAGTGTCGACGGCGCGGGACTGCATCTGCTCTGCGGCGGCGCTGACGCCCGCGCCTAGGAGCGCCGCCAGCGCGACCAGCGCCGCGTGCCATCGCCCCATCCTCGTCATGACACCGACAAAAACATCGCAGGGTTGTTCTTCGTCAGGGAAAGTTGACGCGCGCCGGGAGCGCTCGCTGTGTCCCGTTCGCGCAGTCTCGCGCGCTCGCTCACGTCAGGTATGCAGCATGGCCGCGACGACCTGCGCGCGCACGAATATCTCACGGAGAGTGCGACCCGCCGCGGCTGCGCCTACGCCGTCACATTCATTCGTAAACACGTGACAAAACACTATCTACGGCCGTCTCACACGTAAGTCCCGATGTGCACTGAACAAGACTCTTATTACGATAGTCACCCGATAACACGCAACACAATTTGAAAGCACTTTTCAGTTATGTTTTTGTTATGTTTGACAAGTGAAGAACGCGTTGTATGCGGCATGCGGGCGGCGTCGCAGTCGGCGCGGCACTGGCAGGCGGAGGCCTCCATGCCAGCCCGCACCCCTCCCCCGTCGCATCGAGCCTCCCCCGCAGCTTTGAAAGCTCTCGACTGTAGCTGCGTGATGATGATGCCGAGATAATGGACGTCGAAGGATTCTACTATTTATTGTTCGATACGAGTCACTTTACCATTTCAAGAAAGCTTACGGGTGCTTAGGTAGGTAGCGAATATGGTTATTTAGAATAGAAACTTGTTTTTAATCTTCTAAAACCCAATTTATTTATTTATGCAACTGCATTAGGTCCAAGTCTCTTGCAAACAAACTTAAAAATTATCTTAATGTATCAAACGAAAACTTACATACATTAAAATACCTACCTATGAATTTATGCGGATAACACAAAGTCAGCTAATGGTTATTAAGGTCCTAAATCGATTTTTCTTATCAAATATTTTATTTTTGGTCAAAATAAGTTTTGATCCGATAACAAAAAATAATAGGAGTAATTAAATTGTTTTCCACGGATGCCACATCGCTTAGCGTGCGTTGATGTCTATTATATGTGGGTACGAGGCGCGTGCTCTTGCGCATCCAACAGCTGTGCTTGTAACAGTTAGCTCCGTGTCAAGTTGACACAATACTTGCTTTAATCACTACACTGGCACCGTTTATTTAATTGCTGTGTTTACTATTCGTAACTCTTGCATACTTCGGAGTATCTTAAACGTTTGTCTTGTTGATAGAATCTGTATGCTACGCAGAAAAAGTTACTAAGAAAATTATTAAAATCTAAAATGTGAAGAGTTTCATCATTCACTTCGTTTTGGTGAATATTTGAGCGTTTTAATCATGTAGGCTTCTAAGATAGCCACAATACATGCTACATGACATTGTTCACATTTTTAAAGAGTTTCTTTCAATGTTTTTCCTTTCTTTTATGAATATTAATTATTCATTTAAAAAGAAAAAAAAACTTGTAAATGAATGCTTATAAGAATTATAACAGTCAATCATACCAATGTGGGATGCAAACCTGTAGCAATTTCTAAATATTACCATTTTACGTCAACTATAAACAGATTCTTATCACTATACTAATGTCTAAAATATTCCATAAAGTCATATTTTCTGTTGAACAGTAAAAACTTCTGCATTCAAAAATAATATACGACATAAATAATTATTTTAATTATACCTAATCTTTAATGAATAATGACAAAATGTAATGTTGATGAATATTATCACGGTTTATGCACCTACCAATTTGTACGCCACGATATGCGGCTGAACGTGTTAGAATTTGTCTGTATCCCATTATTATCCTACATACATGCAATGTATCATGTACACTATCTTTAAACAAATAAAATTTACTTAAGATGTGCGCATTAAAAAAATATTCGTATCATCATAATTTAATTTAACATCTACGTCTCTAAATAATTATCAAATACAAATCCTAAAACATGCTTCATTCAATATTAAAATTTCGAATCTCGCAAAAAGCTCTAGAACATTCATAATAACCCATTCACCGACGACCCTAACCAAAACCCATCTACCGGTCGCTACGAAAAGCTCCCACCAACCGCTTTGGTCGACCACTAGTTACTTTGAAGAGCGCGAGCTTTCAAAGTAAACTCGTATAGCGTAAGCGGTTTTACCATAGATGGCGCAATACCGATTATTGTAGGAACTTGTTGTTGCTTATTCAATTATTAGAATATAAGGTATTCATTATATTTAGGGACGCTTAGAATATTTTTAAGGCAAGTAAAGTTAACTTTGAAATTATTTACAATATATAATGACACACTGTCACACAGTAATTACGCAAGCGTCAACAAAAGGGGCGACCTTTTCATCGAACTCCTTAATTTAATGTAGATGGCATAACTAAACCTGTCTCAAAATTAACCGAATACAAAGGTACTGGTAGCTCTTGTTTTGCAAAACATAAACATACCAATGCGTACAATAGCGTTTCACTAAAAAAGATGAAGAAAGTTAGGCTACGAAATTCTTTCCTTGCTACGCTACGTCCGCGTTGGCTACAAATCTTCAAGGGTTACTGACGTTTCGGACACAATAATAATATATTCGGACACTTGCTTGCTTCGTGCTCTATCTCATTAAAATATGTCGTTTCGGACACTTTGTCCGAATATGTTGTGTCCGAAACGTCAGTAAGCCATCTTCAAAGGCGCGAGTTTCCTAACTTTTGATATATGTAGTTCACATAGATGGCGACACTACGACAAATTCATGCCCATAATATAATATTTTCTCTCTAATTCTCATTTCATTTAATAAATTATACCCAGATAATTTAAAAACTTAAATGTTAAAATTAATTCGAAAACTAGGCACTATAGGCGGTGTAGGTGTATTATTTGTTTTTTTTTTTCTTTGCTCTTTACCTTTTTAAGACGAAGTTCTTCAAGCCAGTTCGATACGGCGAGGGGTGGCAACAAGGAGGGAAGGAGGTTTCATGTCTCCTCGGAATGACAATAATTGCGTCTACGTCTAACGATCGACTGGGTTCTATTTTTAAATTGCATTTTATAGGAGGTACTTTTATTTTAGGTTCTCTTTATGATTGAAATAGTTCAAAGGTTTTATGGTGTTATTTCGAGGTCGTTCTAGGGTCGAACAGATATTAATAACTTGATGTCTGTATTTGGTTTTGGACCAGTAATAAATCTAGCCTCTCTGTGATTAAACTTAGGTCAGCGTTATGTTTGACCCGTTAAATGTGAGAATTAGATATTATTTCAGTACGTACTTGAGTTAAGTACGCTTATACTTAGTTATTTTCCAGTTAGTCTCTAATTGGGTCGCAGAGGTCAAACGTAGCACTTATCTACATGTTAAAAGCTTGGAATAAGAAAATGTTTGAGGTTTGTTTTTATCGCCATTGTTTCGTTTATGATCATTGGTGTTTTCGTGACAATTAACTAGATTATATATTTTATTACATTGGTTTCGTATTTTTTTCTTGTTCAAATCAGTTTTCATGGTAAAGTGGTTAGGTACTAGAAAAATTAACAATCCCATTGATTTTGGGATCGTCTGTCTAACAGCAAGCTTCTCCGAGCTATGTGGCACAGCTTTCAAACTAGCCAGATATGAATGACTGAATGTTAGTATTCATCCGTCTGGTCTCCGCAACCCAATTACTGAGGGATAACGATATCTACATCTGTATCAACTGCTATTCTGAAACACATTCTCAAACAGAGACTAGTCACCATTCATTGAAAGATCAAAGGCACATGTAACTACTCATACATCACCCAACGTCAGAACACTATGTATTCTACTTACAGCACAAAGGTAGAGCCTTTTTCGGCATTCTAAAAATAAACTTTGTCCTATACCTAGGTACTTTTCTATCAACACTTGTTGCATGAAGGTTTGACGTCACAACCCCCCTCCCGTTTGTGCGCTAGTGCCGAAGGGGGACCGCGCCTCCTAGGGGGGAGCTGCTGACGTAAGCACTTACATTCATGAATGGATTGAAGCCCAAGCCCGCTATGGCTTGATTAGTACCTACCCATACGTGAGTTGTATTGATTATAGTATAGGTTCATAACAAAGTGAGCTTTCGAGTGGTTTATTTGTGACGAGAATGGTGATGGTGTATATTTTTATGTACGTCATAAATTGTTCATGTCTAATAGAGATAGTGGACTCTCATTAAGATAATCCAAGTCTATGATAATTATTTTTAAACAACACAATCTATCTAACATTAGGTACAAATATACTTACAGCCTGACTCAATACATTGAAGCACATTTACAATCTATGAATGAGCATTTTTCTAAGGCAACCCACTGTTACTAACAATAAGTCTAAGCCAGAACTAATTAGGAATTATACCCACGTTCCGCCTACTGAGGTAAGACCAAACAGAAATTATAAGAAATCTTATAATTCAGGATACCAACATAAAATCATCTTCCAATTTCTTCTGAACATAGACATATGAATAACCTACTGTGAACTTTGACAGACTGCCATAAATACCTACCTCACTTAAAGGATTAATCGTTTTGTTGTGTCTCTAGCAGACAGTATCACCTATCCTACAGTATTATTTATGCAAATACTAATAAAGCTATCCATGTTAATCTAGGACACAGGCAAAACATAGTCTATACATAGTTGCTACCATCCCGTGCTAGTTAGAAAGTGGATCAAGGAAACGGCCCGGCTGCACTGTGGAAGTGTAAATAAGTATAGGCCGAACTATACCTATCAGTGTACAGTGTAGTGCAGCTTTATCGATTTATGACCTACTTCGCTAACCTGTTCTGGTCAGCTCACTAATATAGTTTGGTTAACATAGCAGCGGTACTGATTGAAATCACTGATAAGATAAGTAGGCTGTTGACGCTTTCGATATTTTTCATCTGATCTAAAAATAGAATCAAATAAAGTCGAGAATTCTCTTGCCGTCTTCACATGTCTCGCGTTTTATGGCGTAAATTGATCGGGTAGGCTTTTTATAAGTATATAATATTAGAATATAGGCCAGCAATCTGAGAACATTTGCTTGGCTCAATATCCTGGCACATGTTATTTTAAGGAGAGCGTCTCCAAAGCATGAGTAACTGAAATCTCTTTGTTACCTACTAATATTTATGAATATACTTATTTTTTTTTTTTTATATTTTCTTATCATGCATACAATTTTTGTTGAAAATTATGTCTAGATGAGTTGTAAGAAGATCTGACAGGGAAGAATTATTCTTTATCAAGAGCAACTCTCTTATTAGTAATACACCTCTCTACAAGTTATCTCGCTGTAGGATATTGCGTCTTTTGAGTCTGCTGACACAAGCTGGTATTGTGAGTTGAGCGGTTACTTACTAATTAGATTAAAATCTTCAAAAAAATCCAATTCACACTGTCGGATGCTGAAGCCCTGGGAAATGCCTATAAATAGATAGACATTATGACCTTTTAGTGTTGACACGGCGTGGGCGTGGGCGTCAGGCTCGCAACGGCAGCGCGTGGGCAGTAGCACTCCCCTTTCCAATGCAATTACTAAAGGTTACTGCAAAGAATTGCGACGCTGCGCACCAGTGCTCATTCAGTAAGATTTACACCTGAAAGCGCGCAGTTTGCAATGGAATAAAGAGAAGTAGTATTTATATGAGTGACGATTAGTATACACTTTTGTATCTCCTATAAGCATCATAAAGCTGATTGGATGGAGCTGGGGGAATTAATTATCTTTGCTGTTACGATTTGGACAAGCAAGGACATCATTTGCATTGATTTGTAGGTTTTTACCTTATTGATTCATTCCGAGAGTTGATATTTACAATACACAGGAGAAATATGTACAAGAATATGTACATATCTTTATCAGGAGACACATTAACAACACAGACAATAATAATAATTCGGTTTTGGTACTATTTATTGTAAAACATTCTCCATCGTCTGCGCTAAGAAAATCTGGTTTTTCATATAGTTTTCAGGCAGCTAGCCAAGAGTTCCCACCAGTCATTTTCTTTGTGGGCCATGCGCCACCGCTACTACGCTTGTACGCGTTAACCATTCATATAATAACCCAAATACTACCTCTATTGTAAATACGTACAAAAATAATACACAATAATCGGTTTAAACTTGCTTTAACTGACAAATAAACTAAACTAAACAATAAAAGGCTGATATTTTACGTAAGTTAGGTAGGACGCCCTCAGGCCGGGTGAAGCGACCATCTTCGCAGGGTGGCTGACTAGTCTAACAAGGATGAGAGTTGCCGAGAATCGAGCTGAAAGGCGTACAATTTGAGAAGCCTATGTCCAGCAATGGACTGCTATACGCTGATGACGATGATAATGGTTTTAATCGCTGTAATATTATTAAAAAACCAAAGGTTTTGTGGTTACCTTTGGTATTTTAATGCGTTTCGTTGCGTTGCGAAGATCATGTACAGACGCCAGCACATCAAGCTACCCGAAACTGTCAAATTTACCCAATCAACTTTGAACCTTATGCTTCAGCGATAAAGTTGAAAATCTATTAAAGAAATTTGACAGATTGTAGTAGCTTGATGTGCTAGCGTCTGTACCTTGAACTTACTACAATTCAGTGTGGTTGTAAAATTAAACATATTATAATAAAGATAGTTATTTGTTCGGCTTAGGGCTGATTTTTCCAACAGTAGATAGTTTTATCCGAGGAATAACTTTGAATTGTTGACAGTTCTTCCATACAAAATCTGTCAGACGTCAATTTTGTTTCCACGAACAAAAAATATATGTCGATTGAAAAATCAGCTCTTAGAAGAAGATAAAAGCCAAGGGTGGCCTTTATCTCCCTTATATTGAGTTTAAAATTAGAGTAATACGTGTGACATCCTACCATTACTCCGACATAGGTGGAAAAAAGGCTCGTCTGATGAATGAAAGCATATCACATCATATACGTACATGACGTAACAAACATTTCAGTGAATCAAGCGACTATTCCTTTACTCACGTAATTAGATTATAAATTAATTGCTTTTCGTGTAACTGTCAACACGATATTACTTCAAGGTAGCGATGCGATGGACCAAAATATCGACGAACCTTTATTGAGTTAAATGTATTTTAGTGTTCGACCAATTTCTATTTTAAACCTCACTGAGCTAGAATAATGAATAAAGTTGAAGTCCAATAATATTTTACCTACCAGCCAGTTCTAAAAATAGCATCAGCTACCCCCCACTGGAGAAAGAGACGGAGTTACTTATAAAGCTTATATAGAAAAGAGATAGATGCCACCTACCCTCGCAACTTTAATTCATGTCTTTCGTGGAATTTATTTTTCCCGGGATTTACTTCCGATATGACATTCACGTAAATAATAATATTCCTTGAATACTGAAATACAGTTATTATCACAATTTAAAATCATGAAAAAAACTGTTTTTCAGTTTTCAGTATCTGAAAAAGTTCTTAAGTCGCGAACAGAACTAGTTTTATAAGATACTAATTAGAATAGATGCACTAACATAAAAATACTAGTTGTGAATGTGACATGATTCCAAGTACCTTTTATTAAAATAAGTATTAGAGGTGTGACCTCTCGCGTTTCGCATTTCCTTCCTCTCAACGTCCTTCGCTGTTAATTTATTTATTTAAACTTTTCGCACACAAAAACGTACAAAGGCGGACCTAATGCCTTAGGCATTCTCTACCAGTCAACCAAGGGTGGTGAAGAGATTAGATGGCAAGTGCTTTGGTTGAGCCGAACAATGATAAAAAAAGCTATTAAAATTTTTGAATTACCTATAAGAAAAAACACCTTAATATTAGAACCAAGAATTTAGAACTCTCTGTAGAAGAACGTTCATGGAAGTACTACCTTCCTGAATACGATGCAGCTGAATCTGACCTCCGAACCCAGTTACCAAGGAGTATCGTGTTACTCTTACTGGGTTACACGATACTCCTAGGTCAAAGAGGCCCCCTACGTAAAACACTTGTCTAAGGTTTTTTGGGCTTCTGACTGCCTGTAACGACTGCCAAAGATCCTTGAATGACAGCTGAGACGAAGGGCTTAACGTGCTTTCCAAGGCACGGAAGGGTCTCGGTATGTAAAGATGGTCACCCATCCACGGACCAACCGCGACAAACGTAGCTTAACCTGATCAGTCAACCCATGTGGCTGTTATTATTTAGCCACGAGCTACATTATTAAAAGTTTTTATGACTTTTCCACGAAAGAAGGTTATAGACAATTTGCCTAGCTTTTCTACTGAAGTTCAGGGCATATTAAGTCGTCAGGATACACGTGAGTAGAGTGTTATACAAGAAAGGTTTTATCAAATCTAATGAATTAACTCGAACATTAAACACAACATTCATTTTCATGAGTAAACACAGTGTTTCCACAAACAAATTGTTGTTGGAACCTTTGAGGCCGAGGTTATGAAAATTCATGTACACAAAACAATATTACCTATACAATTTGAAATGTCATAGGTTAATTTTATGGTTCAATGATTTACATTTGAACATAAATTAAGCCCATTTGTTTATACAGAAGCACAATTTGAGCGTAAAATGAAGCACATTGTTATGTATTTTAGTGGAATCATCATATTCAGTGTATTTTGTTCCCATTGCCGGGACACAGGCCTCCTCTCGGTGAGAGGAAGTGGGCCGTTATCCACCACGCGGGCCCAGTGCGGGTTGGTAGATGTCACTTAGCTTCGAATTTTTGGTTCTAAGACATGACAGTTTCCTCACGATGTTTTCCTTCAACGTTTTGAGGGCAGTGTTCATGAATTCATTTACATAAAATCGAGCGCTTGGCTGGGTTCGAACCTACAACTCATAAGTCGTGGCCGTTACCACTGCGCCACCACTGCTTCTACGGCCACCACTGCTCAGGCACAATATAGCCAATGACTTTGCCAAATTATCAGTCAGAACTTAGTTTTAGTACGCGTACAACCACAGTCATTAATAAAACAGCCTCAAACCAACAGTTATGATATGATTGTCCTTTCAGGTTCGCTCAATAGTTTCCGGGCCCAAACGGAACCCTAATCTATTGGGCCTACTTTGGAGATGATCGCGAAACTAGCGGAATTCATTATCATATTTACATCTCTGAAATTCTTTAAAAAAAATCACGCTAAGATCCATAATATAATGTATTAAGTAACTAATATAAACGAACAAACCGTACTGTATATAAAAAGACGTAATAGTACTGCAGAAATACTACTGTCAAAGTTAACAATTTACACAAAGTCATGACACTGATACAATACAAACGACAAGAACTACCAATAGAGAAAAAAATATAGTCTGTAATAGTTTGGGGTTGCAAAGATATCGGAGATTGTAAAAAAAGAAAACATTTTTCTCCCTGATGTTTCTTGTTCGAAATATGGGACTAAATAGAGATCTATGAATAAAAAAAATTATGAGCAAAATAAGGTAAAGTGAAAACGGTGATACCAAAATAGATATTAAAAAAAAGCATACACTCAAATTCAGAGCCAAGTAAAAAGTTATTTCAATATATTTTTTTCTTTGCATTTTCATGGCAGCTGGTTGTTTGGGCACCTAAATTGCTGCTCCAATAAGCATCACACAAAATCAAAAACACAGATAACATTACGTTGTGATCACGCAGGATTTTATAATATATACTTTTTTGTTAGAAGGCCGAATCCCCGGGCAGACCTACTTACAAAAACTGTAGACAGACGAACGTAGGCGTCGCACAGGGCTGGTTTAACTGAAAAGAGAATTTATGTTAAATAAATAATAAGGCAGGCTTTATCAGACAAGTTACAGTTAATTAAGTATTTCATTTAACTCAGTGTCTGTTTTAGACGCCCACACACTAATCTTACATTGGGATCATATTCAAACACAACCACCCTCTGAGATTTGATGTAATGTTACCTAATCTTACGTCGAATTAGTGGGTATAAGTGGCGCCCCCACAATATAGGAAAAACCTTTTGTATAAATATAGGGTTCTGTAGAAGTTCTGAGCATTGCAATTTGGTGAATTTTAGAAAATATTCTTAAGGAAAAAAAACACAAATATTTTAATCACCTATACAAATTACCACAGCTCAGCAAAGTGTAGGGAACAAGGGTATTCATAATAATTATTTTAATTATTACACTTTTTATGTAACCTATTTTATATCAATCAAAACAGCAAAACCACATCTTTTATTTTTAACATTTAGGGAGTTGTTATGCCCAACAATTCTTGCTAAAATCCAATAGTTACTTAAATAGTATACATTTTACTCACTTTTTGAACACTGTTACCACTGAAAAGCAAACCTTTAGTTGCCTTTGACTGTTTTTACATACAAATCTGTATTTCATATAATCTGAACATTTGAAACATGTTAAAATTTTCTTTAGATCTTTCGCGAGTTGGAGCGGATCATACCTTCTCAATCATACCTTTTCAATTCAAGAATCAACCTATGAGCTTGAAATCGATAAAACCACCACTTTGCAATAAAATAATATTTCCAAGTAAATGTTCTGCAAAGGCGAGGGCGTTGCTGTGAAACCTCCCACGTTCAATAAATCATGTCCCGTGTGTTTGGCTTTCCTAGGACTACGGCCAAGCCAAGTTTACTGCATGGGCATATGGGTCAAACACAAAAACGCGTGAAAAAGTGTTCAGGTTATATAAATTCCAGGTGTACATTATTAGAGCATGTTTGTGTTTTTATTACTTAAGATTAAGTTGTCGGCATACTATATTTGATCTTATTTTATTTATAAGAATAAATTTATTAATTTTCTGCTTTCGTTTATAGCAAAATGTCTCCTACTGTAGACTGTTCGGATGCTTAGCACCTCAATTTGATAGATGTTTAAAAATATTTCAGGAACAATAAATACATTCTTTTAATGTGAATGTACGTAAAAAATAAACAACTTTTCATATTAGCGTAGATAAAAAAATCAGCAATCCATATTTACGAATAAAAACATATAAACATATTGTTCTAATATTTGTAGTCTTCTACTGTAGACACGTAAAACTCACACAATTTTAAATATTTCCAACACACCTAATATATTTTTTGGGTTATGTTGGCATCACTGCTTCAAATGTCGCTCATTCGTTAGTAATTTTCTTAAATGGCGTCTGCGTCGGTGAAAAAATACTGCTAATAAAGGATACACAAGATTTTGGTCGTGTTTTGAAGATCTTTTCTGTGTTACGTTAATATTGGTAAGTAGATAATTAAAAATTATATAAATCGTAAGCGTTTATGTGCATTAGGGATAGGTTTGCAAAATCCAACATGCTTTCACTCTAACCTCAAAATATTTTAAGATATCTTTTTTATTTTACATTATGTCTTTCCTGTAGACATCTTTCCTGTAGACGCATGTGTATAAAATAAGTTTCACTCTGGCTGAAACATCTTTTTTTCTGGAAAAGACATTCGTGTGACTGGAAGCATGGATCCTTAAAATGTATGGGAATGATGTAAATATTGTTACAGTTACGATGCCACGGGCAAGTACAAATAGGATTCAGCTTTCTGAGGAAGACAAAAAAAGGCGCAGGCGTCATCAAAAGAAGCTCAGGATACGTCTTGTACATGCCAAAATGGATGAAGCAGCATTAGAAGAAAGAAGAAGACAGGATAGGGAAAGATATCGACGAAAAAAAGAACAAGGCAAAATTAAAACTACATATTAAAGACTGCACCCCTAGAGAACAACGACAAATCAGAAAAACATGGAAGGAAAAGACCAAATTAAGACATCAGAAGGAAAAAAATAGTAAAAATGCTTTGCATTTCGCTGAGCAGTATACTCCACCGTCGAGTCCTTCATGTTTGCGTATTAATGTTGGGAATGCTATTGTGAAACGCAACGCGTGAAAATTATTAAGAATCGAAAATAAGTACCTAAAAAAAAAAAACTTGTGATTTAAACTAAATTGGCAAAGTACCGTATGAGAGCTATTCGATCTTGTAATAGAGAAAACAAAGAAAATAAAGTTTCTCAAAGGAAGTTTAAGAAGGCGCAAGAAAGTATAATTTATTGGAATTTCTACAGGAAAGATGTCCGTTCTGTGGGCAATTTTTTATCATTTCTTATTTTCTAAAATAGTTGAATTTTCAAACTTTATTCTGTCATGTAACGAACGTGTTTTTATTTTGATCATTATAAATTAAGTTCTGTAAACAAATCATAAAACGTGATGACATACTAAGGTTTATGTTCTTATCTGTAGGCAATTAGGTCTTTTCTGTGGCCTTATAAAAATGAAAATTGTTATTTTTCGAAAGAATATGTAATACTGATCTATATCGATATTATTAAGAATTATAAGAGACTGTTACACGAATAAAGGTTGATTTTCAAACTCATATGTGAGGTTTTATTTTTTGGAAATGATGAATTACATATTTTGTGTTTGACCCATATAAGAATCACTGCATCCAGCAGATTCCACGAAAAGATACGCGTAGGTGAACAATATATTGGAAGTTTGTACTTTAAAACCTGCAATGAGACTATCCGATTTTTTTTTAAACAATTTTAAAGATAACTTGGCACTGATCTCTTCTGACTTACATTATAGAGAAACAAATTAAGGAACCCCAAGAACTTATATTCTGAAAGACTGGTCCACGTGGTAGAGTTCAATTTGTAGTGATCAATACTCGTGCCTTCTTACAATGTTATAGCCATTTCCCCTTAATGTAACCATTTTCAAGGGCATCAGAAAATGTAATACCTTCATAATTTGTAACCTACTCTTTGTCAACAAAGTAATTTTTCCAAATATTTACAATAATGCGATCCATTTGATTGATTATCATAATACAATTAAGAGTTAGTTAGTAAGTTTCTGCCCTTTATTATACACAAAGGACATCATCACTCATTCTGGAATAATATAATAATAATTATATACCTACGTATGTTTAAAGTACACATAGAAAGCATTATTTTTTTACTGAGGCGTCAAAGTCGCAAGCAATTTGGGTTTTGAGATATACAATGGGCCGCAAAGAAAGCGGGTCGGTTATAACAAATGCGATAACTTTTAAAATGTCTGAGCAATCCTTTTAAAATAAAAACTAAATTAAAGCTTATTTCATTACAAATATAAGTACGAAATGAAGTAAAACTTTTTTATCTATTTTTAAATGATTGTATAAAAAACCGTCAATTAAAAAAATAAAGACTTTTCTACATTTGGACAATTATAAGACCATTTGGTTTACTTTTCATTCTGTTTATAAATATGACATTTATTGTACAGAAATTCATTATTCTGATCACACAATTAAAAACATGCCTCTAACCTCTGAAGAGGGAAACAGAATTCTGACAATACTTAAAGACGGGCGCAGTCAGCGTCATACAGCGAGAACTGTATGTGTGTCGCTATCAACCGTTTAAAGAGGGCTCCAGCGATTTGAAGAGACTAGGTCCGATATTTGCAGTTCAGTAATAGGCCGAACAAGGCGCACTACAGCGTAGGAGGATCGATATGGTCTCAACAATGTGGGAAATCGATTTCAAAAGGCTGTTGAAGTAAAAAATCATGTTATACGTATTGGAGGAACAATCCGAGCACTTGTGCATGAGTGAGGCGTCTTGCTAAAGCAAACCTGAAGCCATTTAGACCTGCAAATAGCCCAAAACTTGAAAGGCAGCATCGAAATTCAAAGCCGAGTTAGACTTGAGGACACATGAATGGGACTCTGCATGACTGGTCATGCTATACACGCACGATGAGAGGCAAAGAGTCTACAGAAGACCAGGAGAGCGCTATAACCAAGCTTGCATTAAGGAGAAAGTGCCATACGGTGGAGGCTCCATACACGTGTAGGCTGAATCTTCCGAAAGTCGCACCGTGCAGCAGGGTAATAGAAAATGGCACTTTAACTGCAGAAAGATACGTGATTGAAATCTTATATGGGCCATTTTTAGTAAACATGGGCGAGAACGCCATATTTATACAAGATAACGCTTGTCCCCATACAGCTTGGATAGCGTTTGACTACCTTAAAGATGTTACTATCACACGTAAGGAGTGGCCAGCACGCAGCCTAAACTTGAACCCCATCGAGCATGCCTGGGACGAACTGGGACGACGTGTACGCCAGCAAAATTCCCCTCCAATCACGCTTCTTGAACTGAAAAAAGCACTAGTAGAGAAAAGGAAAATGTTCCTCAGCATCGGATCAGAAATCTGGTGGAAAATATGCCAAACCGTATAACAGCTGTATTAACAACTCGTGGTGGCAATAGAAAATACTAAAAAGTGTAAAAACTGCATGTTTTAATACCGTAGCACATTTTTCGGAATATGTTGAAAATGTACATTTTTACTTAACTTAGTTTTATTCAAAATAAACTTCATAATCTTGAACTTTTATGACATTGATTTAGGCACTATAAAATTTTATATAATACAGTTTTTATTTCATAAAGCTATCTTCAATATTTTGGAAGTTATTGAGGGTTTGATTACCGACCCGCTTTCTTTGCGGCCCAGTGTATACTTAATATGTATATGTTTGGAGATGGATCGAAAGATAAGACCGTTGTATATACTTGTTTTCTAATTCATTACATTGTTGTCGCTATACAAATAAATGTCAATGCCATCATTCAAATAAAGGGTGTCTCAGTAAGAGTGCACTTTTTAAAATTGGAATATTTTTTTTTTCATGCAAGTTGCAACTCTGAAATTTGACAGCTGTGACCTCTGTTTATTCCGATTATTAAAAATGGAGAGCTTTTCGAAAGATCAATGCGTTATAATTGTGAAAACTCATTACAAAAATGGGGAAAGTTACGCTGAAACCGCTCGCAAACTTCGCCAAATTTTTAGCCGAGAATTAGATCGTGCGATTTAACGCCGTGCGATTTTTTCCTTTGGGGTTTTGTGAAATCTCGGGTATATGCGAATAAACCCGAAACAATTCCTGAGCTCAAATCGGAAATCCAACGCGGCATCGGTGAGATACAGCCACATCTCTGTGCAAGTCATGGAAAATTTCATGAAAAGAGTAATGGCCTGTCATCGGAACCGTGGGGGTCATTTGCCGGATATTTTATTCCATACTTAATCGGAACATGTCTTCTTTACAATACATTAAAAATATCACAACTCTGTCATAAAATACTGGTTTTTGTTTTAAAATGAAAAAGTGCACTCTTACTGAGACACCCTTTATAATGTAATTAATTCCTGGCCGCCGACTTTTTATTTTTTATCCCAAGTCGTCGAACAAAACGACTGATCCGTTAATAAATAAATTGTAAACTAAATTCCTCTAGTTTACTAAATCTCTCTTCTATTAAATACATTTCAACAACAAAAGCCTACATTATCAGATTGCACATCTAATGCATACTAATCCTCCGACGATCGAGCTCAGCTGGACCTGTGGGGCTGTGACCCAGTTTACCGACCTGACACAGTTTGCTGACCCATAGGACACCTGGAACCCTACCCAGGCACTTCCAGGTCAGTACCCACTTACCAATCGAGTTACGTAAACACGTTGTATTGAGAAGATTACTTTTTTATTGCATTATTTATTTAAGTACAGGCGAACCAACGCAGTAATTGAATCGGATTCTTAATGTTTCGTGAGTGTAGTAAATTCGGACTATTGAATTTATTATAAGACTGAAATCGTTACGTGAATTAATAATTTAAACATACAATTATATGAGCATATGCATGGAAAATTTCAGCTCAATCGGAAACCGGGAAGTGGATTCTGTAAAAATCTCACCGTGACATCATAAGTGAAGTGAGCACTTAATAGTGTTAATCGCTAGCGAATGACAGCTCACTCCACGCTCACTTCACCCAAGCTTTCACGGTGAGATGGTTACAGAATCGCACGGCAGGTAGACAGATACCGAAACAGGTGAAACTAAATAAAAGCTTGTAAAATGAAAATATTTTTTCGCTCAGTGAGATTGTAATGTCTAAACTAACTGTTAAATTAAGTACATAGCTCAGAGAGTTTGCCCTGAAACTGTTATAACTTTCCACGCCTTCGTGGCCCCGGACCTCGCCAGTTTTGCTAGAATTTTATCGTATTTAGTTAATTGAATAGGTAACTAAAGGCGCAACTTTAGAGAATGAAATAATTGTTCTTATTCGCTCACAAAACTCAGAAACAGTGACTAATCAGCGCTCTTCATCAATGTTCTTTTCTTTATTCATAAACGCTTGTTAACAGGTGATTAGCATATCCGACAGAGGTTGGCCGTAACATCCCAGTGCTGATTTGCTGGATTCGTTTTCTCCTCTACCAATATTTTTTTCTCCTGACAGTTCATTTTGTTTATATTTATGTATTTATGTATCTATCTATGTATTATTATTCATTCTTGTATTTTATAGTCATTTCCTAGCTATTTATCCCGTATGTTGCACCTGCCATATTTTGTCTCTGTATCACCCCAAGGTTGACTGGTAGAAATTGCCTCAGGCATTTAGTTCGCCTTTGTACAGTATTGTTTTTACTTGTGCATAAAGTTTTAATAAATAAATAAATTAGTAGCGAAACCAAATAGAGGTGAAATTATTTATTTATTTATTTTATTTTACCATTTATGTACACACATATATAAACAGACAAGAATAACAGATTATACTCAAAATAGTTGACTAAAAACGGAATTTTTAGAACAAATTTTGTCAAAAATACGATTTTTTATCTGTAGATAAAATAATAAGAGAAGAAAACAATAAGCTCCAATGATTGGAGTGAACAGGAAAAGGTGTATGTACATAAGGTCCCATTAAAATAGATAGACAAACGTTTAGAAAACATTCAGACCACCAAAATAAGGACAATGGTAAAAAAAGTATATTAAAAAAAATGCATTAGATACTTACAAGAAAAATAATCAGCTAACGAAAATACACTAATGTGCAGGCAATTTATTAATTTTAGGTAAAAATAAAATCACTTTTTTTGCTTGGATATCTTTGGTTAGACGTACTGAGCGCTGTGTTAAAATTTGTCCATTTATTTTAATGTGACCCTGTATACAGGGTGAAATTGAAAACATGCGACAAATCGAAATGGGAGATTGTACTCATCATTGTGAACAACTTTTACTATGAGATAAAACCTGAAATCGCGAAAAAAAATCAGCTGTTCCCTACATTTATGTTCGCATAACTCGTCAAAATGTAGGGAACAGCTGATTTTTTTTTTCAATTTCAGGTTTGTTCCCATGGTAAAAGTTGTTCATAATGATGAGTACAATCTCCCATTTCGATTTGTCGCATGTTTTCAATTTCACCCTGTATATGTATCTCTGAATTATACTTCTTTACAGGTACAAGTTTGACTGCTGCTATAAAAGCCACTATTAACACCTAGCACCAATACTATGAGTATTCAACCTCGTAAAGACAGCGACGGAGGAGACCATGGTATGTGAACCGGATGAGGAATGAGAGTGGCATGAGAAAAGAATGGCACCCATGTCTTTGGAGGAAGAGTATTGGAAAACGGAACGGTTGGCGCAGTGGTTAAACGATTGACTGCTGTGCTGCGTGTCGCGGGTTTGATTCCCGCACGGAACAAATATTTGTATGACCTACAAGTAGTTGTTCCGGGTCTAGTTGTTTGTGTATGTGAGTTTTATATGTTTGTAAACGCACCCACAATACAGGAGAAATTCGTAGTGTGAGGCAACGTTTTTTTTTTTAACCGACTTCAAAAAGGAGGTTATCAATTCGGATGTTTATATTTTTTTTTACCGACTTCAAAAAGGAAGAGGTTATCAATTCGGATGTTTATATTTTTTATTTAGCCGCGGCACTATTTCTTCACAGTTATCACTGTAAAAATAGGTATTGGACTGACTGCTGACTTTGACTTTGACTCGACTGGCTTGTCACGACATTTCGGTTATTTAGCTTCCAATGCTGTGTAATTCATGTCACTGGCGATACACAAACAATGTTTTCTACCCCGCGATGCTACTAGTGGTTGTTTTTCCGCTGGACTTTTCCACTGGCCTCGAATGATTCATTGGTTCAGTGAGCTTGCATGAATACCTGTGTTCAACTAACTTCTATATAGTACTGACTCACTCACCTACTCTTCTTGGAATCGTATGCGTTGTCACGCTATAATGTCACTACTGTAAAGAAATGACAATCAATACTCTTTTCATTAGAACTTTTCACAAATAAGACCCTTGTTTATCTCTGCATCACCCAAAGGTTGACTGGTAGAAAATGCCTATGGCATTAAGTCCACCTCTGTACATTTATGTGCTTGAAGTATTAAATAAATAAATATGACCCATTTTAGGTAGTTAAAGTAGGAAATTACAACGTGTTGCCTCATTCTGAGATTTGACGCAGTATAAAGCTATCATGACCCATAAACAATCAAAATATGCTGATACTCTACTAAAAAAATGGTTCGAAAGATATACATACGTATCTTGATGGGCCACTTGTGTATGTCATATATGGATTATATTCAAACGTTATCCTACATCAATTTGCCGTATTATAGACATTTTATACAACTGTCAAAGTGTGACAGTTGTGATTTGAATATACGGACAAACTAAATTGGTTTAACAATTCATTTCCCTGACTTTACCTACCGGGCAATTCGTTCACTCGGTTTGGTTCAATGTTCATGTGATCGAGTTTGGATGACCTAATTATATTTTGCCGGGTGTTAGTAATAATATTATATAATTATTATAGTCTTGCAAAAGGTCTATCTACACGAATATTGTGAAGTGGTACCAAATTATCTTGCCCGCTCTTCTCCACACAGGTATCTACTACGGTTTGGAATGGGCTAGCTTCACCTTTCTGACTGACCCACCCCTTCACTATTCAAAAGTGCCTATAATTGGTTTATTTCAAATAAATGCTTTAATTATAAGTTTTGTAAGTTTGGATGTAGGAGGTAATCTCTGGAAAATAATAAATAATCTCTCTAATCCTATTTTTTTTTTAATTCCCTGGCAAAATGTACACTATTTCCGAGTGCCATAGGGTATGTTTTATAGTGTGGTTGGCTATCACTCCGGCGAAGTCGCGGGCATATGCTAGTCTTTAATATAGTGGAGATTTTTGCACCGTTTAAATCCTCGAGCCTCGCAGTGAAGCCGAATGCGAAGAGTTTATGGGTTACTGAGCTGATAATGTTTATAGCTAATACAACGTGTAACGTTAAATGCGCAAAACCTCAGACACCCCAACTGATTTTTTAATTCTATTGACCTATTTCAGAGAGAAAATAAGTCATTAAAAAAATTGTAAAGGTTTTATGTGCTGTTTTAGTTTTACTGGCCATTCTGATCGTTTCTTGCGTCTGCGACGACGCTTTACCGAGGGAGGAGTCGTCACCGGGCCGCTGCGCCGCGCTGACATTGGCTTGCTTGACCTATTAATAAATAGACACGGCAACGTTTTTAGTGAAGATTTTTTGAAAAATGTGACCTATATTAAAAAGTGGTTCAGTTAATTCTGCTCGTTATCCTGATGAAACTATTTTCAGGTTTTGCGCATTTAACGTTACATGTTGTATATTGGGTGTACCGGAAAGTTCTGTCGGTTTTGGTAGTACGTAGAAATTTTTCGAATTTTTCTCTATACCAATGCAATAAAAGTATTTAATAATATTGCGTCATAATTTCTGGGTTACGGACTATAAATACACGTATTGCGCAATAATTTGTCATTCACTTCTGAGTAGCCACAGTGTCAAAATGAGTGCCAACGATAAAGTTCATTTGAGGCATTGTATACTTTATGAGTTCCAGAAGGGTAATAACGCTGCTAGCCTGTAGAAATTTGTGTAGTGTTTTTGGACTCGAGTGTGTATCTGAACGTGTAGTAGAAAATCAGGGACAATGTGTAATTGATTAAAATATAAATAAAAGCTTTAAGAACTAACCACGAGTTTTATTTACAAAAACCGACAGAACTTTCCGGTACCTACACCCAATATATATCTCGTATGTACAGACGCCAGCAGATCAAGCTACCCGAAACTGTCATATTTTCCCAATCAACTTTGAACCTCTTGAAAGTTGAAAGTCTTTTAAAGAAATTTGACAGATTGTAGTAGCTTGATGTGATGTCTGTACCTTTAGAGTTGAGCTCACTTTGGAAAAGCAGTCATCTAAGGTTTGCTCAATATAACACACTTCACCCAGCATTTTTTACCTTTTTGCCCGACTCCGGTCGTAGCGTGATTTTAAATAGCCTAATAATAGCATAAATAACCTAATAGTTAATTAACCTTCCTCAAGAACTGGCCTATCAAATGCAAAAAGTATTTTTTTTTTATCTGACTGGCAGTTATAGATTCTAAATTATCGCGTTCAAACAAACAAAAAAAAAACTCTTAAGCTTTATTATTAGACCTATACATCATTATTTTTAGTTTATTGCAAACCTGAATATAGTTTGTTCAGAATAAGTAACTGAATCCATTCCAATAATTTTTACAACATATTGTTATATTTTGTCCCAAAAATATTTAAAAAAGGTTAGAAGTTGGACACCGAGCGACACTAAGTACATACACCAGCACATCAAGCTACCCGAAACTGACAGATTTTCCCAATCAACTTTGAACCTTATGCTTTAGCACTAAAGTTGAAAATCTATTAAAGAAATCTGACAGATTGTAGTAGCTTGATGTGCTGGTGTCTGTACATATCCGCAATCATATGCGCACAACACAGGTCACGGCTCACGGCCGCTCATAGCGGCACTAGGCGCGGGCGCACAGCGGGCTGGAGGCGCGGCGGCGCCGCGTGGTGTGAGCATATTTTTGTATGGACATCCAGGTAACATAACAAGCTTATAACTTTTTAATTTTTCATAATAAAGTTTTGAAATTTTGTACATATGATTCTTTACATAAAAATATTAGACACGTGTTTCGGGTTTCGCATATACTAAAACTAATGTTGTAGATTCACAAAGAAAATAAAATTAACTAATTAGCTAGGCCGTCTTTGTACCTTTTTTTAATAATAATAAATAATTTAATAAATAAATATTACAGAAAACTTGTAATTAGTAAAGTTTCAAGAAGCACTTATAGCTTCTCACATGAGTTTTTGATTAATTTGTAGTTTATCTAGACTGTAGTGCTATTCTGTAAAAATCTCACCATGATAACTCAGGTGAAGTGAGCTTAAAGTGAGCAGTCATTAGTGTCAATCTCTCGCATCATATGAAATGACAGCTCACTTCACCTAACTACTCACGGTGAGATTCTAACAGAATCGACCGGCAGGTTTTATTAAAAACGATTAATGGCTAGCAAGTAGTCTTGATAAACCCTATAAGCCGGGTATAGATAAAAGAGAATATTAATATTTGAATGACGCAAATACTTGCAATTATGTGTTGTAAAGTTATACTGCGGGAGATAAGATATGTGAAAAATAAAGTAAGTAAGTATTCAAATATAGAAAAATGTATACAGGATGGCATGGTCATCGACGCCCAAATTGTAACCATAAATTCAGCCGTGCGATTCTGTAACCATCTCACCGTGAAAGCTTGGGTGAAGTGAGCGTGGAGTGAGCTGTCATTCGCTAGGGATTAACACTATTAAGTGCTCACTTCACTTATGATTTCACGGTGAGATTTTTACAGAATCGACCGGCTGCACATGATCCCCTAGCGTATAAATTTTTCGCCAACTATCAACCCTTAATCGGGCGCGCCTAAAAAGTTGTATGTTAAAAGGTGCAAGGTGGCTTGTAATTAACTTTTAGACATATTTTAAACATAAACAAACAAATACTTTATCTGAACCAAGAACATAGATACATATATATTAGTTTTTTTCCGCGCATATTTAGCAGATAAGTCATGTGGTCATTGCATAAACGTTTTTAACATTTTGAGCGAGTAGTCTTTGTTTTTCTGTCTCTGATTCTTGGACATACATGATCTTCTCTATGAAGACGCTCTGACAGCTCCAGAATATGATTATTGGTCCTCAACTTCAATGTGCCATTTTAGTCGCTTTTGCAAACGCTTTTGCTATGGTTTGACCAAATCGACAGCTAACAGCTTCAGAAACACCCATTCGCGATATTGCAGATTCAACTTTGACCTTGTATTTGGCATAAAAGTTGATACTACTGATATTGAAAGACTATCAACAAACTGTCAAAAAATTATCATAAATGTAATAAATAGTCAAAAAAAAACTAGTTTACAACTACCACATTGCAAAAAAATGAAAAAAAAACGAATAAGCGCTCTCCTGACACAACTATAGACGACCGAGTGCTGCTTGCTACTAGATCATAAAGGTTATGCGGTCTTACGAACCTACCGCGAAAATCAGCGCAGTAATTTGAACATTTTCAGAGTTTTAAACCTTCAAAAATGCACTGGGGTGTGTCACACCCAAAACGACCAATTAAGGGTTAAAAATTGCTATTTTTTTTAATAACTGACGATTTTGCGGTATCGTTCAGAATCATGTACTGAATCTATGATAACAGTCCCTGCCACTCTGTGTGTAAGTAGTAGGTATAGTCATAGGCCTGTGCTAAGTTGTATGTAAATACAGTAGCGGCCGTAGGGCGGTGCGAGCGGTGCGAGTGGTGCGACGGCACTGGGCGCCGTAATGGAGGTGACGCCGAAATCAACCGAAATGCGAACACCGGGCACCAGTCATCGAATAGTTAGTAATTCAATTCAATTCAATTCAATTTCTTTAATTCAGACTAAATGTGTCCATATAGTGTTAGTAAATACATGTAAAAGAACTTAAAAGTAACTGTTAGTACACAAAGAAAACATGTAAAATAACTTAAAAATAACTGTTATTATACAAGAGGAAATTATCTAACGTGGATGTGTATCCACTGCCTCCATAGAGGACCATCTACCCTCTCAGCAATGAACATCAGATAGCCTCAGATAGAAACTATTCGATGACTGACGTAAGTTAGGACGCCCTTACGCTAGATGGAGTGACGATCTTCGCAGGATGGCTGGTAGCAGCTGGATGACAGTTGCCGAAAATCGAGTTGCATGGCGTGCAATAGGAGAGGCCACTGGACATACCAGTGGTGGACTGTTATGAGGCTGATGATGATGATGATGACCGATGATAGTAACTTACTATAAAGCGCGGAGACGCGACGATCATTCGGGCGGCGCAGAAAGGTCCATATGGAAAAAGCTTGTGTTGATTTGCAAATCAGTTTGACGGATGGGGAAAAATGTGACGTGTCAGGTTGTGAATTGGTTGTGGAACTTATGAGCCATTATTAAAAAAAAAAATAATCAGCAGAGCCTCATCAAAGCGCTCCGACTTGTTTAAAATAATGATTGAAGAATTGAAAATGAAATTAATAGAAAAATGTGTCGCGTTTTACTAAATGTACGGACAGCACTTCGTATCTTGCTGACTATACCTGTAACTGTTTCTAAAGGGGAAAGAAGTTTCAGTAAATTAAAACTTATAAAAACTTATTTACGTTCCACTATGTGTCAGGAAAGACTGTTGGACCTTGGAATATTGTCCATATAAAATACAATTGTCCAAAAGCTAAATTATTCTGAATTAATTCAGGAATTTTTCAGCGCAAAAGCTAGAAAAGTAGTCATCTAGGGTCTGCTGTGTAAATAAAAGTTGACAAACTGATTCTTATAATACAACTTATTCTATTCAACAATTTTTTCTAGGGCCGCCACTGTGTAAACATATCCATAAGATTCTGTGCAGTTATTTTAGTTTTCTTAAAACCTTCTTGTCATGAATCAATATTTTTACATTGAAATTAAATAGAGATATTTATTTGCTGAAACATGTGTACACATTAGTAAAAAAAAAACGTTCATGCAGGATTACATAAAAAGTAAAGGTTCAAACATGTTTGCCATATACTATGGCGTGCAAATGTTGTGCATGTTAAAAAATGAATTAAAAAACAAGTTAAAAATTATTCAAGTGAAAATTTTAATCAATCAAATGTGAATCAAAATATAAATCAGTTCGGTTTTTTTTTGCACAAAACAATGATCTCAGTTCTCGCAATAACCCAGATGTTCTTAGTTTCAAAAATCTATTTACCTTCCATAAAATTAATTTAATTTCGCCTGACCTTTCCCACTTCCTGCTTTTTCTTTATGCGTTTCAGCAAAATAAACCTAAAGTCCGTAAAAATTTTACCGTCGTTAGTATATTTCATAAGTAATTAGCAGGTACTTCGTCACATAAACGTGACCGAAATCACCGCATAAACAAATTAAAAACACGACCTACAACGTGATCGTTTCCAAACGAAGCCAGAAAAACGTTTTATGTACAGTTTGAAAGTTTCACAGACTTTTCGCAACGACGTAGTTATATCGAAGGGGACGTTTTTGAGAGGTTTCCAATAAGAACAAATACAGTATAGATACATTTTCGGAAAACATCGACTAGTACCTCGACTGCAAGGCGCCAGGCGGCCATCGACCCCTTGTTTGTGACGACTTCCGCACCCAAACCTGACGATGCACTTCGAATGCAACGAATTTCACCCGATACTACCCCCTCTCCCGACCTACCCCATGGAACCGAGGAGCGCCGCCCGCGGAAACTTTCAGCGATCCATAATAGTTACGAAACCAGTAGATGTGAATCCATATAACCGATTGGTGCACAGTTACCGATATAGATTCAAAAGAAAAGCGCCGTCCCTTGAACTTTCGATATGCCACTTAAAATACCACGGACAAGCTAGGGTTATTTAGAGCGTGCGTGGGAAAAGACCAACACAAGTTCTGTGAACCTCGTACTACTCTAGATAAAAGCCGGAATATTAATAGTATTGACAGATCTTAAAATACCGGGAAAGTTCGTTAAAATGGAGCTACGTTCTACTTGCTTCCTTTGCATAAATATATTTTTACTCTTGTAGATATATATGCAACTAGCATTCAGTCAAACTACCTGTCTGCTTACAATAGAGGTTTCCTGGAAACTTTTGTCGAAATTCCGGAAATTTGTTTAATTCTAGTGTTTTTATACCAGAGGTCCTAGGTGCGACCCAGGACAAGTGGCATTTTTAACCGACTTCAAAAAGGAGGAGGTTATCAATTCGATTAGTTTTGTTTTATTTCTTGACAGTTGACACCGACTTGTGAAACTAAAATTATTTTGCGCTTTTTATTTTTGGTCCGTGTTGTCCGTGTGATGCCGGATTTAAAGAGCACCGCTCTGCTTCCCGTGGGTGTAACCCCGTTACGAATCTGACAAATGACCCAAGAGATAGATTGACCTGACACTATACCGAAGACAACCCGGACGTCAGCCTGTACGAGATTAGGATGGCTCTGAAGCAGTTCACTAGTCAAACCTATTCTTAGCAGCGAAATGAATGCATGATGTCAAGTGGACTTAATTGACATGCAGTCCCAAGAAGATGGTCCGTATAAATTGATATTGGTATACCAAGATCATCTCACAAAATTTGTTCAGCTCCGTCCGCTCAAGACCAAAAGGGTCGAAGAAGTAGCATATATGATAATTCACATTTTTAGAATATTCGGTGCACCAAGTATTCTTCAAAGCGATAATGGTAGATAGAGAGTTGATAGAGTGAGACACGGTGAGCTACTATATATAATTAAAATAACACCTGCTAATCTTTATAAATTGGAAACAAAACATGGTGTTTTGAATCAACTTTATGCGAGAAACCAGTTTACAGTATACAAGGATATATTTATTGCGCTTGCAGATATTCCGGACACAGAGATTTCACTGAGAAAAAGGGTAATGTTGTCGTCTAAATGTGACGCGCAAGGATACAGTCGTTGTACTTGCAAAGCTGGCTGTAAGTCCGACAAATGCAGCTGTCGCAAAGACAAGAAAGTATGCAACTCAAAGTGCCACAAGCAGCAATTGCTGTAACAAATAATTTGACGTTTAGTTTGTGAGTCATGGCATCTATAAAAACAAAAAAAGTTTTATATTTTTTGTGATTATAGTTTTTTTTTTTTTTTTGTTATCTATAGATTTTTCTAAGTTTAATTTCATTTTATTGTAACCAAAGTTTTAACAACAGTTTAACATTTCAGTTTTAAAAGTTTTGATAACAGCTTATTTATTTAGAGTAAAGTCCAGTCAATTTAAGTTTTTATCATCATAGGTCAGCGGAGTATCTATGAATGGAAAGATTTTATTTGTTTTTAATAAAAATACGTTTGAAATAAAAATAATAGTAATAAAACCTGGTTTTAATTGTTCTGCCCCATAGGTGACTACCGTTATAAAAAATGCACAGTTGATTTGATTATATCAATAGTTGTTATCACACTGCCCTCTCATATTGGGTATATTTCACACTGCACGGGCATTTTTTATAATGTCGTAATAATCACTTGGTCAGGAACATATATATAACACTTAACGGAAAGAATATACTTGATATTCAATAGGAGGCAACGTCCCCCTAACTTTTTAGGTGAAATATCTTCCATGACGCAGGTTGAAAGCTGTTAACTACCCTCCAAGCCTCCTACGCGTAGTGTCTATTAAAAATAAGTTTTCTCTCGAATTTTCACGAAAGCAACTCGGCGGAAAAATCAAAGGTTGTAAACGTGATTCGTTTTTACCTTTGTGACTTTCTCTACCGCTAACATTCATTTATGTTGCTTCCACAAAAACCCAATTATGTTCTAAAAATACCTAATGAACATTTAATATAACTGTCACCTATTCGCGTATTTTTTTCTGCCACTCTTAACATTAAAGCTTTTCATATTGTTAGGCCCTTTGTACACACACGTTGTTCTTGCCGTGTGAAACTACGGTTTATTCGCCATGTGTACGAGGGGCGTTCAATAAATAGTGAGAATGTGTATGTGACAGGTAACTTTTATTAAATGTTTTTTTTAGTTTTCGACATAGTCACCTTTTAGTATCATACACCTGAAATACCTTTATGCTAAACTTAAAATTCCCTTTCTAAAGAACTCTTCCTCCTGAGCACCTAAAAATGCCTGTACGGCAGCAACTACTGCTTCATCATCTTCGAATTTCTGTCCTCTCAGATACTTCTTCAACCTCGAATATAGATAGAAATCCCTAGGGGCGAGGTCTGGTGAATATGGAGGATGCTCAAGTATTTCAAAGCCAGCGTCTTGATCCATCGCATTGATTGCAGCCATCGCAACGGTGGACTTGTGGGCCGGGGCGTTATCTTGATAAAACAAGACAATCTTTGCAAGTTTGCATCGCCGTTTCTCGCGGATTTAGTAAAGTTTTTTTTTTTTTAATTTGTTATGCATATTTATAAAGTGCCTGTGAAAGTAGCTCCAAGAACAAGGCATTCAATTATTACTAGGCCTTGACTATACCAGAAAAGAGAGCCCATGACACTACCGACAGAAGGAATCGCCTTGAATGTCTTTTCCATGTCATAGACTGTAATTTTGTTTAGAGATCGTAATGATGAAGCTACGTTTCATCATTTGTTATAAATCGAGCCAAAAACGGTCAGGATCTTGTTGCAACAGTTCCAAAGAGCCTCCGGAAATATTGCAGCTGTAAGCATTCTGGGTACCCAACGCGCGAATACTTTTTCATCCCTAAGCGTTCATGTAAGATGCACTACCTGTTCAAATCTTTGTTTTTTCAGCAATAACGTACCGCGACTCAACGATCTGCTAGAACAATTTTTGGATTTTTATAACCACTTTTACGGTCACTGCTGTCGTAGGGTGTCCTAAGCGAGGGATCTTTGATGGATGGTCACGTTTGAATTCGGCGAACCAACGTACAACTGTGGAATACGGCAGAACATTTGCTCCTAATGTATCCCGTAAATCTTTCATCAAGCTGACTTCTTCCATCAAGCACAGATACGCGCAAACTTATTTTTTTTTCCATTTTGGCCAAAAGTCTGCAACCAGCAGCAAACAAATGACTTCTATCATTTAAAAACAAAAGATAATCAGTTTATTTATTTTACGAGTAATAATAATAATAATAATAATAAAATTTATTTAATAAAAACGTTTACAAGTAAAGTACATTTAGCCAACAGTAGTAAATTCCTTATACATTTATAGTGCCTAATAATAATAAACTTAAGCTAAAATCTTTATATTACAGGTGCAAGCAATGATGGTTCGGAAGTAGAATGTTAGGTAGCGACCTGCCCGATCTAGGTTTATACAAACCTGTGTTTCAGGCCATCACTTACATTTAAATTACAAAGGGAAAATAAAATTTTAATTAAGTAAAACTGACTACAGATAATCTATTAACAACTATGAGAAAAAGCATATTGTTACATTAATACCTAAAACTAGCCTATTTAAATATACAAAAGTAGATACTTACGAGGGAATAAAATATTATCATCATGACAGAATTTCTAGAAGTTTTTCTGTGTCTGTGTAGTTGAGGGTCGCTAAATATTCTGATAACATTGTACTACATTTTTTATAACTTACACTATAGAGGTTTAGTACCTTGTTGAGCCTATTATACAGAAAAGGTCCTAAAAATACATAAAATCGATTAGCGAACGCATGTTTGGTTTGAGACCCTATGCAAACCAAATCCTTTCTTCTCTTGACGGAAGGTACTGGATTAAAAGGAAGTGCAGTATGCTGGTGTAGTACTATGCTTAGAATGAATAATTGCCGTATTGTTAATACATTACACGCTATGAAGAGCTGGTGCGTAGGAAATCTAAAAGGGCGAAAGGTAGCAACCTTTAGAACTGCTCTTTGAGCACGCTCTAGAGGGAGTAAAATTGTTTTTGCTGCACCACCCCAAGAAGTTATGCAATAGGTAAGAATGGATTGACACAAAGCTAAATAAACCTGTTTAATTAATTTATAGTCAGCTATGTTCCGTAAATTCTTAAAAACGTATATTAATTTGCGCACTCTAGTACAAAGTAAATCGATATGTTTACGGAAATTTAGATTGGAGTCAATAGTGACACCCAGATATTTCAAATAGTCAGCATTAGCTAAAGTGGGGCAAGAACATGCAGCGTCAGCGTACGTGTTGCATTTATGTGCATAAATGTTTAGATTAGTAAGCGGTATGTTAGTATTTCTCATTGTAAATAGAATGTATTTAGTTTTATCTGGATTTAATGTTAGGAGATTATTATGGAGCCAATTGGACACAATGTTTAAACCATTTTGAGCATGTTCATAGACCTCATTTTTTGATTTGGCTGAGAACAATAGAGCGGTGTCATCCGCATAAGACATTAACATACCATTTTGGAGGGACAGGCTGCATAGTTCATTTATATAGATTAAAAATAATGTGGGTCCCAAAATGCTGCCTTGTGGAATTCCAAAACAACTATTTTTGAGTTCAGAACTTGTAAACTGACCTATTTTTACACACTGATGACGATCGCTGAGATAATCAGAAAATAGTTGTAGTTGTGCTCCTCTTATCCCAAGTGTTTCAAGCTTGTGCAAAAGTAAAGTACAAGAAATAGTGTCGAAGGCCTTGGCAAGGTCTAGAAAAATCCCAATTGTGTGCATACCATTATCCAGATTGGTAGTGATATAATTAGTTAGTTTGTGTACTGCTTGGTTAGTTGATCTTTTGGGCCTAAAACCAAATTGACTATCTGAAAGAAGTCTTTTATCTTCCAGATATTTTATCAACCTACTGTTAATGATTTTTTCTAAAATTTTTGAGATGCCGGTTAGTACTGAAATGGGTCTGTAGTTATTCACACAGTTTTTGTCTCCAGACTTAAATACAGGTGTGACCACAGCTTTTTTAAGCCATTTAGGGAATATTCCTTTAGATAAACATAGCTGAAAAATGTGGGTTAGCGGAGGGGCAAGTAGGTATTTAAATCTTATAAGTATATTATTAGGTATGCCATCCCAACCAGTAGCGCAATCATATTTTAACCCGTTTATTATTCTTACCGACGTTAGATACCGACGTTGACGAGGTATCGTCAACGTCGGTATCTAATAAAACAAAAGAATTTATTTTAGAGGATGTTGTGGTCGGCTTTTCAGGGGAAAAATTACTAGAATTTAAACATTTTTCAGCCAAGTTTTTACCGACATTAGCAAAAAAATTGTTTACATAATTCATTGCTTCGGATGGGTTTATCTCTGTTGTTAGCAAATCAAGCGGAGGTTCAGGAGTTTTCGATCTAAATGTATTAGTTTTAATAAATTTCCAGACAAGTTTACTGTTTTTTCCCGCCTTCTGTAATTCATTTTTATCGTACTGATATTTAATTTTTTTCAAAAGATTATTACAGAAGTTTCGATACCTTTTATATGTTAGAGAAAGTATTTCATTATCAGGTGCAAGTTTCAATTTTAGGTGAAGTTTGTCTCTCTGTCTTATACAACGAACGAGCCCGGGCGTGATCCAGGGTTTAATACAACTATACTTTCTTGGGATGGGTTTAGTGAATGTGTTTTTTCTTATTGCATATTGTAGCGAGTTAATGAAATAATGTAAAGTAATATTTGCATCGTTTGAAGTGTAAACGGGGTCAAAATTAATACCGCGTATGTCATTTTCAAGGTTTATCATATTGACTTTAGTGTAGCTACGCATGCAGTTTTTTCTAGGTGCACTTATTTGTAATGTTAGTAAAACAGCCTGATGATCGGTAAGCGACGAATTAGTAACCAATGTTTTGGATGGATTTTTCGATTTTAGAATGATATGGTCTAAGCATGAGCCACTCTGATGCGTGGGGTGATAGTGAGCTGGTAAAAGTCCATGAAATGAGCAAATATTCAGATAATTATGAACATGGGTATCAGGTTTCCCGGAAGCAATGTTAATGTTAATATCGCCCAAAAGTATTATGTTTTTAAAAGAGGTTATGTTTTTTAAGTTTGTGTCAAGTGAGTCTAAAAATCCTTCAATATTTTGTGAAGGAGGCCTATAAATAGCCATGATAACTGTATCGGGAATAATTTTAATTATTAAGCAATTACTATCTTGGGATACCGGTTCTTCTTTGATTGTTTGTAAATTATTTTTGATATAAACTACTAATCCATCGTTTTGGTTTATGTTTCTGTCTGTACTGTATGAATAATAACCGTCAAGAGATGGCAAGTTTACTGTCTGTTTTGACAGCCAACATTCCGTTAGGACGATAATATCACAGCTTATATCAAGATTCTGTAATAATACTTCAAAACCGTTCATGTTTCGATTTATGCTGCGAATATTCTGTGTGAGTAGGATTAACTTTTTGTCACCAGAAGGGAGAAGGTGTTTACAGTCCTCGACATTACAGATTTTAGATTCAGACACAGAGAAATTATCTAGATCACAAATTAGCTGATTTGTCATGAAAGTTACAAACTAAGTGGAAATATATATAGAGGATAAGCTAACTGTTTATGTGCTTACTAAATAAAACTATTCGGTGGCGCTCTTAGGCGCCTTCATAGTCTATTGAGTTAATGTAGTTGATCTCTGCATATTTGCGCGCCGGGCAACTTGCATCGCCAGTTGGATGGTCACATTTCCTCTTAAAGCGTTTGCACGTCGCACATTGAGATGGAGAAGATTTGCTGTTGCATTCCTTGAAGGAGTGTCCTGTCTCTCCACAGTGGTTGCAAGTAGGACTAGTTTCTCGGCAAAATTTGGCTGCGTGCCCGAACTGCTGGCAATTGAAGCACCTGGTGACTATTGTGAAGTCTCTCACAGGGCATGATGTCCAATTAATAAAAATTCGGCTTTGAGTTATCATAATTTTCCTTATGCTAGCTGGTACTTCTAAGATGTAGTTACAGGTAGGAAGGTCTTTCTTACCCGATTTGTGGCTCAATTTGATACTCTCAAGGACGGACTCACGAGTTATGTTCGGCAACTTGTCTGAGAGGTTTTGCTCGTAAATACAGTCAAATACTTCCTTCTCGGTAAGGGTAACAGGGACACCAATAACAGCGACCCTAGGGCGGCGTTTGGAAGGTTCTTCTATTGTAAGGCCCGATGAAACTAATTTTTCCGAGTTCTTGAGCTTGTCAATATCGCCTTTATTTTCGGTGCTAATCAGAACGCCCCCATTTTTCATTTTTCTCAGACCACGGACATGAAGCTTAAGTTGTTCCGGGGAGATTATCTTTTGGACAAGTGAAGTATAACCTCCTTACTAATAAACATTGTATAGCGTATGTATAGTTACACAACGTTTTGTATTCTTCTTTCCAAAGTCAAATTACTGACGACTGAGAGAGAGAAATCGGTGTGTAACTATTCACCTTATACAACGTGTAACGTTAAATGCGCAAAACTTGAAAATAGTTTGATCAGAATAACGAGCAGAATTAATTGAACCACTTTTTAATATAGGTCACATTTTTCAAAAAATCTTCATTAAAAACGTTGCTGTGTCTATTTATTAATAAGTCAAGCAAGCCAATGTCAGCGCGGCGCAGCGGCCCGGTGACGACTCCTCCCTCGATAAAGTGTCGTCGCAGACGCAAGAAACGATCAGAATGGCCAGTAAAACTAAAACAGCACATAAAACCTTTAAATTTTTTTAATGACTTATTTTCTCTCTGAAATAGGTCAATTGAATTAAAAATCAGTTGGGGTGTCTGAGGTTTTGCGCATTTAACGTTACACATTGTATAATACGTTTATTAGTAAGTAGGTAAGTATATAGCAGATATTCCAGCTTTACCACCCGTATTTACTTTTAAAGAGTATATATCCCGTTCTAGTTTTCTATTGAACGCCCTTCGTAGGTACGATCGTCATTGTTGTATAGATCACTATGGAAGCTTATTGACAGACACGCTTTTCCTACGGCGCGGTTTATACGTCGTACCGTAAAGAAACCGTGCCGTGTACAAAGGGAAAGGGCCTCAAATACTCACGTCGTAGGTAAAATTTTTGGATTTTATTTTTGTAGCAGATAATATAAATATATCTAAATATACCTTTCAAGCAAGATGAAGACTCAACGTCCAGCATAAAAGAAAAAGTTAGAGATTATTTTCTCCTTCTTGAATATTCATGTTCCTAAAAAGACTTTCTTTAATTAACGCTGCTTAGACTCCCAGTTGCTGCCAACATTGCATGCAAAACTATTCTTCTATTTGTATTATTTAATTCTAAAGCAGCTGAATGAATTTAAATTTAACTGAATTCAGGTACAAAATAATGCAAATACTTTCAATTTCATGTTTTATTTATACAGATGGACAGACTTAACCGAAGAGACATTAAAAATACAATTACCTTCTCCTCTTAACAGGTGTTTAATTTGCATAAGCTTGTTGGTAACGTATCAAAACTATAAATATTAATTGGCACTGCAAGAGAGACTGAAACATCTTCGAAAATTTGATTCAATGTGTATTGTGTTTTCCAACGTACAGACGCCAGCACATCAAGCTACCCGAAACTGTCAATTTTTCCCAATCAACTTTGAACCTTACGCTTTAGCGATAAAGTTGAAAATCTATTATAAAAAATTCACAGATTGTAGTAGCTTGATGTGCTGGCGTCTGTACAAAGCAACATTGACAAAGAATAATAAGTTTTAAGTACCTACTTCTATAGGTAGCACAGCTATTCACAACCACTCGATACGCTTACGTGCCGTATCGAACATCAATCAATGCTATCGTATGTGTCCTCGAAACGCTGCTCACAAGAACAAAACCAATACAAATCCAAAACCCAAAGATTTGGGTCATTTTTAATTAAAATAGATGACCGCCATTCTTCCGACAGCTGTTTACTGTCGTGGGCAAGGCAAATCAGGTTATCGAAATGTGTCATTTTCAATACGATAGCCTGTCGGATGGTTCTGAATACTTTTGCAGAAGTCGAATATGCTTCCGAAAGAGACACTACTTCGTTCAATCTGTGTCTGCGGAATTCAAAAGGATACCCAATAATCAGAAAACCCTGTTCCAAAACCAATATTAAGCGTTTTCTTTCCAGTTTTCCAACGAAAGAAGTGAACATAAAAGTGGCACGAATGTGTTTAAAATCAGACTAAACACTTTAGGGATACATCACTTCGTAATCTTTTAGCTACCGTGTGGTAGCAGAAAGACTACCAATATACATTACATTGACAACTCTAGGAGAATGAACCTGTACTCATTCTCCTAGAGTTGTCCCAATCTATTGGAAAGTTCGTCTAAAAAACAATTTTCAGCCATTTATTTTTTTAAGACAGTATTTTTCGAAAAACAACTGAATGTTCAATTTTGTGAGGGAAAAACAAGTGATAAGTTCATCCGACGTCAACGCAGACCAAGACGCGGGCAAACATAGTAATATGTTAAAAATGTACATAGGTATTGTAAGAACTAACTCCGTCTCCACGCGCAGACAAAGTTGAAACAATCTTCTACGTACACGTGAAGCATCTTCCCCATGACGCAGAACAGTAATTACGTCCTACACGAGTTTTATACTGAACTACACTTATGTCGAAGTACTGGGAGTACGGCTATTACTGATGGAAGGCTCTTGGGTTTAATTGCCTTGCCTGCGTCATGCATATGAATGCTAGGAAGCACCGAAGAAATGAATGAAGATTTCTGTGTGAATTTTACTAATAAAATGCAATTGTTTAGCTCTAAGATTTCGTGAGGCGAAAGCTCACTACTTTTCCTTTTAGCACCACGCTTGTATTGCGCACCCGTATTTTACAAAATAAATCTGTCTTTCTCTTGTCTTTCGATACTGACACCTATTGAATGAAACTTTCACCTCATAAATTGTTAAGTTTCAAATGATGTCAAAACTGAAAACTCCATGTTATGTAGAGCCCCAACTTTCAAGATCCTAATTCGGTAACATTCCTAGAAACCAGTTGAAAGTACTACATTGTAAATCGAAGAATATCAAGGGGGTCTGAATTAGTTAATGTCTATCTTAAACATTCTGAACTCGTCCTTCTGGATACTATTCTAAATTTAACCCGTACCCATATTATACTATGTCTGCATCTACGAGCATCCGTCATCATCTACGTATATGTGGACGTTGGTTCCACGTTGCGGTAAACAAATTTCACCCTTCTGGGATACTTAACCCCGCGACATATGCATCGATATTTCTGAACTGTAATTAAACGTTATGAAGTAACTGCTCGTCAGTTGTTGTCAATAGTTTTATATGAGTAAAAACAGTGTCATAGCAAGATGAATAATCTGTGGGCGCGATCGATAGCAGAATACCGCGGGTTGAGGGTAGATGGAGGGGGCGGGGTCGCGGGGCTGACGTGAGGTTGGGGTGAGCTGGGGGCGCCCAGGGGTATGCAAGGGGAGCACGGGGGGGAGGGCTGTTTCATTGAGAACGTGTGGGCGACGCGCGTGGGCGACCTGCTTATAAAGCTCACTGGCCCTCCCCTCCTGCTTGTAGTCGTGTTCCGATCGCGCCTAGACTAACATCTATCAGTGAATTATGTGCAACATGCGGCTTTCGAGCTTGAGGTGAGCTTTCTTTATAATATTCATTCAAAACTCGTGATTAAATTCAGAAGTAACGTAACAAATATTTTGGAACTTTGTGATTTTTGATCTTATTTTTTTTTTTTTATTCTGGTAAATCGAAAAAAGTATAGGTAAAATAATTCGGTTTTGTTCCTAAGTAAAATTTGGATTTTTTGAAGTGCATAGTTAACGGTATTCTATTTTGTTTTAGGCTGTTATCAGTCTTACTTGGCTACTTAGTAGCTCAAGCAAAGGCTTACCCAATGCAGGGATGGCCTATGTACCCGCAAACATCCAGGGAGTACCCAGATGATGAATATTACTATGCCCCTAAAGTACAATACTTTTATGACGCTCCGGCGATCAGTGTGCCCGAAATGCACGCTCAAGTGCCATATCCTTATTTCTACGACCCATATGGCCACTTCATCGCAAATGAAGCACCAAAGAGGCAAGAAGAGAGACTAGCCGCGCTGCCAATCGGACAAGAAACTTGGTTCGAGAGCGACACCACGCCCCGCTGGCAGTCCAACGATGTCGATGACGTCAGTGCAGCCTTCCTCGACAATTTGATCCTTACGCAAATGGCACAAGACGCACAGAGGCGGCGCGAGAATGCCCGCGCAGCCTTCCCGCCTGTTGATTACGAGGAGCATGACGCCGAGGACGAAGATGTGAGAGAATTGAAGGCGTTAGCAGGCCAGCCTCTGTACCATGCGCCCAAGACCGTGCCCAAGATAGACGAAGACGACTATGCATCAGACGATGGATTCATCAACTGGAACGGAAACAAGAGAAGCGTGACTACTGCTGCCCCAGAAATGTCTACTGAAGCACCTAAAGCTGGCGATAAGGAAGTTGTGATGCCACGACCTGCAAACAATCCATTCCACAGACACCAGACCACGCAGAAAAAAAGGAGCAATGCCTTCTACGATACTATCATGCAATACTTCGCAGACAAGAAGACGAACAATATCTTACAAGTAAGTAAACTTAATCAACTAAATTTTGTGCTCTTTTTCTCAAATATTTAAGTTCCGAAGATTCAGTATAAACAATTATTACCCTTGACTTCGTTAAAAATGTACTCGAATGCAATAAATATAAACGATTCATTGTTTGGGAACGCACTAAGACTGTCGAAGCTCCAAAGTCTAAAAATAGCATGGCCGGGCCGGGGGAGGCAGAGTGGCGGAGTGGTGGTCCGGTGGGTGACACAGTGGGGCCGAGGCCAGGTCAATCGGCGCCGGGGGGTACCAGCACAAGTACTAACTCCACCTCGTACCTCGCTATAAGCGACTCAGCTAAAATTATTTCGAATTATTAATGAACATACACTTCTAAATTAACATTATGTAACCTTGTCAACAGGATCCATCAAAAGGACGAAGAATTGAAAAACGTTTTATCGCAGATGACGCTGATCTTGTTGGGGAACTTCGAGGCCTAAAACACCGCATTGCCACTTAAACAAACACTTCTGAATTATCGCCAACAAATATGAGACTGAGTAATAAGTAGATTAAATAGTTACGCGGCGACAACATGGAACGTTCGCGTTAGGGGCAAAGAAAATAAGAAAAAAATTTAAACATTTGTCACGCGTATAATGTATCCATTTCATAAAACTTTGTCGTCCACTTCGAAAAATAAGTAATCTTGTGTCAATGATTATAATACAAAAAAAAAAAGTTTTGAAGATCCTTTTCTATATCTACACGGAGAGAAAAATCTTAGAAAAATTACTGTGTTGTGTCATAATCTGAGTGCACTTGAGTGGTAATGGAAAAATTACCATGCACACAGTAAAAAATCTTATGCTGTACAGTAAAATTGATTGGACAAATAGTGATTTTTTCCCAATCTCACGCAGACAATTTTCTGTAGATGTCACTTGCACTCACTTTACAGTGACGAGCACAGTAATTTTTCTAAGAATTTTCTCTCCGTGTACGAACACTTCTTCCGGTACAGAACTAGTGGTAGCTATGTTATGCGTGAGAACGGGTGTAAATGATGGTACAAAATGTGACTATAATCTCCATTTAGAACAAATGAGTCGTTGACTGAAAAATGCATGATAGTATAATAATAAAAGTTGCTCCTTCAAATGGCAGCTACTATGTCGCACGATGAGTGCAATTTGTAAATATGGGTAGGTACTGATCGTCTAAGACTTATAATTGTTTAGATAGAAGTCAATACATCTAAAATCTTAAGAATAAGAAACATTTTTTCAAAACTATTTTTCAGTTTTGTATAAAACAGCTGCAGGTTATCTTACTGCTTCTTCGATTGCAAGCTATGACAAAAACACGACGAGAAGGAATTTTTGGAACTGAATTCTTCATATGTCTATTGGTTTTTTATCGTAAAAATTAGATACTTACGAAATGAATTTATTATGTTTATATTTGTTAGTTTTGTTCATAAACTGCATTATTGGCCTATCTGGTAAACATTGTATTTTGTCTCGGGTGCTAACTCTTTAAGTTAAACTTACGAACGGTCTATGCAGACAATACCAGAAAACTAACTTTTTGCAAAGCAAAAACGTACACATACTTATTATATGAATATATCTATTTATCTGTAAGGGTTAAGATTCTCTCGGGAAGCAGAGGATTACGTGATATTTTAGCTTTACTGCTTCTTATCTAAAGTTATTTAATATGCATCTGGTCTATGAGACCGATAAAAATACAAAAAAATGATAATCTTTGTTAACCCCTTTTTCTATTTGCTATTTTAACATGAAATTTTGTCTACGTTCGTAAAAAAAGTAATTTTGTACCCGCATTTTCTAACATTCCATTTTTTTTCTAATTAAGAAATCACCATTAATAAGATTTGATAAGTATTTGTATCTTTCAAAAGTACATATCTGTTTAAAGTAACGTCAAATTACTTTCCTATGTTGAACTACACGATCCTTGAAATTAGTTGTAATGATATGTAATATGACCTGTAAAGTATTACTAGTTGATGTTAAACATTAAAATTAAAATAAATTGTAAAATACAGTTAGGGTTCTGTATACACGTTTCTGTTTAATCTCAGCTATAACTTCTACAGTCTGCAAACTCCTGAAATTTTCGAAGCCAAAGAGTTAATATGATGTAGATAAAATTAATTTTGTATAGTAACTTGTCCAAGCAGGTGTTTAGATGCCGTTTTGCAAAGTATTGCTCAGAATATTGTCTATCTGTAGATACATAAATTGCTATCTGTTTATTTGTATTTTGTATAGACATTACTGTATTTTAATAGATAGGTATTTTTTTAATTATGGCCTACTTGTAACTGAGAACAACCTATGTATACAAATCCGGACTTTAGCGAGCTATGAAATTGTATCAATATAAACAAGAAAAAAAAAATTAAAATCATTACGTAAATTGTACGAGCATCTTACCGCATTTTATTTTATTGATAAAAAACCCCTCTCCTCAACCTCTCTGTTTCCTTTGGCATTTTTCCTTTACTTTTTTGCATTTCATTCTTCATAGCGTGTCGATGAGAAAAAGTTTAAATATTAAAAATTTATGGCCTAATATTTTTGGCCCAAAACTTTGGCATGCTTGATTTATAAAAGGTCGCCCTAGTGTCCTCTCTTACCATAATACTAGTAAGACAAAACCATAATCTAAAAAATAAGTCATTTCACAATAGATAATCGCTACAGATGTTTCTTGATGATGAAGTTATCTCTAGAACTATCAGTCCCATTTCAAATCATCAAAATATAAACATCTCTGAAGTCTACAATCCATACCACACCACTTAAACCAGTTAGCTCCTCGAGAGAGCACTCGTCTCGGAGATTAATTATTAATCTAGTATAGATATTATACCTATGAACCCGTGCTCCACTGCTCGAACTAAAGTGATATCAAGCTACGAGGGGCGTTCGATGTACTCGTATTATCGGCGATTTACTAATGATGTGGGTAATTTGACTAATGAATTAATGACATTATCTAAGGGTATAAAGGTAAAATTTCATATAGTTGTGATCATTAGTTTGCTAGTTATCCTTAGTCAACGACGACTGGAATGGCTAACGTGAAAATATGTTGAAGAAAACCGAGCACCGCGCTGTTACGCTGTTATTAAATTCCTTGCCAAACAAGGAAATGTCAAAAACCTATTTGCGAAGAGATGGTGGCTGCTTACCAAGATTCTGCACCTTCGTTATCTACGGTTCCAAAGTGGTCAAGTGAATTTAATAGGGGCAGAGAGAGTATTGAAGACGACACTCGCTCGGGGTTACTCTACGGAACATGAAAAAGTTGAGACGCTTATACTGGATGATGCCCGAATGAAGATCAAAATGACAGTAGAGATGACCCATCTCTCTATTGATTCTGTTCACACTATTTTGTATGACCTTCTTTACCTTTCAAAAGTCAGTGCAAGATGGGTGCCGCGAATGATCACGGCGTCACAAAAGCAAGTACAAATCGAATGCTGTAGGAAGTTTTTAGAGCTCTGTGGTGAAGTTCCATCAAGTATTTTCGATCGAATTGTTACTGGAGAGGAAACGTGGGTTCATAGTTATAACCCTAAGAAATTCAAAGTAGTTACGTCTGCCGGAAAAATCATGGTCACATTAAATTGAATTTATGTCTTTTTTCATTCCGATACGGAGAATACATTGAACGCCCCCATCTAAACAAGTACACTGCCATAGGAAAATTTGTAGTAAGAGAGAGATAAGAGATAATTATTTTTCAAAGAGAGCCTTTTTTTGAAAAAAAAAAATATCTAATGAATGAGGAGATTTAGGGATAGTGGTTAAGCCAATATGACTGATGAACTTTTGCTTGCAGTAGGTAGCGAGGGATTCCATGCTTTTTGGACGCAATTTACGAAATTGAGATCAGCACCAAAAAACTTAAACATAGAAAATTATATGTTAACTTATAAGCATGCACAAAAGAGGATGTTCCAACATTCCACCAACTTATTCAAGGCAAATCTGATTATTCAGGAAAAGCAGAATCAGCAAATGTATCATTGAACTCTGACAAGAGGTCCAATTTGAGGATATTCTCATCTCCCAACCAAAAATGACTGAGGTCAGATTTTTAGAGTTCAGTCATAGATACATCTATCTTTCGGTGAAGGGTCGCTTAGCTCTGACCTAAATACTCGCATAAAATGTTGCTTTTAAATGCAAAATAGCTCTCAAAACATCTCAAAACCCAGGTAAGATACATATGGAAGGTAAATTATTCTTTAGAAAATCCTCGATGAAATAAGGAAAGTCCGCAACACTGTTGAACTAACAAAGGTGAAGTCGGATACACCACTAAAGCAAACCCAGCCAAGACAAGTTTATAGAAACTTCTAGTAACTGGTTCTATGAGTACTTTCAGCATGTACAATATCGATTCGAGTACCAACCTGTATGTTAAAATTTAGTAAGAATATTATACCTAAGGAATTACGAGAGGTTCAAATAGTAACAGCATACCAAAATGCTTAATAAAATAAGCCCATTTTGTTAACAAAATCATAGTATTTTTCTTCTCTAAGATAAATACAGAAAATGGGATAAAATAGACTAATACAACAAACCTACCAACCTACCTACCTTTGACCTTTTCCCAGTACGCCCACAAGCTTCCTTTATTTTCATACTGCGGAATTTCTCGGTTAAATTGAATAATCTACGAACGTGAGTCAGACCAAAGGCTTCTCTCTTTTGTAGCAGGGAAGAGTCGGAAGGTTTTTAAAGCAATTAGAAGTGAGATAAGCTTTTTTATTTGTTAAAATGTTCACACAAAGGCTCAAGGTACAATAGGAGGACGTATGCACCTCATGAAAACTATAGCATATACACTATTTCAAAAACGAATTCTCATGAAGTGGTTAGTAATAATACCAACCTATTATTATCACACTACAAGACAAAGATCTCGTCTCATACAGAGAAGACACGAGCGTTGATCACAACGCTTGCTCAAGACGATAAAGTGAATTGATTTGCTTACAAAAAGCATATTCTGGTGAACCACAAAAGCTACATAATCAAAAAAGCTAATTCTGAATTCTTTGGCAATTTTTCATATATATCTATTCGGTACCTAATTCTCGTTGGTATAATCTATTATGTCTGAATATTTTATGAAAGGCCCACAAGATGCTCAAGGATAGGATCGTTGTTGTAATTAAAATAAAATCCTTCAAAGCTTTTACAATTACCGACAAAATTAAACAGGAAAAGACAAAATGCGCACGTGGAACCTAATAAAGGATTACCAATACCCTGTTTTCAAGTAACGGTTGTTGGTAATAGGTTATTAAGAAAGATTATAAGAAGAAATGCACTACCTACATCGCCAACCGGTGATTCAGATTATTATTTACCGCGCCCTTAATTAAGCCCACCCTTTGAAAGTAGTAAGAAGGGTTTTTTTAGAGATCGTTCAGAGCTTTAACAGTTGTTTATATTTATAACTAGGGACTACTATTTCACACTTCTCATTAGAACGATTCTTCAAATTCAACAAAACTATCTGCTGTTAAAGCGTAGCACAGTCCGTAGTCGTCACTACGTCGTAGCACTCGACCTTACAGCGTCGTAGCACTCAACCGTAGAGAGTAGGCATTAAAATAATGTCGTTTTTAGCGATTACGAGACAGTTCCATGTTTATTTGAGTATCTTTAAATCCGTGTGAGACAAAGTTCAACAACCGGTATTACAATACGACAAAAATAATAAAAACCCAAAAACACCCGCCTATAACTAGAAAGTTTCAAACAAGCTTAGTTTTCAAGAAGTCTGATGTAGTGGCAGCGTGGCAGCTTTACTACGAATAGTTCAATCTCAGATTTGATGAAAAACAAAAAATAGCGTACCATCATTTACCTAGCCTTTTCCCAACTATGCTGGTGTCGGCTTCCAGTCTAACCTAATGCAGCTGCATACCAGTATTTTACATGGAGCGACTGCCTATCTGACCTCCACAAGTTCTCTGTTACTGGGAAATACGTTCCCCCAACAAAAACTAGCGTATTGAGCGACATAAATGAAAAAAATCCAACCAACCGTTAAGATGTTTCGAAGATCCCACATACACCTCATATATCAAAATCAATTGCCCCGTTGGTCTCGTGGTCGCAAGAGCAACTGCTGAGCGTGGGGTCCTGGGTTCAATTCCCGGGTCGGGCTAAGTGTTATTGAGTTTTTCCATTAGGAATTTCTTAGTAACAGCCCGGAGTTTGGAAGTTGGAGGTGTGATACTCCCGTGCCTCGGAAAGCACGTTAAGCCGTTGGTCCTGCGCCTGATCTCTCTCCGTTCGTATCGGATTGCCATCCCATCGTACTATGAGAAGAGGGAAGAAGGAGTGCACCTGTGTCTGCGCGCACACTTGTGTACTATACTATCTCCCGCGCCGAAGGCTAGTCTCCGTTGAGATTGGCCGCCGTGGCCGAAATACGGTCTAAATCCATCCAGCCGTTCGGATGCTTATTTATTTATTTTTGTTATTTGCTTCGAGGGTACCACAAAATCCCACATACAAACATACCAACGTGTAACGTTAAACGCGCAAAACCTGAAAATAGTTTGATCAGAATAACGAGCAGAATTAATTGAACCACTTTTTAATATAGGTTACATTTTTTAAAAATCTTCATTAAAAACGTTGCCGTGTCTATTTATTAATAGGTCAAGCAACCCAATTACAGCGCGGCGCAGCGGCCCGGTGACGACTCCTCCCTCGATAAAGCGTCGTCGCAGACGCAAGAAACGATTAGAATGGCCAGTAAAACTAATACAGCGCATAAAACCTTTGCAATTTTTTTAATGACTTATTTTAAAATAGTTCAATTGAATTAAAAATCAGTTGGGGTGTCTGAGGTTTTGCGCATTTAACGTTACATGTTGTATAAAACATAACCCTGTCTCTGCTGTTGCGCAGTCGGGTAAAAATAAAAGAGCCCTTGGCAAGTGCGGTATGGAATTGGCAGAACCAATCAATTAATAGAATCGTCTTATAACATTCCATTCTAGGAGTAAGCTCGAAGGGTAATTGCGTAAGGCACTATCAGCAGCAACGGGGTTCATTTTGACAGCTCAACAAAATTCATTGCGTTATTACATTGCTGAGCAGACACATTTTTCTAACATATGGAGCAATGGATTAGCAATATGCTTCAAAATGATTCAAATTGACAGTAATAGTGTGTTACGCAATTAAGCTGCTGTTTCTTGGTAATCCCGCTTACTATCAATTACATTTTCAGCGATAAGAATTAAAGTTTTTGTGTCCCTCCACGAATTTTCATGACATATGTATCTATTCCTTTTCGACACAGCACTATCACTGGCTATATAAAATATTTATGACTTCAGGATTTTTTTCAATAATACATATTTTCTATCGTGTTAAACTCGACGCTTAAAGCTCAGACTTGTCCTTGAAGAATAAATTAAGCAGCCCATAATTCTTTTTCGATTGGCGTTCAAGGATTGGAAGGCGAAATGTCGGTCGTCCGGCGGCGAGATAGGCGGACGACATTGTTACCATCGCGGGTAGAACCTGAATGAGGCTGGCACAGGAGAGTGGGGATCGGCACTTGAAAATACAAGTCTGTGCTCAGCAGTGGGGTGAAGTCGGGAATTTTTCCCTTGCGTATTTTAGGTGTCACAGACTCAGTGATAGAACTATCTCTTGTACCTTTATAATAACATACTTACATAATGTATTGCGGTTACCTTTGTTCGCTAAGCGTGAATTAAACTTAATAATCCTTTCATTGTAAAAACTATGAAGAGTTTTGTGGTGAACGTAATGCATTTAAACAAAGATGACTGCGTAGACTTACAATATTACCTACAACTCACTTCTTAGGTACAAACAGACGGAACTGGGTAGAAATAATGCAGAAGAGCTTTTTGTCTATGCGGCGTTCAGTACATGTAGCACCACAGGTACATTTTGTAGGTAGGTACCTACCTGCGGAAAAGTCGTACCTATTTTTCAATGAAAGATTCAAACACTGAAGATAACTAATAATTATCATCATAATCGTCCTCCTTCGTCCTCTTAATCTTAATCTATTTGGGGATAGTGCAATATTTCTTCTTTTTCCATACATCTACTGCAGGTGCTATCTGTTATAGGCTATTTAGTCATATCATCTTTCATAAAATCCTTGTAAAAGAGAAACCATTCGATGCGTCGCCGGTGCGCTGCGACGCCTAAGCGGTGACGCTGCGTCATCTTACATAGATACATACAAATCACAGTGACGTGCTACATGGTCCGTTGCAACGACGCAATAGACGCTCAACGGACAAGAAGACCAGAGAAATGAAGCGGTGAAGGATTTTGCGGTATGATACCGAGTGTCGGAGTGGAACCGTAGTGCAGCGCAGTGTTGCATGTAGGTACTAAAGAAAACTGACACACCCAACACCGAGACGCTGCGACATCGTAGTAAGCGGCATTGCGTTGCGACACCGCATTTCCCTTGTGGCACTCGGTACGTTGAAATCATATCGGTGCGAAGACGCAACGCACTGGCAATGCCTGTGTGGCCTTACTCTAAGAGTAAAGGAAAACAAAAAAAAATTGTTTGACTGTAAAGTCGGTTTACGAATGATAATTTTACGTGATAACGTCTTACGCCGATCGTGTGTGATCGAACGCTTAGGCCGACCGTGCCTCTTTGTCGCTTGTTCCGCGCTCTCGCTTGCACACTCAGCTCAGGCGGAACGTGACAATAAGTCATACTTTTATGTGCGTGCAGCCGGCGTTCATCGATTTATAAGACGTTATCACGTCAAAACGATTTATTTAATCTTCTTTAATTTACTCTTACCTATAACCATCCTCACCAAATGTTCCTGATTCCTCCTCCTCCTCTATATTATGAATAATCCAATTAATCGGGAAGAGTTTACTAAATTAACTAGAATAATTTTCAAGTGCTAATAACAAAATTATCTTCATGAATCGCTTAAACTGACCATGATTGGTTATTTTGCGCAAATTGTATGAAAACATAATTATGTAGTACCAATATTTATAATAACTTACGCAAACAATACCATAGAATTCGCCTAAAACCACAATTCATAATTTTTTATAGTTCTGAGCTAAACACGTAAGTTTTAATCATTGAAATAACTGTAAATATCGCTAATCGCAACACTAAATATAATTAATGTCAATACACTGACATCATCCAAATGTCAATGTCATTGTATAAAACACCACAGATGAAATCAAAACAAATCGACTGCTTAGTTTTGTTTACTTTTTATTATATTAGAGACTGAATGTATGTGAAAGTAATTATTTTGTGCATTTGCTGCAACTTTTCAGTGTGCCTGGAGTATTTTTGTGCGGCAGAATCTTAACAGTTAAGTGTTTGAATGTAAAAACCGCTAAAATTCCCGTTACACGGCGTTCGCAAGTTCATATCCACGTCAGAAGTGTATTCTTGTTTTTAGAGGCTGCTGAGATGGGTCGGTCTAAGGGGTACCAGGACTTGGATGACAGCCATATCAGGCCCCGGTCTCCGGGGCCGCCGATGCCTCCACCCCAAGAGATAGAAATGGCATCGGTCTCAGTAGTGCCTGACGGTACGTTAACTTTCATTTTTGTAAACGAACACTTCATTTAGAGATTTTTATGCCTCTTAAAATATTCGTACGCATAATACGTTTTTATTGACTCTACAATACTGCTCTGAAATAGATTTCTAACAATTGTACACAGACATTCACGTTTACTGCTTACAAATCGCCCATGTATCAATCATGTGTCACGAAAAAAACGTTTAATCAACAGATCTCATGATGTATGTTAAGCAGTAATTAACTCTGAGATTGAATCAGCCCATAAACGTAAATATTACAGATACTTTCACTGTCACTCAAGCAGTGAATGCTCTTGGTTTCGGCTGGTTTCAAGTCAAACTGTCACTCTTCACTGGCCTGTGCTGGATGGCAGATTCTATGGAGATGACTATTTTAAGCATTTTGTCTCCAGCATTGCATTGTGAATGGAATATCAGCAAGTAAGTATTGGCACCGATTCCCTTGTTCACAAACTAAACTAAATTTAAGTTTAGTGCATCTTTTTCTTTCTATATCATTAAGAAAAGGACAGAAGATATACAACGTGTAACATTAAATGCGCAAAACCTCAGACACCCCAACTGATTTTTAATTCAATTGACCTTTTTCAGAGAGAAAATTAGTCATTAAAAAAAATTGTAATTGTTTTATGTGCTGTTTTAGTTTTACTGGCCATTCTGATCGTTTCTTGCGTCTGCGACGACGCTTTACCGAGGGAGGAGTCGTCACCGGGGCGCTGCGCCGCGCTGACATTGGCTTGCTTGACCTATTAATAAATAGACACGGCAACGTTTTTAATGAAGATTTTTTGAAAAATGTGACCTATATTAAAAAGTAGTTCAATTAATTCTGCTCGTTATTCTGATCAAACTATTTTCAGGTTTTGCACATTTAATGTTACACGTTGTATATTAAGTTTAGTTCTCAAAAAAAAAAACTAAAAATCTAGTTTATGTTGTGAACAACACAATCGGCACCATTGTTGATCAGTTTAGGCAGCTAAACTGACTGATATTTGAAGTGATAGCTTAAATAATACATTTAATATCACAGTTAAACCTGTAAATATAAAATTGGATTCTTAATTTTATTGCACTCAAAACTCAAAGCATTTTTTCAATTAAACCATTTACACACAATTTTGAATTTTCAAAGAGTCAGAAGGGTGAAGCTAGTTGCCCATTCCAAAACATATGGAGAACTCTATGGAGAAGAATGGGCAAGAAACTCATAGATGAGTTGTGATAATAGCATTATTAGTATCATGCCTCCAGTTTCTGAAGGCCTAATAAGTCTTGTTAGCTATTCTGTTTATTTTCATGAATGGGCTGCTAAGGTAGGTACTGGATATGGATTTCATGGATAATATGGGCTGGTGTTCACTACCCTATGTCAATGCGCATATTTTGCATACGGAACAGGCTTAATTAATACAGTGATTAATTGAAAACATAGAATTGAACAAATAAAAATCAAGACCTCAAAACTGTGGAAAACTCTTATATGACCAACTCTTTTCAATTACAGATACCAGCAAGCATTGACCACCACAATAGTTTTCATGGGAATGATGTTGAGTTCCACATTTTGGGGTAATATCAGTGACCGTTATGGAAGAAAAACAGTAAGTATTTAATTCGAAAAACATAAATTATAAGTATTAAAAAATAGATTGTGCAGTCCTACTTGTGTAACCCTTATGTGAGTGACAAGGTACCCGGGTACCTTTAGCATTTTCAAATTTAAAATGCTAAAGGTACCCGGGTACCTTGTCACTCACATAAGGGTTAACATCTATCTGGAGTAGTATTTATCAAGTAATTTACCCTTTAGACGCAAGCACATCATCACATTAAGTGTTTTTGTATGAACTAAAAAAAACCGGCCAAGCGCGAGTCGGATTCGCGCAAGAAGGGTTCCGTACCATTATCTATAGAAATGGCAAAAAAAATCATGTCTGTTGTATGGGAGCCCCCTTGAATATTTATTTTATTCTGTTTTTTAGTATTTTTTGTTATAGCGGCAACAGAAATACATCATCTGTGAAAATTTCTACTGTCTAACTATCACGGTTCATGAGATACAGCCTGGTGGCGGACGGACGGACGGACAGCGGAGCGGGAGTAATAGGGTTCCTTTTTACCCTTTGGGTACGGAACCCTAAAAAAAGAAAACTTAGTTAATATATTTTAGTTAATAGTCTCACTTACAACATACAAATATTATTACTAGTGTTAGGGCTGATTTTTCAACCAGCCGATAATTTTTATTTGTGGAATAACCCTTAAATGCATAATGGTGCCATATGGCAACAAAGTACGTCATTTCATTTTTTTAAGAATGTGATAGCTGTGAGTTTGTAAATTCACTTCTTTTTGTAAAAACAATATATTTCCTCTATGAATATTAATATTATTATGTAATTATAATATATATGTATATATTTTTTTTTTTTAAGATAAATACCTATACAATAGCATTTTTTTGCCATACGATTAAGTTATCTGGCATTGGAAAAATCAGCCCTTAAAAGATAAAGAACAAGTGTGAAGGGAAAATACAGCTATTATATTATGTATTATCTAATTAAACCTATTCCAAACACTTCATTAGTTGGCACACATTATATTTGGAATAAAGCTTCATTCCAAATTATTCCCTGATTTTTGATAATCTATCTAGGTCTTTATGAACAAGCAAGATAATACTCCAGACTCAAGATGATACTTACAGAGAGGAGGCCTGTGTCCCAGCAGTGGGAACACTATAACGCTGATTAATTATGCTCTTATGCGAAGATAATACTGTAACTGCTCACTACTTTTTTATTCTTTTATTTATTTTTATTTTACCATTTATGTAAACACATATAAACAGACAAGAAAAAAACAGAACAGAAAAATAGGTACAAAGGTGATGCTTATTTCATAAGAAATCTCTTCCAGCATACCTGCGATAGATGTAGTTTTAGACTTTTTCTGTAAAAAAAAAAAAATATTGCACTTACACTCAAGTAAGTAATGTGCAAGGAAGAACCATAGATGTACAAATACCTATGTTGCAATGAGATATGTGCCAGATTTCTGACATTCCTCTTTAATTTGTTTACAGGCCCTTAGTATGTGTGGAGTATTACTGTTTTACTACGGTCTGCTGAGTTCAATAGCACCAAACTTCCTCTGGTTATTATTCCTAAGAGGTCTGGTCGGATTTGCTATAGGATGTGTACCACAATCGTAAGTACACAAATAAAAATATAATAATAATAATAATATTTCACAACTTTCACACAACGCCATCTAGTCCCAAACTAAGCGGAGCTTGTGCTATGAGTACTAGACAACTGATAAACATACATATATATTTCTAAATACATACATATTATAGATAAATTACACCCAGACAAAGAACAAATGATCGTGCGTGATATAAGTAATTGTTTCGTTAATATTATTGAGAAATTACTGAAAGTATTCCATATTAAAATAATTGTTCTTTTATTTTCAGTGTCACATTGTATGCAGAGTTTTTGCCAACAAAACAGAGGGCTAAATGTGTTGTGCTTCTTGATGTAAGTATATAAAATTGTTTTATTTGTTTCATGTTTACTCTGTTTATATATCAGCAGTTTTGCTCATAACACCCTCATTATTGCTGGAAGGTTTAAACTTGATTAACTTTCCGGCAATGTGACTAATAATTACTAGGATCAAAAATTATGTTTGTGACCAAAATTACGCGACTGTTCAGTATACTTGTATAAATAATAATTTTTAAACAAAAGCATCTTGGTTCTGAGTTTTATAATAATTTCCAATTTTTATTAAACTTCCAGTGTTTCTGGGCGCTGGGTGCCTGTTTGGAAGTTGCTCTGGCGCTGGTAGTGATGCCAACGTTAGGCGTTCACTGGCTCCTAGCATTATCGACTATACCACTACTGCTGTTCGCTCTTATATGCCCTGTAAGTACAGCAATCGACATACCACAAAATAGCTAAGGAATATTATTCGCCAAACTGTATGTGTGTTCGTAGATTATTTTTGGTTTAACAATTGAGGAGCGTCGGAACAAAAACCGATATGTCTTAATTAAGACATTTTTTTTTCTGTTACATAATATTTAATTATACACCCTTCAGGAAAGAAATCAATTAAAAAACAGTTACATCCATCTTAAAAAAAATATCAAAATACTGTGGTCAAATCAAAACCGGCAAATAAATTTTTAAATTCAACACGTTCTTGTTGTTGGATTAAAAACCGATAATTTTTATTAAGTTTTACACAATTCAACAATGGTCGGTTCAAATTCAATGCAGTTCAATACCGACATATCCATTTTGGTTTCGTCAAAAACCGATATATCCAAATGATCGCGTCAAAAACCGATATATCCATACTTGTCCGCCAAGTATCTCCCTAAATTAAGTATCTACCCTCCGTCAAGTTTCACACATCAATCGATGTCACTTTAACTGCAAATTGACATGCTATAATTTTCCACTTTTGTAACATTAAAAAACTTACAAGCTTCTTTTTAATTTGTGAAAAATATGGTAAATTCGATATATCGGTTTTCGTTCCGACGCTCCTCAATTAATAAACCATCTCCGTTACAAAACAATAATAGTAGAATCATTTAACCATCATTGTTAACTCTTGAATAAAAACTACTATGTTTTTCACATTTTAGTACCAAACTCAGAAAATTGAAAGGTCTTGCTTGCAGTTTACCTAGAAATTAAACAATTACGCAGTTTCCCTTGTTCACAAACTTAACTAAATTTAAGTTCAGTGTTTCTTTTTCTTTATATTTCATTGAGAAAAGGACAGAAGATAAATATTAGTTTTGTCCTGTCAAATTAGTCAGCGCCTGACGTAAATTGGCGTATGTTTAGTAGCCAATTTTTTAATCATGTCTAAACTTGTCTATGGAGTATCTTAATTTGACAGGACTAAACTAATATTTATCTTCTGTCCTTTTCTAAATGAAATAGACAGAAAAAGATACACTGAACTTAAATTTAGTTTAGTTTGTGAACAAAGGAATCGGCGCCATTATCTGACTTAATTTCAACTTAAATAATAATTTATTTCAGTGGCTTCCTGAATCCGCAAGATACCATGTTGCGAGTGGTGAACCTGATAAAGCCTTGGCTACATTAGAACAGGTACGAAGCCGTGTGTTCATTTTTCTTCGAAATACTATACACCAAGACAAAACAACAAATTATAATCTAACTTGTCAAAATAAATTATAAGAGTTAATGGTTATTCTGCGTACTACAAAGTTTAAAAACCATTCACTCACATCACCGTTCCGTTTAAAAAGAGATGGTGCTAGTAGCCCTGTATAATCGGCCATCTCTCTCACCCAGAAGAAAGACCTTTTTGAAAGGTGGGGCGATCTTCTTATAAAAAACGCAGCAGTGGGGCGATTATCTACTTTAAAAAAATATTAAATTCATTCACTAACATAACGAACAAAATAGTTCGTCGGTCGAGATCCGCCATTTGGTGGCTCCTGGTCTAAAAGCATGAAATTTTGCTTAAGAGTTCCTTTACAAAGGCGAACGCCAAGGAAGGATTATCGACATTTCATCCCCTAAATAAGTTAAATAGAGGCTTAAATTTTGTTTAAAATTCATAATTTTCGCCGATGGGAAATCTCAGCGGGCACACGACTTGTGAATGAAATAAAAAAGTAAATTACTGAAGCGATGTGTCCCTACATTTCAGATAGCAAAAGACAACGGTAGACCGATGCTCCTTGGGCGCTTAGTGTGTGATGACTCCGTGGGTATCGGCCAGCGGGGAATGCTGAAACACCTCCTCATTCCACATCTGAGGAACACCAGCTTGTTGCTGTGGTTTATATGGTTAGTATATTATAATACTAATGTACTTGATAGTAGAAGGACTAAATAAAATTGTATCCTTTTTTAGACCGCTCTGCAGCAATATTCCTTTTTGTAAGCCTACGATATCACTAGTGGCAAGTGAATATGGTGTCCTGAAATACGCTGGTGTCCTGAAATACAGGCCTTACGTCTAGCTTAGGCACCAGTCTCCCACAATATAATAATTGTTAAACTGTAGTTATGTATTGCTTTATTTATAGTTCATACTATGTAAATGTTGCTTATATTGTGGTGACAAATAAATCTTTATTATTAACTAGCGACCCGCCCCGGCTTCGCACGGGTGCAATGCTGATCACTATCACTACATAGTATAAAACAAAGTCGCTTCCCGCTGTCTGTCTGTCTCTATGTATGCTTAGAACTTTAAAAATAAGCAACGGATTTTGATGCGGTTTTTTTAATAGATAGAATAATTCAAGAGGAAGGTTTATATGTATAATACATGCATAATATAGTAGAGAAACACTGATAATTTTAGAGCCATTATTTCTCTTAAAAAGTATAGGATAAAAAATGGTTATTGTGGGTTATCCCTAAGAGATAGACATATGCCATCGCGGACTTTTTTGTAGACCTTTTTAAGGTGTACAATACTGTAGTACATTATTTTGATCTATCTCGTAGGGTTAAGCCAGCGTTTGCAATGTAAGCGCAATAAAATGTGTTTATTTACGACATCACATTAGAAAACCCTAAAATGATCAGTGTTTCTCTACTATATTATGCATGTATTATACATATAAACCTTCCTCTTGAATTACTCTATCTATTAAAACCGCATCAAAATCCGTTGCGTAGTTTTAAAGATTTAAGCATACATAGGGACAGACAGCGGGAAGCGACTTTGTTTTATACTATGTAGTGATTTAAAAAAAAAATGCAGAAACTGCTGAGGAATACTATACAAGAATTTGAGACAAATGAAATTTAAAACGCAGGCAATAACACCAAACAAATCTGGACCGCCATAAACGCAATATCCAACAGAACTCATAAAAAAGACAACACATCACATTTATTACATATCGCTCATCCAATAGAACAATGACGTAATTGCGTTTTAGCTATTTTTCAGGAGAACGTTTTAAAAGTTTGAAATTGAAAATATGATATATTTCCAATGATTATGCTAAAATATTTAATATTTTTATGTATGTTACTTTAATCACTACATAGTATAAAACAAAGTCGCTTCCCTGTCTGTCTGTCCCTATATATGCTTAGATCTTTAAAACTGCGCAACGGATTTTGATGCGGTTTTTTTCAATAAATAAAGTAATTCAAGAGGAAGGTTTATATGTATAATACATGCATAATATAGTAGAGAAACACTGATAATTTTAGAGGTTTCTAATGTGATGTCGTAAATAAACACATTTTTTTGCGCTTACATTGTAAACGCTGGCTGAACCCTTCGAGATAGATCAAAATAATGTACTACAGTATTGTACACATTAAACAGGTCTACAAAAAATTCCGCGATGGTATATGTCTATCTCTTAGGGATAACCCACAATAACCATTTTTTATCCTTAACTTTTTACGAGAAATAATGGCTTATTTAAGAAGCAATTTTAGGCAATACAGCATTAATCCTTATCCAATTAAGTACCTTAAAAACATTGTGCATTTCATATAGATCATTATGGCCCTTTACAGCATGTAATTTAAATGAATATTTTCGAAGATATTACAGAATTAAAATGCAGGTACATAGCGTCTGCGGCGGCGGGCGGTACCGGCCGGTGGCGCTTGCCTGTAAGTAGCGCGTCGAAGGCCGGGCTGCGCCCTAGCCCGGTTAAGCAGTCGACAACCTCATATGTTGAACTGCGAGCTGCCATACAAAAAAAAAAAAAAACGGGCTGCACCCTATAGCACTTTATGATTAGCAGCGATCGCACGCGTTTATCGGAGCTCTCTAGCGAGGAAAATAACAATTATTAGTACTGTATTTTTAATTTTATATCATTTAGTATCAGCATTGCACCCGTGCGAAGCCGGGGCGGGTCGCTAGTATCAATAATAATTTGTAATAATTTCATGAGAAAACTCAAGAAAACATTTTCGTAATTACGTCGTTGTTTTATTGGATGAGCGATATCTCAGCTACTCCACTTCAATTCGTTAAACCGACCAATAAATTCTCTGACCGGAAATCGGTAAAAATCTCGCAGAACAATTATTTGTTTCTAGGTCGACTGACGAAGCATCCCAGAATGTCAACAGCGGCTTCTTACAGCCTATGTCACTATTACCGACGGATGAAATCGAAGTTGCTAATCTGATAACATCCCTTCGTAACGATTGTGCTTTGGGATGGGATAGAATCTCTAAACGCCTTATAAAATATAAAAAAAAAAAAACTCATTGCCATAGTGTTGTACTTACCGCCACTTACATACATTTGTAACCTCGCTCTCAAATCAGATCAGCAGTGCTATTCTGTAAAAATCTCACCGTGAGAACTTAGGTGAAGTGAGCTCTGTCATTCCCTAATGGTAGGGATTGATACTATTAAGTGCTCACTTCACTTATGATTTCACGGTGAGGGTTTCACAGAATCGACCGGTTGGTCAATTTCCCAAACCATATAAAAAATCCATTATACATCCTATGTTTAAGAGCGGAGACAGGAACTGCGTCAACAACTACAGGCCTATTACTGTGCTTCATGCCCTACCCAAAATACTAGAGAGGATCATGCACAACAGGCTCGTTGACTACTTAGAAACATTTAACATATTTTCTGGTACAAGCGTTTTGACACCGGTGATATAAGCTACGAAGATCAACCTCGCCCAGGCCGACCCACCAGCTTCGATGAAGATGCTTTGCGTCACGAACTTTAGCTACATCCAGATTATAGTATGCGCGATTTAGAGAAGGCGCTTGGACAATCCCACACGACTATAGATCGTTATCTCAAATCGATGGGATATCGCAAAGTGATGTCACGTTGGACACCTCATGCGTTAACGAACCATGACCGGGCCGTTCGTGTGGCCATTTGTCAAAGTTTGTTACTTCGTCCGCACAGACGAGACTTTCTCGACGAATTTTTTCTTGTCCCAGCCTGCCTCATTTTGGGAGAAGGGTATTCAAATTTTGCCCAGTAAATGGCTGACTGTTGTTGATAACGAGGGAGACTATATAATTGATTAAATGTATTTTTATTAATAAAAAAATATTAATAATAATTTGTCTTTTAACGGGCAATACTTTATGAGACAACCTAATATGTCAGCTAGCTACGCCAATATACCAACAAACACAATAAAAACCCATACGTACTCAAGCAAAAAATAATAAATTAAAATTAAATAAAAGCCTCCAGGTGTAAAGGGCGTGACCGCTTACATATTTATGCAATGCTGGGTTCTGTTTACATAGCTGTCACTTGAAGTCACAAATGATAAACCAGGACCATCGAAGGAAACTAAATAAACAAGTTATTACTAATGACAACAATAATAAAACCATTTCAGGATGTCATGCGCATTCTGTTACTACGGCCTGGTGTTGATGACGACAGAACTCTTCGAGACGGACCCCAGCGGACTGGAGGAGCCGTGCGCCGCTGATTGTAGGCCTCTTCAGACCACTGACTACATGGATCTACTGTGGACTACACTCGCTGAGTTCCCTGGTAAGGTATACATTGTCTATGTCCACGCACAAGACGCAAAAGACGTAAAAGTTCAATAGTCATTTTTGTCAATGATTGAAAACGTTGACATAAATTGACGCTAAACGCTACCGATTGAACATTCAAAACCTGTTAATAATTTAACAGCTTTTTTAACCTTCAACCGGTTAAAAAAGCCATTGATAATTAACAGTTAAATTACAGTAACCAAAAAACCGTCAACAAGCCATTGACATTGGGACATTGACGGTTTTTTGGTTTTCGGATGTTGGTGTACTACGCCAACATTCTACCAGTTATGTCTAAGAACTATGTAAATAGGGGGCGTTAAATGCTTAGAAAATCAGGCAATAGGCTGCCAAAAATTCATATTTTCTTACACCGTTTTGAGAGCAGTGGTTATTTACACAAAGTAAATCGTCTGCCTAGGTTCAAACCCACGACCTACAACTTGTAAGTGTTACCACGGGGCACTGCTCTTGCCAAATATGGAATGCAAATAATACTTCTCCCATAAGCGAACTTGAAGATGCATTTTTCTTCGTGTACGAATTCTAATAAATACTTTTACTTCCTCTCTTCTTTCTTTTTTTTTCCCCCACTACTGGGCAAAGGCCAAGTCTCCCAAGTCCTACCAGGAACTGTTTTCCCGCGCCACCTCGAACCAGCTCTTTCATTTAGGTGATAAATATTAAAATTGTAGATAAAATGTTAATATTTTCTCTGCAGGTATATTCGCCACAATATTTATCATTGAGAAGTATGGTCGCAAGAAGACAATGGCCACACAGTTTATTATATTTGCGATGTGCGTCTGCGTGTTAATATACAATGGAAAGTAAGTTCTATTGTATCGTAAATGAAAACATTCTTTTACACGGTCAAATTAAATTAGATAACGAAACCGCAGACACGATGGCTAATCTAAACACAATTAAATTGGGGGGTCAACGACCGCTGTTAGTGTTGTTGAACTTAAAAACTCCTTTCTTTCAAAAAAAACTTCTGAACTTCTTTCTTTTTTCTTCTTTTAGATACCAATCACGTCTGTGAAGTTTACACAAAAAAAAAAGTTTTTATAACTTTATTTCAAGTGATGATCACATCATGACACGAAGATTACATGCGGTCGATGACCCAATAAGAAAAAAACATCAAACTACTTTCTTTTTTATTTTAACATGTTTAGATATCAATACCCATCGCGCTTGCGAAGTCCTACTAGCTAATTCAATTTGACCCTGTACAAAGTGAGTAAATTAGTTATTGTATTTTTTTTTTATATCATTTTAGCCGAACATTCCTGACGTGTGTTCTGTTCCTTGCAAGAGGCATCATAGCTGGTTTGTTTCAAGCTGCCTACGTTTATACACCAGAGGTATTCCTTAATTTTATTATACACATACATAAACTCACGCCTTCTTTGCATTTGGGTAGGCAGAAACTACAGAACATACTCCTTTTGCTAATTTATTATTTAACTTGATAATATAGGGTGACTGGTAATTAGTGATCGATACTTAAACACATGATTCTACTCATGACAACAAACAACTTTTACTATGGGACCAAACCTGAAATCTCGAAAAAAAAACCAGCTGTTCCCTACATTTTGACGACTCGTACGAACATAAATGTAGGGAACAGCTGATTTTTTTTTTCGCGATTTCGCATTTGGTCCGAAAGTAAAAGTTGTTTGTTGTCATGATGTAACCGGCGTATCCTCAACTCCTGTCATACAGGTTGTCCTAGTTCAGGGATAGAGACCGCACTGATATAATGTATATTGAAGTTGCAGAAATAAATTTATTATTATTATTATTATTATTATTATATGAGTAGAATCATGTGTTTAAGTATCGATCACTAATTACAAGTCACCCTATATATTTTCCTCTCAAGCATTCTTAATGTCTCTTCTACAAATGATGTACTCTTATGAACGATAGAAGGAGAGTGAGGCTTTTGTCTAGCATTGGGAGAACACGGGCTTATAAAAAAGCTCTTATAAATACCAACCTAGCGGCAAGGTCGTTAAAAGATGCCCATCCATAGATAATAATTACCCATATCTCCACTAGTCCAATACTCTAGGATGCATATCCGGTACTGTTCTTAAATCCTTTCCTATCCTACGGGGGCTACGGGCATCTTAATTAGACAGGGCTAAAGTAATGTATCTTCTGTCCTTTCCTTAATGCAATACCTAGTAAGAAAAAGATGCACTGAACTTAAATTTAGTTTAGTTTGTGAACAACAGAATCGACACCAGCGTGTTACTCAATAAGGGTGCCGATTATAATTATGCACTGTGACTTTCAGGTGTACCCCACAGCTCTAAGAGCAACTGCGGTGGGTGCGTGCAGCGCTGTGGCGAGACTAGGTGCCATGATCACGCCATATGTAGCACAGGTGATCTTTTTTCTTCTTGTTTCCCAAGAACATGAATGGTTTTATCACACTCAGGTATATAATAATCTATGGCTAACAAGCGTGTAGTTTTTAGGGTTCCGTACGTCCGAATAAAAAAACGGAACCCTTATAGGATCACTCGTGTGTCCGTCTGTCCGTCCGTCACCGTCAATTATCTCCGAATCTACTGGACCAATTAAGTTGAAATTTGGTACACATATCGATTTATGTGACCTAAACGCAGAGGTGTGACGTGAATAGACGAAATCTGTATATGGGGGTCACTTTTGGGGGGCAAGATGGAAAAAAAAAATGCAAACTGTATCGTGTGACATATCAAATGAAAGGGCTTGTTGTGAGAATCTCAAATATATTTGTTCTTACCTTATAGGTAATAGGTAATACGGGCTGGTGTCCGCAACTCCACGTCAATGAGCGTATTTTGCGTACGGGTGGGAAAATCGATCATTCGATCCACCCCAGCTCCTCAAGGAAGGCCAGCAACGCCTTGATGTTACTGACCGTCTCACGTAGGGTACCTGGGTTACCGAAGTATTTTGCCCTGTACATTGCTACCACCGGGCAGCTTAGAAGCACATGTGCCGCTGTCTCGTCATCCTCCATGCAGGCCCTGCACAGCGGACTGTCTGTTACTCCTATGACAAAGAGGTGTTTATTAAATGACCCGTGGCCAGTCAAAGCTGCAGTCACCGTACGCAGCTTTTGTTTAGTTAGACGGAGAACCTGTTTCGTGAGCCGGCCATCCATTGCGGGAAGTGCTTCCTTAGCCTGCCTGCACTCGCCTTGTTCCGTCCAAAGTTTGTCATGTTGATCTCTGGTGCGTTTCCTTACCAGAGTGCGTAGATACCTGAAGGGGAGTGGCACGATGGGCTCAGGTCCCACTGGTGCCATGCTCGACCCCCTTCTGGCAAGCTCGTCGGCTGCGTCGTTACCTAGCGAACCGCTGTGTCCTTGTATCCATTGAATGGTTATTTTATTGAGGTTACCCACCTGGTCGAGGCGCTGGTGGCACTCGTATATTAGCCCAGAGTCGACTGTATTACTATTCAGCGCTTGCAGTACAGCCATGCTGTCTGAGAGTATGCGAATTGAGTGATCCTTCATTTCCCTGGCCATGATGGCTGAAGCGGCCAGAGAAATGCCCATACATTCGGCCTGGAACACTGTGTGCCCAATGGTGTGGCTATGTGTATGTTTTTCTTACCTTATTGCCAGCCCTCAGGTCACGTGAAGAGTCGCCCAACCGCTTGGCGATTTCTCGAAATACTATGTGGGCACTCGGACGCTCGGACTGGAACGGCTCGAACATATAAGTTCCAAAGAGATTGGAATACCTGATACCTTATTGCTTAGAAATTATGTTTTATTTTCCCATTAATATTTTTGTTCTTATTTAAAAAATACGTTTACTTTTCAATCAAAGTAGTAAATATATTGCAAACGATAATAAACTTTATGTTTGAAAGTGAGGGTTTATAATCAATTTACATGCAATAGCGGCCATTTGAGCGATGTGTTTTTGTTCCTAATCCTTAATGTGCTATTGTTGATCGAAGGTGACACAGCAATAACAAATAATATATTTTTTGTCTTTCTCTCGTACTGTCGGTGTTAGATAATTAGGTATAATGTTATTAATCAGTCCATATGTAATTCCAGGTGCTGTTAAAGAACTCTATAGTGATAGCAACGAGCGTATATTCCCTAGTGGCCGTGTTAGCAGCGGGAGCGTGCCTCGCACTGCCCATAGAAACCAAAGGACGGGAGATGAGGGATACCGTCACTGCTACGAACTAGACCAAACCGCGATCTTCTGTGAGGTCGTTCAAATATACTATACATTCTTATTTTTATTTATAGTAAGGCCCGTTTGCAACACAAATCACTTATTGCGTTTAGCTCGAAACATCATTCTGTCTATGACAATAACGGAACAATGTTTTAAATAAGTTTATGAAATGAACTTTTTGGTTAATATTGTAAAAACTAGAATGCGCCGCCATTTCCTAGCTCTCTGATCCCTGAGAAGAATGACGAAACAAACTTCGAGTTTAGGCTAGACATATTTCATGGATTTGTGATGCAGGCGGGCCTTCGTCACAGACAGACAATACTATTTTTTGTAATTGTAATTGGTAATCTCATTGACGTCATCAAACTTAAAATCTGACTTGTGAAACTTGGTCTTTTGTCAGTACTGATATTATAGGCACGTTAGACATGTAAATGTGTATGTGTGTGTGTAATCTTCGGTGGGTTCAACTTGCAGCCGTCATTTTAAAATTGGAAGGAGTTTAATGTCAGCCTTTGGCTACCCCCGAATAGAAACATGCATTAAAAAAAACTTGTGACAAATACAATTGTATACTTAATATAGAACACCTATATTATTTATTATTCGAATAAAATGCCAACCGAATAAAAAGTGGCAACTAACTTTTGACAAAATATTTGAGGGAACAATGTACCTATTGTTAGAATGTCGATTTATTTTATTTTAAATATTTAAGTCAAACATTATAGAAATAAGCTCTTTACTAATAAGGATAGACTATTAATCTTTCCTGATTTTGTTTTCAATACTGATCGAAGTGATTGTTTAAAGTCTTTTCACGGTTATTTTACCTCTGACAGCAGCAACCCAATTGCAACCTTATTGTAATAATATTAAAGTCCTTTATGAATTTGACAAACCTGTCAAAGGGAGCAACCTTATTTTAACGGCGATAAAGATCACTGTGATGTTGACAGAGATGCAAACTCTAAAATCGGACTGTAAATGTTTGTGTACAGAACAGCTCTTTAGCTAAAATATTGCGATTATCGAAACTGGCAACACTATCACGAATAATTAATTGTGTCGCCATTTATAATCCCAATTGCAAGTAAAGGTGTTCTTAGATCTTAAGTAAAAACTTCTTAAAAGACTGCTTTAGAGTAGCTACGTGTCTATTTTAATATTTTGTAATCCAACGTAATAATCAAAATGCAAAATGTACTTAAATACTCAATACTAATAAATACTCAGAAATGTATCCGTCCTATTTGCGATCGTTGTCTTCCACTGAAACTTCAGTATTCATATTATGTAACGTTATATTGTATTATTTAGAGCTCAGACATACGATAGATTTTAAGACAATTATAGAGTTATGCCAATTTAGCTGTGGTGGCCCAGTGGTACCGGCCTTGACTACGAGTTGTAGGTCGTGGGTTCGAACCCAAGCAAGCGCTACTTTGTGTAAAGAATTTCATCGCCGCTGCTCTCAAAACTTTGAGGGAAAACGTTGTGTCGAAACCGGCATGTCCCAGAACCAAAAATACGAAGAAATGTCACATCTACCAACCCGCCAGTGCGGGTTGGTAGATGTGACAGAGAGAGTGGACTGTAATCCCACGCGGGCCACGATTTTGACAGTTCAACAACATTCATTGCGTTATTTGCGTTGTTGAGCAGACAAATTTTTCGAACATATGAAGCAATGGATTAACAATATCCTTCAAAATTATTCAGATTGTGATAGTGTGTTACGCAATTGTGTTATGTCCGATAAGTATTTTAATCACATTAAGCGCTCCCACGAGTCCCACACTATCTACAATATCATCTTAAACGTTTCACCTATTTTAAATACCTACTATTTTCACACTTGAATGTCATAAACAATGCAACGCAATGTCTTCATCATTAACATCGACTGACTAGCTGCCATTTTGTCGATTATACACTTCTACCTATTTTTATAAATTTATTAGAAACGTGAAAATCCAAAGCTTTAACATTCTGAGAATCAGTTGGTCAATGGAATCAATCGTATGCATGAGAACTCTCTCGTTACATTTTGTAACTAATTAACTTAAGGTTGTGATATAATACAGTACTTAAGCAAGGTTTATTAAGTATGTGAGATAGGACTTATAAACTTTAAGAATCTCAGTTTCCCAAACTTAGGTAATTACTAGCAGCGCCCCGCGTTTTCACCCGCATAAGTCTCGATCCCACGGGAATGTCGGGAAAAAATGTATTGTATGTTTTAATCCTGGTTATAAACTATATGTGTGCCAAAATTCTTGCAAATCTGTTCAGTAGTTTTTGCATGAAAGAGTAACAAACATCCATCTTCAGAAACATTCGCGTTTATAATATTAGTAGGAAGGATTATATTACCTAAATATTTAAAGAAGACTAGGTCATTATAAATTTTCTTATTCAGCATATATCGGAAAGGTATTAAAGGATGTGGGGTACGGATCATCAAACTGAACAACTTTCGCCATGGGACCAACTTAAAAAACAAAAAAACACAAAATACTAACAAAACTATGGATACTGTAGTCGGAAATAAAGTTTTATTATTATAATCTCGAAATAATAATCAGCGGTCCCATACATTTGGTTCGAGTAGGTATTGAAGTTTTGTATGGGACAGTTGATAATCTTTTCGCAATTACGATATTGGTCCCACGGAGAAATTTGTTCAGTTTGATGGTCTGTACCACACCCTTCAATGTGACTACTCTTAAATATGACCACACCTTCTGATACATACTGTATAAGGTAGGTATTATTGAAAATTGATTATAATAAGAACAGCAGCAGTGGTCAGATAGTTGAACATATATTCGTGGTCCATATTTTTATGTGCAAGTGACAAGTATAAAACATAAACAACTCGTAACTATGAATATTTAAAATCAGACAGACATGTGTAAATAGGATTATACACAAGCCAGTGGCATACAATATGCGACCTCCAATACGCCCCCTTAATCTATTACACATGCGTATGATCCCATCTGTACTTGTCAGTACTCGGTACATAAAACTAATTAAATTACTAACACTTCTGTGTCCGTCTGTACTACGCTGTACCCAAAAGTAGAGTACAAAAACAGAAGAAATCTAACAAAATAAGGCATGCATAACGAAATAAAATTTAGAAAAAATTATCTATTACACAAAACACTATTAAAAAACATAACACATCAAAACATCTAACTAGTCATTCGCCCTCTTAATAGAATAATTTGACATGGATAAATCCTTTAAAAATTCTCTAAGCTTCGGGCTGTGAACACTTTTAGTTAAAATGTCCGCTATCATCTTATCAGTTGACATGTACCTTATTTCAACTTTGTTATCCAGTACACACTCACGAATAAAATGATACTTGATGTCTATGTGCTTTGTTCTATTATGCATCATTTTGTTAGCTGCAATTTTATGCGCCGACTGATTGTCATTATAAATTACTACCGCTTTACTATCCACAGCTGTCAAACTGCTCAGTAAACTACGTAAATAAAGAGCTTCCTTCGAAGCTTGACTCAATCCTATGTACTCTGCCTCTGTGGAGGACAAGGATACTGTCGCTTGCTTCCTACTCTCCCATGACACAATATTTTTACCTAGTCTGAAAATTAACCCCGTAAAAGACTTCCTATCAAGTGCCCCTCCCCAATCTGCATCAACGTAGCCTCGTAAGTCTAAATCTCCTGACTTCCTAAAAGTAAGACAAAGGTTAGACGTACCCTTCAAATACCTTAAGATCCGTTTCGCACATTTAAAGTGTATTTCGTCATAACACGAATTAAATTGTGAAAGCACACTTACCGCATGTGCTATGTCTGGTCGCGTATTACAGGCTAAATAGTTTAGACACCCTATTAAGCTTTGATATGGCAGATTGCTATGGGAATTTGTCGATCTTTCTAATTTCATACCGACTTCCATTGGGGTCGAAACTGGTTTGGCGTCTGTCATGTTGAAGTCATTCAAAATATCTAAAATGAACTGTTGCTGATCTAGACAAATTACATCTTTATCTCTTCTCAGCCTCATGCCTAAAACATGCCTAGCCGCGCCTAAATCTTTCACTTTAAACTTGTCAAGCAAATCGGTTTTTAATTTTTGCTTTTCTTGTTCACAATTTCCAAAAATAAAAAGGTCATCTACGTAAATAACGACAATTAACTTCTTATTGTTTTTAAGCTGCTTTTGATACAAACACGGTTCTATTTTTGATTGCACAAAACCTAAATTCAACATTTCTTTGTCTAATTCCTTGAACCAAGCATTCGAAGCTTGTTTCAATCCATACAAAGAACGCTGCAGCTTACATACTCTGGTTTCTTGACCTTTGACTACTGCTCCTTTCGGTTGGAGCATGTAAATATCCTCTTTAATCTTACCATATAAAAACGCGGTCGTGATGTCCCACTGGTCAATAAACCAACCGTATTCAACAGCTAGCGAGAACAATAATCGTAGCGTGGAGCTTCTAACTACAGGAGAATAAGTCTCAGTATAGTCTACACCACATACCTGTGTGAACCCTTTCGCTACTAGTCTAGCCTTGTACTTCGTTACCTTGCCATCGCTATCTCTTTTGATTTTGAACACCCATTTGCACTGGATAGGCTTCTTATCAGCTGGAAGATCCACCAACGTCCAAGTTTGGTTCTCTCTTAGTGACATAAGTTCATCATCTATCGCTTTTTGCCATAAGTCACTATCGGGTCTCGCCAACGCTTCATTAATATTCAATGGATCACCATCAAGAGTGCTCTCCTTGGCATACATAACATTGCATCCGTACCGATCAACTTGTCTGCGTTCTCTTAAAGGATACCTTCTTTCTGATTCAGGTATTATCACTTCCTCTTCAGTCAATACGTCGTCAGGTACTTGCTCTGTTAGTACTGGTTCAGGTCCTATCTCCTCCGATACTTCTATGTTCTCTTCTACAGCATCACGGTACGCATCATCGTGAGTCTCCAAGAGTTCTGATCTGTTTGTTGATCTGTTTGTTAAACTGGAAGGAACAGAATCTGTATTCAGGTTTATGATCACTTCCGACTCTTTCACGTTTTCTTTCTGAAGAAAAACGTTTTCCAGAAATTTGACATCTCTTGCAGTTGTCACTTCACCTGTCTTAGGATTCATCAGACGATAACCCTTCTGATTATCTGGATATCCAATAAAAATCATCGGTTCCGTCTTCATATCCAGTTTACGTCTCTTTTGTTTTGGTATCAATCTATACGCCAAACAACCAAAGATTTTCAGATGACTTACATCCACATCTTTTCCAGTCCAAACCTTCTCTGGTACTGCATTATTCAATGCTTTCGTGGGGCTTCTGTTTTTTAAGTAAACAACAGTATTAACAGCCTCGGCCCAATACTTCTTGCTCAAGTTCGATTCTGACAGTAATGTTCTGGCCTTTTCTATTATAGTCCGATTCGCTCTTTCTGCAACAGAATTTTGTTCCGGCGTGTACGGTACAGTCGTCTGGTGTTTTATACCTGCAGACTTCAAAAATGATTTAAATTTACCATTACAGTACTCTGCGCCGTTGTCAGATCTCAGACATTTAATAGATTTACTAGTCTCATTCTCGACTTCCGCCTTGTATTCACGGAACTTCTCAAAAGTTTCGCTTTTGTTCTTCAAAAAATAAACATGCGTCTTCCGAGTATAATCGTCGATAAATAGAAGAACATACCTCGAACCACTGAACGACGGCTCCTCGATTGGTCCACAAACATCGCTAAAAACCAACTGTAAGACCTCGTTTGCTCTCGTACCTTGGTTTTTAAAAGGACTTTTGCATGTCTTTCCTTCAACACATGGAATACACGGCTCGCATAAATCAGTACTCTTGAATTCCATACCACTTACTAAAACTTTCATTTTATTCATATAATTACGCGATAAATGAGCTAATCTTTTATGCCAAATGTTCGAAATATTTTCATTTTGTTTTGACAATGTCACATTCACGACGTTATTTTTCTTTTCTGTCAATTCATAAATTCCGTCGACCTCTTCACATGTTGCAACCATTCGATTCTTATTTTGAATGATGCAACCTCCTTTGTCAAAATTCATGGAATATTTTTTCTTGGTCAAATCGCTCACCGAAATTAGGTTCATGGATAAATCAGGAACATGTAAAACGTTTTCTAAAATTAATTTTTCGTTTTCGCTGACTTGTGGCTCAGCATTTCCTCGTCCTTTAACCAACAATTTCTCGCCGTTTGCTACTGCAATCTTCATGTTACCTTTTTCAGGTGTATAAGACAACAATTTGTTTTTATCGTGGGTCATATGATTTGAGCACCCACTGTCTAAATACCACTTGTCTTTGTTTATCGCCTCCTTTGTATTCAGGCAGATATTCGCGGTTTTGATCCGCTCCTTGCATTCGGACGATCCTTTCAGCTTCTTTATTCCACTTATGCCACCTTCAGCAGACATAATTGAAATTTCGTAAATTTCACACTTATCGTACTCAATTAATATTAAAACCACTCAACTTATTATGCTCTAGCACTATCAGAGCATGCAAAAGGGCAATAACTTATTAACCTTTTATTCTGGGCCCATAACCTATTGAAAATTGATTATAATAAGAACAGCAGCAGTGGTCAGATAGTTGAACATATATTCGTGGTCCATATTTTTATGTGCAAGTGACAAGTATAAAACATAAACAACTCGTAACTATGAATATTTAAAATCAGACAGACATGTGTAAATAGGATTATACACAAGCCAGTGGCATACAATATGCGACCTCCAATAGGTATATCTATTCATACACGAAATCTCTTAAGGGGTCATTGTATTCATCATTAAGAACAACTTTTATTATGGGACCAAACCTGAAATTGCGAAAAAAAAAAAACAGCTGTTCCCTACATTTTGACGAGTTGTGCGAACATAAATGGGAACACCTGATTTTTTTGCGCTATACCTAATCGTTTATTGTGTACAATAAATGCAACTTATATATTCCTTGAAATTGTTATACTATGTGGAGACAACAATATGACAATAAATGAAAATACCCGCAATACTAATGTATAAGAAAATAATGGTACAGACGCCAGCACATCAAGTTATCCAAAACTGTCAAATTTTCCCAATCAACTTTGAACCTAAAGCTTTAGCGATAAAGTTGAAAATCTATTTTTTTTTTTTATGACAGATTGTAGTAGCTCGATGTGCTGCTGTACTACAAAATAAATCCTAGCTTGGAAATTACATATGTTATTTTTTCAATCTGAATAGTAGTTATGGACCGACTATTTGTTTTGGCAAACTTTGACTAGCTATAGTGACGAAACTGTTGGATATATTTGATTGAATTATCATATGCAGACTGAGAACGTTATATAAGTACCTACCGAAACAGTGTGAATAGGAAATGCAGGGGTGAATCGGGATGGAACTTTTAAATGGATTTTAACGTTGTTTGTTACCAACAAGGGCACTTAATCGTTAATTATAATAAACACATTAGAATCCTTTTGGCAAAAAACGATATTGGCGCCGATTCCCTTGTTCACAAACTAAACTAAATTTAAGTTCAGTGCATCTTTTTCTTTCTATTTCATTAAGAAAAGGACAGAAGATAAATATTAGTTTAGTCATTTCAAATTAGTCAGCGCCTGACGTAAATTGACGTATTTTTAGTAGCCAATTTTTTAATCACGTGTAAACTAATATTAATTATCTTCTGTCCTTTTCGTAATGAAATAAAAAGTAGCACTGAACTTAAATTTAGTTTGTGAACAAGGAACTGGCGCCATTATTTCAATGTTAAAATCCATTTTAGTTTTGTCCCGATTCACCCCTGCATTTTCTATTCACCCCGTTTTAGGGTTACGCAGTTTAACTTATTGTCATCTCCACCTTGTTTTCATAATTACATTATAGGGTGTCCATTTAACGATTTTTCGTGGGCATAATAGTAAGATTTTAAGATAATTAACTCTTGTAGATTTTTTACGGTGATGTAATCACGGCTATAACACCAAATATCGCTTATTTATTTATATAATGTTAAGTTTTACACGATTTTAATAAATAATACTTATGCACAAGTCGCTTTTTATTTGAAGATGGGAGTGTAAAGGGTTTATTTTTACAAACGTTGATTAGTAATCATAAAAACGTCAACAATGTATGGCTAAACAGCCGTTACCTACATAACTTTAGGCAACGTTTATAACCCCGCTCTGATCGTCGAGAAATCCCCTGAATGTCGGTAACGAGAAAAAGTAATTGTGTCTCACTAGTGACAATTGAGCTTAATAAATAATGGGGCAAAAGGATAAATAAAGAACCATATAATAATATAAGAATTTAATTAATTGTAATTATAACCAAATTAATACTCACACTCTTAATTATTTTTCGTATGTCAGAAGCAAATAAAATTTTGGAATCACAGTATAAATCACACAACTCAAAAATAATTTACTAGTCACATTTCACTGTTTACTAATATTATAACATAAAGAACTAAATACCTACGAATACAAGCAATCAGTCAAAAAAAAATGGCGTACATCTTTATCGTGTTAGCCTATAAATGACTACAATCATGGGAACATTACGAATGATTAGGTACAGAGGTGTATTAAGATGTTGTCTATTAATGTAAATTCAGTTAAACTTTTAATAATGAATCTGCCCGTGGATCTTATTCACAAATAATAATAAGCTTAATAGCTTTAAGTGAACTTTAAGCACAACAAAAATAAACCTGACCATTATCCAGCTTATTATCATAAATTTCCACACACTAAACACAGAACTGTTGCATAATCCACAACAGTATATCCATCACTAAGAGCATAGGGTCACGTTTATATTTGTTATACTATATTTCATGGTGAATCTTAATTAGCTAAGTATAAATAAATATCAATTTGTCTATTTTCTTTTCAGAAATAAACACACAATATAATTATACTCATTTCATAGCCTGTAATACAATTTAACATTAGGTACCTATATTTTAATCGCATTTACTCTCAAACCATTTCCACAATTATCTTCTAATCTAATTTTAATCAATAGCTGAATAAGTAAATACACCTACTAATGATGCTGTCAACCCATCTTCATGCATACAAAAACACTATTACTAAGAGGGTTTAATCGAATAGCCCTCACTTAAATAAATGTAATCAATATCCATGGAAGAGACCTAATATCTGTGACCCTACACAAAGTATACAGAATACTTAGAAAGCAATATTATGGTAGGTTCTCTTAAGACAAGAGCTACCTTCTCAACTCATGCACATAGTGCATACCTAATCACTGCAACAATTTTTATTAAATATCTATTTTATACGCCTTTGATTTACCTGATAAACACACCAACTTATAAATTACATACCCTATTCAATATTTTTCAAATGTGTGTGACGCTAACATAACGTTTTTCGGTACAGTACTTTCAACATCATAAATATATAATCATTTAAACCTTGTTGCAAGTACATAAGGCTAAATTGTGAATAGTGATTACATATTTATAATGCTGATTGTTTGAGATCAACACAGCTAAGTATACATAGCTGGGGGCTTACATTTTTTTCATTTAATTTATAACGTCACACATTCATTAAATGTTATATCTAATTTTCATTTACTCAGTTGAGATATTAACAAGAACTTTAAGGTAGGTGCTAACTTATCTATTCAAATTTTCATAGATCTGAATTAAGTTTCAGTTAAAATTACAACTATGCCTAGATATACTCAGAATATTTATCTCCTACTGAAATTGAAGGCTCTAAGATATTTTGTTACATTAGGTACACTGTATACATTCGCATGTGCGTTTACATACATTTTAATTACTTAGAAGGAACATTTAAGTGCAAAAATACTTGAACAAAATTATTACTGAGCTAGCTCCTAAATGTTTGGCTCACAAACTATAAGTAAATTAATGTATTGTTAATCTTACATATTCATAAGAATAAAATAATAACAATTAGTTGAAAACTGAAATATCCTATTATTATGATACGGTGGGAAATCACTACAATAATACGATATGACATACCTACTTCAACATGACAAGAAATGGAAAAGCTGTAATATTTACATACTTCCTTACAATAGTAAAATACCCTAATCACATCTCAAATATACAATATATTCATAAAGTATTTTTATTTTATAAGAATGTTCATAAATATCAAGTAAGTATTTATTTTCAAAGCAAAAACTTAATTTTCATAATTCAAAATTGAAAATATAGTTAGGTAAGTACCTGCTTCTGTTTAAGTTACAGATTAAAAAAAAAAAAAACATCTGGATATTTGAATAAAAATAATCTAGCTTAGAGCATACCAAACTTAAAGCTGCCTTTATATTGTGATGAGAACATTTATGTGATAAGAATGTAGGTATGTTACTTAAAGCTATTCCATACATATTTAATTCCAAGTAACAAGTAGGTAGTTACATAATATACATAATAAAAGGGATCTTGTTTGTACTAAACCAGTCTGATCCTAACTCAATCATCATCTAATTCTATAACTATTGGTTCAACATTTTCTGTTGCTTTTGTATACTCCTCCTTCAATTGTGACAAAAATGCACACTTTGGTATTTTGAGTTCCTCTGCTTCATCTATCAAAACTTTTAACTTTTGAAGTCTTCCAATATCAGGAGCAGTGGGAAGTAGTATGTTCTTAGTTTCAGACATCCACTTGTCAAAACTATTGACTCTAAAATCTATAGTTTGTAGCATAATGTGCAGCTCATCCATATCATAACGGTAGTTCAATGTCTTTTTCTCCAGTGGGCATTGACATAAGTTACCTGTATGCTGCAAACAGACCATGTGTTTACAATCGCTACATGACACTGAAGATAGGAAACATGTCGTTTTACACACTTCACATAGCCTTTCATCATCACCAAGCAACTCAAATGCAGTCCTACGCACACTCTTAAGGCCTTTCTTAGCTATTAAAGCTCTCAAAGATCCTTCTTCCGCTGTGGCTTTAACTAATTCTTTTTGTGTTTCTAGTGCAGTCTCCAAATCTAACCGATCCCCTTCCAATGCCATTTTACAAATCAATTCATCATGAGAGAAGACACAGAACCTCTTGAGATTTTTGTAATGATTTATACACTCACGTCCAATTTTTAGCCAGTCAGGTGGGGCAAAATTAACAGCTTCGGCAAAGTTATACCCTTGGTTAAAACCAGCATGGTATGCTCTGGGAAATGTGACCACAAACTCTCCAGCATTCTGATCAGTCCTATAAATTGGTACCCCAGCTGCCATCAAAATATTTGGATTCATTATTGTTACAAGTTGGTGTAACAAATCTGGTTGAGATTTAAATAGATCAGGTGCTGCTGCTTTCATAGCTGTTTCCAATAATTCTGCGCCACTGCCTGGCACTCCATACCAAGTTTTGGCCTCACCCCAATGTAAATAATTAATTGAATAACTCCAGTGGTCCTCATTGTGCCAACAAAATGCCGAAAAGCACATACCAACATACATCCAAGGCACGGTCATGCCAGATATGTCAGCATTTATAAATCTTAAAACAGACCCATCCAGAACGGGCAGGTTGTTTAAATTCCATCCTGAATCTACATACTCTTGATCACCAGGATAAAGATTTAGTGAAGATTTAGTTGGAAAGCCTGATCCATGATCCATTGAGTGAAGATCAGCACCATACTCTACAGTTACATCTTCCTCCACTGAAGAAATAATTCTCCAAAACTCTTTTTCAGCCACTGTCGTCGGGACTAAATGCCCAGACATGGCAAAATAGTCAGATTTGAATTTATCTGCCATTTCTCCAAATTGTTGCAATGTGTATTCTCTTTCTGCCTGAGCAAATCCAAATGCCTCAGCAGGTTTGTGAACCTCCTCAGAAATGCAACAAGGGCAACGCCAATCACCATCTGGCACCATAGACAGCGGAGGTCTTAAACAAAATGTATGATAGGTTTCAGAACAACCACTGCAAATTAACAGCATATCATCCCTATGGTCTTGTTGGCAAATAGCACACTGATAAACTGCTAATGGATCAAGATCATAGCGGGGCCTCTTCCTTGATTTTGTAATATCAAATTCTTCATCATTCAGTCCAGGCATTTTTGGTCCAGGTCCGTAGCAAGCTAACCTTCTTAGTTCTCTGCTGCGTTTTATCTCTTCACTCTCAACTTTAATTTTAGAAATATCCATATCTGGTTTGATATCAGATCCTGTCTTTGTTTTCTTAATACTTGTGTGAGGTTTCTCCTCTCTATAATCTACTTTGATCTTTGTTATCGTTTCTATAGGTACTTCTGTGATCTGAGGCTTTCCAACTTCATCTTCTTTTATTTCAATTTTGGGTTCAGTCTTCTTAACAGTTTTTAATATATCTGCTTTACTTTTTTCAAATATTTCATAGGGGAGCAAAATTTTTTCGTAATTACTTCTAAGAAAATTCATAGTACTCATGTGCTGACTGTAACCCATCGCGCTTGCAATCTTACGCCATTTTTTAGGAGTGTTACAGCCTTCGAAGCCGCCCTCTTCATCTACCCAAAATTTGAGACAGTACAAATCCAATGTTTTGTTTTCAATCATTGGAATTTTTAATGGCGATCCTTGGAGTTCCCAAAATTTTAAAATTTTCTCAAGAAACAAAAGTTTTAGACGTGTAATGGCTTCCAACTCGTTCACTTTCTGTATCCTCGGGACAAATTTTAATTTGTCCACGTCTAATGAAAACGGTGGCTGCCAGCGCGACGGAGGCTTTATTTTGCAGATGCCCGTTTTCTCTGCAACTGGGCGGATTTTAGCTATGTATCCAAGTGGATCCAAGAATTCTTCAGGCGTAGGTTCGAAAACGGGGGCTTCTGGTGGTGGTGTGAAAGTGAATTCTGCACTTTTATGCATGGCATTTTTCTGAATGTTCTTGCTATCCATTTCCGCTAACGAAATAAAGCCACACTAATTAAGAAAATATTTTTTTTCACAATATCTCACGTACGTGAAACATTTCACTCTAAGTTAAAAGTCTACGTGACTTCTCGCCATGTGTAAATGGCTCCTTAAATGTAGAGATAGTAAAATACACTATAACACTGCCATTACTCTATTCCGCATTATGACCATATGATTTGATTTTAAATGCAATACAATAACATCACTGATTGCCTTGAACACAAGCCGAAAGTAATATTAACAATAATGAAACAAAATTAGTATTGATTATACGATTTCGTTTACAAAAGCTGGCTAGTCACAATCTCACAACCAGCCAGTTACTTGATAACTCACTCGACCACGATTCGTTCATTGATGCCTCGTTCAAACGCAGCTCGCTCGTCAAAAATATTACGCACACATGCACGTTAAAATAATATCGCCGACTTGCTCTTCGGCTCTTCCTCAATCCCATTGGTCATTTTGTCGCGGAATGCTCGCTTCGGTCGGATGGCGAGGGAGGCGTTAGTGTAATATTTTTTTGGGTTAGGTTGATATCCTTTTTCTTTTAATAAATTAGTTTAGACCCAGAAAGAAAATGGCGTTCATAGCCCTGCACACAAACATCATGATGTTTTCGTGGATGATTTATTTTATTAAAGTTGTAGGGAATCGAACGACTCGATGTAATGAAAATATGTATATAGGTAAGTAAAGAAAAGTAGGTAGAAACAAGAAAACAAAACATGATTTATTTCGTGCTATAAAAATAGGGTAGAAGCAGAAATCAGCAGAATATTCAGCGGTGGCGTTGTAGGTATAAAAGGTATGCGTAGTGGGCCGGTGGGTCGTGATACTTCGTTGCGTTCACTTCGAAAGAAGAATCCGTCCATTCCGTACTAAAAAAAGATGGCGGATGAAACGGACTGTTGTGATTGTGACGCAATAAACTTGGGTTGGGCCATGTGCTTTAATATATTATACTGTTGGAAGATTAAATCACACGTTCTATAGGAAGCCAAAGCCTTATTAAATACCTATAACTATCATCTATCGTCTATAATAATTATAAAACTTATGATGACACTGGTCGCTGACCTTTGGTGACCCTTGACCTACTTAACATACAGTTCGATTTTTCAGATACGATACATTGCATAATACAACATTAAATTATCTTATCTGATTCACTCTATTATGTCTTCTAGAGAAAGGGAAAAATCATGCATGTATGTATTTCGATAGAAATAAGCACTGCCTAAGTGTGTACCTACAGAAACTGTTAAATAAACAGGAAGGATTTTTAGGTGTTGTCTCCTTAGATTTCTTCGCCATTCGTTATTCATAAGCCTCATAAACAAGACAATGTAATTTTGCGAAAAATAAAATTGTATTTTGCCAAAAGAATGAACGACGACCTAAAAGCATTGTGTAACAAGTTATGTAAGTCTGTTATCTTTCTAACTAGCTCATAAACGAAATAAGTAGGTACCTATATATAGATATGCACATAAGTGTAAGGTATTGATTATTTTGTGTATATCTTAAATGGTATACCTTTATGCTGAATTCTCCAGATTTAATTAAAAAAAAAATGTTATCATACCAATACAACGCATTGCAGTATACATATATGTAGGTACATACATACATACAAAATAATCTGTCTTTTCTTTGTAAAATTTATTACCAGCATAAGTACAACCAGCTTTTGTATAACAAGCATAATCAGCCTATAGTTCCCACTGCAGGCACATATTATGCCTCCTCTATGAGGGAGCGGGCTTAGTGCGGGGGTGAATGTCACGTGTCTTCAATTTTTTTCCTTCACCGTTTTGAGAGCCGTGGTGATTATATAAATAATACAAAGTAAAGTAGGCACTTTACTTTGTGTTATTTATATAATCACCACGGCTGGGAGGCGCCTGGGATCAAACCCACGACCTACAACTCGTAAGTCAAAGCCTCTGGGCCACCACTGAATTCGGCCATTGCCAGCATCCATAAAATAAAACATACGGAATATTAGACGATGGTACAGACGTCAGCACATCCAGCTAAAATTCTTTAATAGATTTTCAGCTTTATTCCTAAAACTTAAGGTTCAAAGTTGACTGGGAAAATTTGACAGTTTCGGGTAGCTTTATATGCTGACGTCTGTACTTAAAAGTTATATGTTGTTAAAACGCTAACCGAGCACCAATCTAGCCAGGCCGCTACTTGCTATTTTAGTTAAATAAATGTAACTAATAAATAAATTATGAATTATGATACTTTACGTTTTAAATTTACACAAAATAATTTGACTGAGTTTCTAGTTTTCTCAGCGTTAACTACTGAACCCTACTTCATGCGTGGTCTATCTATTCACACTTGCATTAGTACCTAATAGAACTTTTTTGGTAATCAGCTGTTTACTGTTTACTGTTGTTATTTATTGAACATGATAACACTGAATTAAAACTGTCACAACCATCACCTGTCACCTCACACCTGTCATTGTCAAAATTAAAACATAACCTAAATCTATGTTCCGTGGTTGTAATTTTATTTTACCTTGCAATTTGTAAATTATAATTAAACTATGTTAAATACATTTCGTGGAGTCTGGACAGCTAATGTTCAGTTACAGCAGATAAGATACGCACATAGGATAAGAGGCAAAGCTCCTATTTTTTGTCGCACGATAAAGGAACGTTTGGATGAACTGAATTATAAAGATGAATTGTATACAACCAGAATTGATATCGGTCTGCCCCGAACTAAGTGAGTATATGTAATAACTGAAAGTGGTTTTATTCATAATTTAATTATGTGTCATTGCTTGGAACTCATCTCTCATAACTTCATTGTTTAGGCCTCTCTTCTTGTTCCAATCCCTCCACTCCTGTGTCAGCTTCATCCAGGTTACTTGACGGTAATAGTAAAAAAAAACTTAATTTATTTCAGAAAATCATCAGATGGCAGTCGTATCTCAAGACTGGAACATCTTAAAAGCATTAAAGCAGATAAGAATCTAGAACAGCTTGCACGCAATCATAAGTTAGAAATTGACTTGAAAGAAGTAAAAAAGGAATGGCTTCAAACTTTAGGTCCCCAGCACAAAAAAGAAATTGCTGATCACTATGGCATATTTGAACACTTGTATGGAGAAGGGTACTTTGTACCATATTTGAATTTAGAAGTGTTGTATGATTTGAAAAATGGTTCATACCTCCCAATTTACACTGGAAACGACATAAAGCCAGTAGAAGCACTTGAATATCCTATTGTTAATTATGAATCTGATGCAGACACACTATGGACACTAGCTCTTACAAGCTTGGATGGCCACTTAACAGAAAGTGACAAGGAGTATGTACACTGGCTTGTGGCCAATATTCCTGGAAACTCAATTGAGAAAGGAGATATCATTGTGGAATATTTGCAACCTATCCCGTTAAAGGGTACTGGATATCACAGATATGCTTTTGTTCTTTATAAGCAAGATGGAAAAGTATCTTATGATGTGACAAAAGGTAGTATTTTAACTTAAAATTGTAACAGAAAACTATAATCTGTATAATTATTTATGTTATTTCTAATCAATGTAATTATTTCCAGTAACTTCATCATCACCTCTGGAAGATAGAACATTTGTGACAAGAGAATGGTACCAAAAGTACCAAGACAACATCACTCCTGCAGGACTAGCATTTTACCAAACCAACTGGGACCATACAGTTAGAGATTTCTTCCATCAAGTGCTGCAAAGCAAGGACCCAGGTAACTAACAGCACAATTTAGTACTATTTTGTAATATAGTATATTGTAGTACTAGTGAGAACAAAAACTCCCATTAGTTCTACCATGTACCTGTTCAGTAGAACTAGTGGAAATAGAGAATACAAAGTACTAGTGAGAAAAAAAAATCCCATTAGTTCTACCGTAGAACTAGTGGGAACAAACATTTAGTTCTTGTCCAATGCTATCTGTTGATCGGTTGTAAATTGATGAATTATCTTTTTTTTTTCCAGTTTATGAGTATGACTTCCCTAAGCCCTACTTGAGGCCTCAAGAATGGTTCCCCCGGAGAAAACCATTCAACCTATACATGGATAAGTACAGAGATCCAAAGCAGATCAACAAAGAGTATTTATTGCGCAAGTTGAAGAATGAGGACCCCTTCAAGGCGCCTCCACCACCACTGAAGTTCCCCAACGCCCAACCGTTCCCTAAGAACATGCCATCGTGGTTGAAACTACATGAGCAGAAGATTAGGATGGGTTGGGGCAGAATAAATGATGTTTAGATTTAATAAAAGTTTTAAAGTAGTTAAGGTATTGTGGTATATATTTATTAAGAAATAATATAAATCCTCTCCTCCATCTCCACTAATAAGAGAAAGGCGATTTACTATGCTCGAGTATTTAACCCATTTGGCACTGCCATACTCAATTGAGTACAGGTAAACATTTGGGATCTACTCTTAACAGCTAACAATAACAGTTGCCACTTATGGCTCATAGTAAAATAAGATTGTTGATTTATTAAAATAACAAAAAAATAAGTGGGTAGAATCATAACTTGTGTCACACAGAGGATTGTAACTGCACAGTAACAACATCTACACAGGTAAGACTATTATTTGAATATAGTATTGTTTATAATATACATGTTAATTTTCATATGTAATACACCATTGTACTCAATTGAGTACACCCATCTGTAGGAGAGCAGTTTTTTTCAGTTTTTTCAAACATTTCATAAATATAATTTATCTAGTTTTATTTTGGCGGTTAATGGGTAAGTATCGTTTACATGATGAGTGTACAGGTACAAGAGTTCCGACTACAGACGCCAGCACATCAAGCTACCCGAAACTGCCAAACTTTCCCAATAAACTTTGAACCTTATACTTTAGTGATAGAGTTGAAAATCAAAGAATTTGACAGATTGTCGTAGCTTGATGTGCTGGCGTCTGTACAACAAGTCCGATAAATCGCGGTATTTCTTACCTAATAGCATAGCATAATCAGCCTATAATGTTTCCAATACTGGGACACAGTCCTCCACTATGGGAGGGGCACAGGCATTAGATATTCTCGCCTCTAGAAAGACTTGACAAACGAGGCTAATATCTTCTAAAACTTCGAATACGGTAAAACGGAGTGAGTAGGAAATGCAGGGGTGAATCGAGACGAAACTTTAAAATGGATTTTAACATTGAAATAATATCGGATTTTGCCAAAAGGTCTTTAATGTGTTTACTATAATATAATAACGATTAAAGGTCACAGCTCATTAGAGCCACCCGGCACTCACCCCGCACCGCCTCGTCGCATGGCGTCCACTCGTCGACAGGTGATCCACGGGTGGACGCCGCGTTATCACCAATAAACGTCGTGCGGTCAGTCAAACAGTGGACCTCGCGTCGTCAACCAGTGGACCCCGCGCGCTCAACGAGTGAACGCCGCGTGGTCAACGAGTGGACGGTGAGAGGGAGGGTAGGGAGCGGCGCATCCCCAACGTATCGTCCTCGCGATCATTCACGGGCAGCGCGCGGTCCACTCGGGACCCGCGCGTTGGCAATGCGCAGTCAACGCAAGGCAAGCATGCGAGCAGCGAGTTGTCACCGAGTGGTCCACCCGCCGTCCGCGCGTGTAGGGCTTACGACCGAGGCGATCCGCTGACGCTACGGAGTTGATGTAGTGAGCGCATGCCCATACAAGTCAATAAAAAGAATACTAGCCGTAGGAGGCGAGGCGGTGCGGAGTGGGTGCCGGGTGGCTCTAATGAGCTGTGACCTTAAGTGTGCAACAAACTTTGTTTATGCTAATTAATGCTATCAACTTGAAATTTGGAATCGTTTTAGATGACGCTTGCACAACTATTTTGCAAATAAGAAAGAAATAAAAAAAAAAAATATATATTTTTGGTTTGGAACAGGGGCTGAAAGGCGGGGGGCCTTCAACATTCGAAGTGGTATTAGGGCATGTGGGGTATCATTTAAAAGAGTGCTGTTTGCACATTCTCAAACATTTTTTTCTTTTTTTTTAGGCTGTATAGATCTCCGAAGTTTGCATAGAAAAAAATCCGAAATTATTCTATGTGATAGAAGTTTATGGCACACTTTCAAAAACGGGGACGTGGTCTATAGTATTTTGCCCATCATCCTTTAAAACTTGTTTTCGTAAAAGTTTGAGTTTGAAACTTCAATATCTTTATAACCAGAAGGTTCAGAAGGTGTATGGTTCAGTAATAAAAAAAAATTACTCTGCTACAGTGGGGGAATTTTCACACCAGATAAAATCACAAACATTTTCGAATAAGTTTGAGTCAGTCAGTGCGTGTGCTATTAGGAAAAATTGATTGAGATTAAACACTGGTTCCGTTACATACTTTTATTAAACATTAAAAAATAAAATTAATTTTCTTAAATCATACAATTTTTTTATACATAGTGCAACGAATTTGGTTTCCCTCTGAACTTTTTATCGAAATTCTACATCTAAAAACCCTCTGCAGTCTATATCATTTTGCTTAACAAATTTGAGAGTGAAATTGAGCAGAAACCTGTCCTCAAATATAGCTTCATCAAAATAATGACATTTTATTCTATAATCGTATTTAAAATATAAAAAAATAAAATACATGCGTATCTTTGAACTAACAAATAAGACTGCAATTCTTTTCCCTTTAATCTTAACAAGATAATTATAATCATTATACAATTTTGGCTCCAAAATACACAACTATGGCAAAACGATACCTAATTAAGTAAATAGTTACAATAAATGCAGTAAAAAGCTAACAATGGATTTCTAACCATGAATGGTTAGAAATCCATTGTTAGAAATCCATATTGGATGATTCTCAAAAACGCAATGTGTTTGTTTTTATTGCTAATTAAATAGTTCGTTTGTGGAGTTTTCCCACAGATCATAATCAAGACAACGTGTTTTATTGGTGATATCAGAATATAATATTTAGTAAGAACCTTAAAATGGCAAGGAGCAAACTAGCTTTGCACTGCTAAGGTGTAATAATGTTTAAAAAAAAAAAAAAACTGAATTGTAAATAAACATTGCAAAAGTGAACATTATTATGAAGTACAATTTTATTATCTTAATGCTTGGAATATAAACATATGGGTTCGTGTTTTCACGTAGATAATTATAACACCCACTCCATATTATACATGCGCTATATTGTATTTTATATACCTAGTGAATTTGCAACTCTAATTTGATACCAAATATTGCATAAGAAATGGTGCGATCTAGTCAAGACCAACGTCGTCGTCCGTGGGAGCTTTAGGTCCTCCTGCTCCGGGTGCAGCGCCGCCGAAACCTGGAAACATCATTATTTTTAAACAACTTTAAAAAAATGACGCCTCTGGAAAGACGAATAAAAGACTGCCTCGTTGAGCGCAGATGTCCTGGGTTCCCGGTGGATGGTAATAAGCTCGCACCTTATTAGATAGGACTTAAAACATAAGGGCCTTATCAGACTGGCGATTTGCAAGCCAGTCCAAAGCGAGGCGGGTGCGCAGCGTGCTCCCTGCGAATAGCGCCGTCGACGCCAGAGTATACGCTCGCTGCGCGCCCGCGGCGAGTTCGTCGCGCGCTCTCTGTGAAGTCGCGTTGAGCTCGCTGCGCACTCGCCTCGCTTTGAACTCGCTTGCAAATCGCCAGTGTGATAGGCCCTAACTGTCGAAATGTGGGTGTACTATAGGTACACGAAAATGCCTAATCCATTTGGGATTACAGGTATGTTTGTGCACAGTAAAAACTTTTTACAAAAAAAAAAGAAATTTCGAAAATCAGTGGCAATTTAGCAATGCACAAAAAAGCCAAAAAAATAAAAGCCAGCAGAAGTTGTTTTGCACTACAGCTGATATAGCCGTCTTCAGTCGCATACGTAAAATTGCGATAAACTGTGTAGTTTTAAAGAGCATAATAAATCGAACCGAAAATTAACAAAAGGTAGTCCGTTTACACTTTGCGTCTTGTACTTTAGTTGTTCTTTTTAACCCAAATAAATACCTGGAAAGCCGCCAGATCCACCCTTTCCGAGTTTGGCTTGCAGTTTTTCTATAACCGCCGCAATTTTGGGGTTACTCTGATACTTCACGAAGTTTGCTGGGTTAGACGAAACATCCTGGAATGCCGCAGCGACCTCTGGGTCCTAAAGTTTGAAATCCATGTTAGTGACAAATTTGGTCCCACAACTAAGGACTACTTGACAAACAGATGGAGACTTCTGTTACAATAACACTTTTTTTTATTTAATTGCTGAAAGTTCAGACGTCATGGGTATCAGTATCTAATAGCAAGATAAAAAAAATAAAATAACAAATACCAGCGGTTAAAACCCGCGTGTCGCGCGTTACTTGAACTTATGATTTAAAAATAGTGCATTAAGATATGTGTGACTTAAGTAGTCCCCAGGCATTAATAGACTACTAAGGCCCGGCGCCCACTGGCGGCACGGCATGGCAAGATATTTTTAGGCGACAAATAAAAATAGAACTTAATGGTATGGAAATAAAATTGAAATTTCAATGTTAACGGTCGTAAGTACAAAAACAATAATACGGTATGCATAGGCATGCCGTGTAGGCAGCCTTCAGAACGCTTCGGCATCTCTCGGAACGCTTTGGCAGTCTTCGGGAAACCGCGGCAAGACAGCGTCCGCTCGAACCTCGCGGCCCCGCGTGTAGCTTCAGTAGCAAGGACGTCTCAGCATGCCTAAGGACGCTTCGGTATGCTTAAGGATGTTGCGACATACTTAAGGATGCCACGGCATAGATACCACCAGTGTGCGCTTACATGTAGGGATGCCGAAGGATCCCCTGCCGTGCCGTGCCGCCAATGTGCGCCGGGCCTGAGTCTCACGTATCGTATACTATTTTATAGCTGATTTATAGCGCACCTAAGGCCTCATTTACGGAGACGCGGGGCGTCGCGCGTTGCGTTGAGCGGCGCGGCCCGCACTGAATTCAAATATATGGCGTTGTATGAGTGCGTTTACGGAGAAGCGATTTTAGACGCGTTTGTTTGAATTAGGGCGTTTTTTGCGGCCGCGCCCGCGGATGGCACCGACGCGTCCCACGCGGCGTTTATCGCGGCGGCGCCCGCAGCGGCAATTCTCGATGAAGCTATGTCCGAGGCGGAATCTTCTGTCAGTCTTATTTAGAAATCCACAACTGGAGTCGCTCCTGTATTGCAGAAATAACTAGTTCCAATTTTTCGTCATTCATGCTGCAAGTTGCGACACGTGCGCTCCCATCTCTCGCCAACATAAAACTAGTCGATTTGATCGAGGCGAGCGTGCGCCGCCGCGATGCCCGCCGCGTGCTTCGCTACACGCTAGAGGATTCGCCGCGGGCGCCGCGGCGGGCACCGCCACGCTTCCCGTCTCGCTTCTCTATGAACATGGTCGTATATTGCTATAAGTTTGTGTTTACGCGTGCGATGATGCGTGCCGCTTCACGCGCCGCCCCACCGTAAACAGAAAAAACGTCCGACGCGCCGCGAGACGCCACGCCACACGCGACGCGAGACGCCCCGCGTCTCCGTAAATGAGGCCTAAGTCACGCTTTTCTGTGTTAAATGGACTACTCAATTCACAGAAAAGCGTGACCCAAGTGCGGGTTTAGCTCACACAGTGCTATAAAAGAATATAATCCTTCTTCTAGTAATTAACGCGAAAGCGAGAAAGTGTGAAGATGAATGGATGTTTGTTACTCTTTCACGCAAAACTACTGCACGGATGTTGCTATAACTTTACAGTAATATAGCTTTTAAAACATAATATCACATAGGCTATAATTTACAAAGATATGGGATAATTTACGGCCTCCACGCGAACCAAGAATAAACCATCTAATTACCTGGAATGCCGACATGATTTCCTGGTCAAACAGCAAGTTACTGAAGTCCTGCGGGTTGAGTCCGGCGGGGAAGCCACCGCCGCCAGCTCCGGGGAAGCCTCCGGCTCCGGGAAAGCCGCCGGCTCCGGGAAAGCCACCGGCTCCGCCTTGGAAGCCGGGCGGCACGTTGGGTGGCGCGCGGGCGTTCGCCTGGGCCTGTTCACGTGCCGCGCGAGCCCTCGCCTCCTGAGCCTTGCGAGCTCTGCGCAACTTGTCGCGATGCTGAAATATTTTAATTTTCGAAATCTGTATTATCTACACCAAATAAATTACAGAAATTTTACAAATCGTGACACAAAAGGCGCTCTGTTTACGGAATATTTTTGTATTAGGCTCATTGTATTGTATTACTCACACAGTACATGTCTATAGGGCGACTGGTAATTAGTGACCGATACTTAAACACGTGATTCTACTCATGACAACAAACAACTTTTACTATGGGACCAAACCTGAAATCGCGAAAAAAAAAATCAGCTGTTCCCTACAATTTGACGACTCGTACGAACATAAATGTAGGGAACAGCTGATTTTTTTTTCGCGATTTCGGATTTGGTCCAATAGTAAAAGTTGTTTGTTGTCATGAGTAGAATCATGCGTTTAACCCTTTGCACTCCGTTGTCGCCGTATTTACGACATTAAAAAGCTAACAGTAACAGACATGGCTGTTTTGCTGCCTCGGCGTCCTTAACAGTTAGGTAAGCAAAATAGTCTGTGCTTATCTTATAGTGTTTATGATCATAGGTATGTACTTGGAACTAATATAGTGCTGGAGCTGCTGGTAGCCTCTATGCATTACTAGGCTGGAGTGCAAAGGGTTAAGTATCGGTCACTAATTACCAGTCACCCTATACAACGTGTCCCAGAAATCAACGTCAAGCCGAAAACGGGCAATAGGCCAAGTCGTGACAGCTATTAGAAAAATATAAAAAAAAATCTTGGTCATGTACTTTTCGAATTATAAGCATTCAAAAATAAATCTCAAAAAGTGACACCCTGTGATGATTTTTCAAGTCCTGTGACTACATTATTAACATTTCGGTAGTTTTTTTCTCTGTGATCTAACCATGAATAACCCTTCTGTAAATTACAGTTAAAAGTTAAAACGTAACTGCCTCAGTTTTAAATTAAATGTTAGATTTTTGCCCAATATTGAATTCAAAATAATGACATCACCCAACTTTAACCGACTGTACTGAAAAAAAAATCTACTATACTATTTTGGCAAGTAACTTTAAAAGATGGCGCGTTTAGTCAGGATTCCAAAATGGTATAACACATACTAATTGCTACTTCTTAATTGAGGAAAAAAAGTACATTGTTGGTTTTAGGTGCATTTGAAATAAAATTCAGTCGTTGGATTTCTTTTATTATAATTTTTATTAAATCAGATTTACGAAGTTTTATAACAAATGTTCAAACTGTTTTCCTTCAGCTGCAATGCAAGTTCTACATCTCTTTAAAAATGATCGCGTAATAAGACGGGCGTATCTTCTTGAGTTGATGTATTCAGCGGCTTCTGCAATTCTTTGGCGCAGCTCGTATAAATCTTGAATTGGTTTAGAGTACACTTTATCCTTTATCGTACCCCAGTAAAAAAAATCTATGGGGTTTAAATCGGGTGAACGGGCAGGCCACGAAATTGTACCACCCCGCCCAATCCACCTATCGGGGTATTCTCGATTGAGAAACTCTCGTACAGTGAGAGCATAATGCGCTGGGCAGCCATCTTGTTGATACCACATGCTGCCGTAAATGTTCAGTGGCACTTCTTCCAATAATTCTGGTAATTGGTTCTGTAAGAAGTTCAAATAACCCTGGGCATTTAAATTCTCCGGCAGCTCGATTGGACCAATAACTTTACCATTCAAAATTCCCGTCCACATATTTACTTTAAACTGGTACTGAGATCTATCTTCCCGCATCAAATTTGGATTTTCCACGTGCCATTCGTGCAAATTGTGGAGGTTCATGTAACCGTCCTTTTTAAATGTTGATTCATCGGACCATAGAATTTTTTCAAAGAATCGCGGGTTTTCTCGGTGCCTCTGCAACATCGTTCGACAAAATCGTACTCTCTCTGGGTAGTCTCGGGGTAGCAGACTTTGTACTCGTCGTACATGGTATGGGTGAAACTCGTTCTTTTTTAAAATACGATGTGCAGTACTTTTGGGGACTCCTATGCTCTGTTCAATTCCACGTACTGAGATACTTCTGTCTTCTTCAACTGCTTGCAAGACTTCGGCTTCGTAGGGCATAACGGGTCTTCCCTCGCTAACCATTTGGCTAGGAAATCGACCCTCTGATAATGACCGATGCACATTAATAAATACTCGATGATCGGGATGACGCTCAGCATTCGGGTATCTCTCACGATACACTCTTGCTGCGGCATTGGCGTTGCATAAGCATTCTCCATAAATGAGATGCATGTTGGCGTATTCCTGTGCGGTGTATCGAGATGGCATGATAAAACACTACACAAACACGGGGTTGCGATTAAAACAAGTCCGGGGTTGTCAGAAACGGTGCAGATAAATCCAAATTACAATGCAAATCAAGTCCAATAAACAAAGCCACAGTTGTAAGTACGAAGTCAATACGAATACAAAAAGATGTGCAGTCAACGAAAGAGCGTAACGTACTGCAGTATTGCACAATTTGCCGACGCATCCCTGTTTAGCCAGAGTAGCGTCTCTATCTGTTTCACTCACACATATGAAATGATGTGTCAATCCGTCTCCCTCTTAGTTAGATAAAAGTAGCGTCACTATCTATCTCGCTCCCACTTGTCAAAGTAGCGTCACCTCACATTAGCTAAAATGAATCTTTCTCGCTCACACTAGTCAAAATAACGTCACTCTTCGTCTCAATCGAACTTTTATGAAATACGGCTTCATAAAAAAAAAATGTTTTTTCTCAATTAAGAAGTAGCAATTAGTATGTGTTATACCATTTTGGAATCCTGACTAAACGCGCCATCTTTTAAAGTTACTTGCCAAAATAGTGTAGTAGATTTTTTTTTCAGTACAGTCGGTTAAAGTTGGGTGATGTCATTATTTTGAATTCAATATTGGGCAAAAATCTAACATTTAATTTAGAACTGAGGCAGTTACGTTTTACTTTTAACTGTAATTTACAGAAGGGTTATTCATGGTTACATCACAGAGAAAAAAACTACCGAAATGTTAATAATGTAGTCACAGGACTTGAAAAACCATCACAGGGTGTCACTTTTTGAGATTTATTTTTGAATGCTTATAATTCGAAAAGTACATGACCAAGATTTTTTTTTATATTTTTCTAATAGCTGTCACGACTTGGCCTATTGCCCGTTTTCGGCTTGACGTTGATTTCTGGGACACGTTGTATAAAGCAGTAGTAGTTGCTAGTCACAGATCTAGCTAAGCCTCCCAGTGCCCACTACAAACCCTTGGATGTAAGTCAATTTATTTATTATATTACAGTACCTCTCTTTCTTCCTTCTTGCGTTGAGAACTGAGCTTGTGTTGACGCAGTTTCTCAGCATTGGGTTTGACCTCGCTCAGCCATTCGTTGGTTTGATCATCATAGTCAATTTTAAGAGATTCACAGAGATCATGAGATGCCTCTTCAAATTTACCCAGTAGCCTGTTGAACAGTTTAAAAAGTAAGACAATGATAACGAAATTGCATAATGGTTCACACAATAAATGCAAGGAAGACTGACAGACTTTATAAGAGAGATCTAGAATGAGACATAATAGATATTGTTGTGACCACAACATTATTTATATTAATCAAGATTAAGGTAGGATGATATGCCCAAAAGAGTAATCCATGACTGCAATTGTTTTAGTTAAAATTGTAAAGACTCAACACAATCACAAAGTATCATATGTTTATTAGAAAACTAGAAAAACTACCAAATTACTTAATGATATTATGAGTATGATTTTCCATAAACAGCAGGGTAATTGCGTAACACAATATCAGTAGCAGTGAGTTTCATTTTGACAGTTCAACAACATTCATTGCGTTATTTAAGTTGTTGAGCACACACATTTTTCGAACATATGGAACAATGGATTAGCAATATGCTTCAAAATGATTCAAATTGAGAGTAATAGTGTGCAATAGTAATAATAAATAGTGAGTAACAATTAGGGTGCAGTTCCCAGCAGTTATAATATTTCGGAAATTAGGCAGAACAAACTGACAAACGGATAGAAAATTTATAATTTGTTTATTTTGTTATAAATACCATATAAGCATTTAGAAGTTGTAATTTTGACATTACAAACAGACACATTTATTTATTTGTATAGATGTTAACAAAAAATAACAAATGAGTGGGCAAGCTGCACCCTAATTGCGTAAAACACTATTACTCTCAATTTGAATCATTTTCAAGCATATTGCTAATCCATTGCTCCATATGCTGGAAAAATGTGTCTGCTCAACAACGTAAATAACGCAATGAATGTTGTTGAATTGTCAAAATGAAACCCAATGCTACTGATAGTGTGTTACGCAATTAGTCTGCCGTTCTACTACTAAAGCAATTCGTTTTTCTGTTTAATTAGTATAATACCGCTGTTTGCCAGATTTATTTATTTATTTATAGCCTTTATCAGTGATAGTTGTAGTACAAAAACATTCAATATCAGTTCTTAGTCTCTTTGTGCCAAGGCCTCCTTCAACCCCTTCCAATTCTGTCTAGTTCATGTCTTTACAGCTGGATCGATTATGACGGGACTTTCACTGACAGATAGCCGATGTTAAAAGGAGTAACTTAGGCTACTTTTATTTTAGAAAAATGATTAGGGTTCCGCGAAAAAAAATAAAGCCCATGAATTTATTTTCCGACATGCAATCTAGTTTCATATAATTGTTTATTTTGAGACAAAACCTACCTGTAAGCTCTTCCACGGAATTTATACGCAGCGGCACTGTCGCAGTTGAGTTCTAAAGCGCGCGTGCAATCCTTGATGCAAGCATTTGGTTTGTTCTGCTTCAGATAGATCTGTGAAAAACATAATTGCATAATATAATACAGAACTGAACATGGAAAAGGCTGATGTAATCGCATTGTGTCTGAATTCTGTATTCAAACCCACCGAGAGAAACTTAACGCCTGTCCTCTCCAAACTGTGGGAGAGGATATTCCTTAACCCTTAAATGCATAATGTTGCCATATGGCAACAAAGCACGTCATTTAATTTTTTTAAGAATGTAATAGCTGTGAGTTTCTGAATGCACCTCTTTTTGTGAAAACAATATATATACTCTATGAATATTAATATTATTGTATAATTATTATATATTTATTATCTAAATTCTATAGATAAATACCTATACAATAGCATTTTTTGCAATACGATAAAATAAATCATGCATTTAAGGGATAACAACTAAAACTGTGCATGGACACATATGATGTTGTTCCGTTTCACCAGTTTGACTTTCGGAAATCTCAACAATAGAACAGGTTCATAAAGTTTACCAAACAGGACGACAGGATGATGTACAACAACAACAAGTTTTTCACCATGTCTGGATTGTCAAAAAGAATTACTGGCTAAAGTGAATGAAAAGCTTCTGCTCTCATTGTTCCCGCTCATCCAGTCATACTTATCCGACCGCTGCCTCCGTGAAGTGAGGGTGAAGCAAGATCAAGATTTTTTTGAATTGATAGCTGTTGTACCACATGGATCTGTTCTTGGCCCATTTTTGTAAAACCTATTTACATCAGATCTACCTACATTGGATGGCATATCAATAGCAACACATGCCGACGACATAGCCTATTTATTAGTTGATGACAGCCAAGAAATGGCCAGCAATAGACTCCAAAAACAGCTACACTAACTCATAAATGGCTCTGTAAGTGGCTGATACATGCCAGTGCATCCAACTCGAAACATATACATATATCACCTTCGCGCTAAAGCATAGAAACCCCCTTTCTGTTAGCCTTGTTCCTGATACCCTACCACACACAGATTGTGTGAAGTTTTTGGCTTAGTATCCTAAGATCAAAAGCAAATGCACCTTGGTTTACTACTCTGAAATCAAGCAGTACAAAAGAAGAGACTACAAGGCATACCTAACCTTGCATCGAAAGCCACTATTTACTGAACGAGGGTTTTCTGAAATGACGTTCACTAGGCGGCAGCACTGAGACGTCAGGTCCGAGCACCTGTCAAAAGTGTCAAAGCGCTTATGTTTTCTCTAGTCCTGACTGAATGAAAAACGAATGAATGAAACGAATGATGAACGTCATCATATATTTTAAATTCATTGTCGAAATTGAAGACCTCTTGCCAAAGTGGCGCCAACTGGTGGCGTAATTTTTCATTAAAACCCTCACTGTTAAACACAACAGCGGTGCTGAAAGTGCTGAAGAGGAACCACCTTCTATAAGTGAGAGGCGCAGCACTGGCTGCTCCACCACAACGTCATTTGTCAAGGAACATATTTGCTTAAAGTCTCACAACCGATTAAAAAACTTAGTATAATGAGATATTAGATGATAGAAATTAAATTGAAAATAGCACATTGATAAAATAAAGCATAAAAGCTGAAAAGACACATTAGGAAACTTTAAGTGAACTTATAGACTAATTATAAGATGACATCCTACGTTCATAGACATCTGATATGAATAATCTAATGTACACTATTATATTTTAAAGAGAAATATTTAAAAAAGGAGTCAATGACACACACCTGTCCCCGTTTAGCAAAAAGTAAGGCACTCTGAGGATTGAGTTGTATAGCTTCACTGTACAGTTTGATGGCTTCATCATACTGTTGTTCGGAGAAAGCCTTCATAGCCTCAGACCTCTTCTCATCAGACTGGTCTCGTTCCTCATCTGTCACTTCTTTTGACTCATCACCCATGATCTGAGAATCATCCACTTTGTCTGCATCTATGACACCTGTAAGCAAAATGAATATAGGTTTTATTCTGGACCCTCATGGCCAGTTTCTTCAAAGTAATCAGTAAAAGTATTGACTTTTACTTGACCTTTACTGATACTACGGCAAATGTGTTTCTTCATTCACGTAAAAGCTAAAGTTAAAAGAGTTGCAGTTACATTTGTGTAATGGCAACCAAACCCGTAACATAGAACATAGAATATGGAGTTTATAGGAGTTATGAAGAAAATCTACAACTCCTGATGAAATGTTAAAATAATTGATTTATATTTTTATTTATTTCTTTGTTTTATGATCATAATGAATTTCTTGATTTTAATTGATACTTATAATTTTTAGTGAATTTAAAGGTAACTGCGGTTTAACTTATGAATTTATTTTACAATTTGTATGTACAGACGCCAGCACATCAAGCTACTACAATCTGTCAAATTTCTTAAATAGATTTTCAACTTTATCGCTAAAGCATGAGGTTCAAGGTTGGTTGGGAAAATTTGACAGTTTCGGGTAGCTTGATGTGCTGGCGTCTGTACTTCAATTATTTATCATCACCATTCTCCTACCCCTATCGCAATTTATTTGCGGTCGGCGCAACATGTCTTTTTCTTCCATACTTCTCTATTAGTCGTCATCTCGGTAGTCACACCCTTTCTAACATATCATCATTCACACAGTCCATCCATCGTTTCTTTGGTCTTTCCCTACTTTTATAGCCATCGACATTCATACTCAAAACTCTCCTCACGATATTTTCTTCATTTCTCTGTAACACATTCCCATACCATGACAACCGATTTTCACACAGTTTTTCAGTTACCGGTGCCACTTTCAGGCTTCCTCATGTACTCATTTCTTGTTCTATCCATTCGTGTAACACCACACATCCCTCTTAGTATTCTCATCTCAGCTGCATGCAATTGCCTTTCATTCATCGCCTTTTGTGGCCCGACATTCTGATCCATACAAGACAGCTGCGGGGCTATTGCGTAACACACTATCGGAATCGGTTTCATTTTGACAGTTCAACAACATTAACTGCGTTATTTACGTGTTGAGCAGGCAAATTTTTCGAATTTGAAGGAATGGATTAGCAATTTGCTTCAAAATGATTCAGATTCGGATTGATAGTGTTACGCAATTAGGGTGCAGGTCTAATCATGGTTTTATATATTTTCCCCTTAAGTTTAAGGGGAATACGGGAGTCACAAATTGTTCTCGTGATCTGCCGCCATTTCATCCATCCAGTGTTAATTCCCGTCTGATCTACTTCGCCATTCTATATTTCACTTTGCAGCTAAAACTGCTCGTCGCAACTGCAGACGCATAGTGTTTGTATGTCGCAATAGGTTCAAGGCTCCCATCGTGTACTATGGTGGTTGCAAGTTGATACCTATAAGGGTGTAGAAGATGGTAAGGGTGTAGAATGTGTGATTAACATTTTTATTATTTTTCCTATTGTTATAGGAAAAATATCGATTTTTTTTTTCATATTTTCAAAGTTTAATCATTCAAGAATATGTCTTTCATAATTTCAATTATTTACCGAGTTATAGCGATTTTGGTGACGCGACAACTAAACTGGGCCGACCGGAAAGAATTGTACAAAAGAAACTTTAAACGCGTTTTTATCGAAACTACTTTTTTCAAGATGGCGGTAAGGATATCTCGAGATCTACTAAACCGATTTACTTGAAAATTGGTGTGAACGTTCTTTATACACCCCTCTATCGTAACATTAAAAAAATTTAAATAAAAAAAAATCAAATGGCCGCCATTTTATATTTTTTTTAGTTTTTTGAGGATGTTTCCATAGCGACAACATTACTAATTAAGAATTCGTAGGATTTTTTGTTTCAGGTGACTAGAACGGTTGTAATTTTGACCGTCGTCATACTCCCTTTTTACGGTTCCGTACCCAAAGGGTAAAAAGGAACCCTATTATTACTCCCGCTCCGCTGTCCGTCCGTCCGTCTGTCACCAGGCTGTATCTCATGAACCGTGATAGAGAGTTGAAATTTTCACAGATGATGTATTTCTGTTGCCGCTATAACAACAAATACTAAAAAACTGAATAAAATAAATATTTAAGGGGGCTCCCATACAACAGACATGATTTTTTTGCCGTTTTTATAGATAATGGTACGGAACCCTTCGTGCGCGAATCCGACTAGCGCTTGGCCGGTTTTTTTGGACCCACGCCCATTGCCAGCCGATAACTTTTGGAATCCATGTATTTTTTTTTATTTAATTTTTATGTAAGTATTCTTAAGATATCAATAAACAGTAAGAAAAAAATGTATGGTAAAACTATTTTTTGTTCTTTTTTTACGGAACTTGAAAAAAAAACGGCCGAATACCCCCTTAATAAAAATGTTTAGTATACAGCATATGCTTTTTTTTACCGCCTCCAAATTTTTACAGGGTGTTCCACCCATGAATATGAATAAGTTTCACTATGGAACCAACTCTGAGATCACGAAATAAAAATCAGCTGTTTTATACATTTTGGCCAAGTAGGTATTGAACTTTTGTATTAAACAGCTGATTTTGTTTTCGTGATTTCAGAGTTGGTCTCATAGTGAAAGTTGTTCATATTCATGAGTAGAACACCCTGTAAAAATATGGAGCCTGAAAAAAAAAGGCTTATGTTTAACTTACCACCAGATATAGTAACAAATAGCAGACAAAAGTAGTAAATGATCACCAAAATGAAACTCGCATTTTAATGTAAAATTATAACCAAAGTTTTAACACTTTGCTATCCTATTTAAGTAAAATTACTCCAAGTAAATCATGAGTAACCCAAAAATAGTAAATGATCACCAAAATTAAACCAACATTTTAAAGTAAAATTATAACCAAAGTTTTTAAATTCTGCTATCCTATTTAAGCAAAATGAGTCCAAATAAATCATTGTTATCCCAAAAGTAGTTTTTTTTAGGCATGTATTTAACGCGGCGACAGATTAATCTGAATTTGGGATTAAAAAATAATTAAAGACGGTAGCAAAAATAGTAGGTTGGCAGCTACTGACGGCGGATGAAAAGTAGAAAATGGGCATTCTTAAATTAAACGAGGTTGTATATCAAGTACGCTAATTATTATCTTTAATAATAATAAGGTGTAGTCGACGGAGCCCCGCTTCGCGGGGCCCCTATTTCTGTCTGCAGGGTTTAAAGGAACCTAACACGAAGCGGATGACGGGGGCTCAAGTGAGCGAGCGGAGCGAGCGAACGAGCCTGGAGTCATTTTACTTAAATAGGATAGCAAAGTGTTAAAACTTTGGTTATAATTTTACATTAAAATGCGAGTTTCATTTTGGTGATCATTTACTACTTTTGTCTGCTATTTGTTACTATATCTGGTGGTAAGTTAAACATAAGCCTTTTTTTTTCAGGCTCCATATTTTTACAGGGTGTTCGTCATCCCCTTCGAACCTAACCTGTCCGTGTCGGGGTGCCCCAAGTCACGAGCTCGCTTCGCTCGCTCTTGCATCCTAAGTTCTCAAGTTCAATCTTGTGTTTTTCTGGGAATGAGTCTTCAGAGATGCCTATAGTTGCCTATAATACAGTTTGTTATCCCACTGTTAATATTAGTCGCCATGTCATTATTTTTAGTAGCAAATAGATGGTCGCCCTTTTAAGTTGTTAGTCGCCTGGAAAATAATATTCCGTTTTTTTTAGTAGATTTGGTGATCATTTACTAAATTTGGTGGTCGAATACAATTTAAAGTGGAGTCGTGACTAAAATAGCTGGTACTATTGTATTTTTAGACTTTATTTTTCTGGTGTTAAGTAGATATTCTTGGTTACAAAACTAAGGGTATCAAAGCATTTTATGGTGGTCATTATATTTATACCCAAAAAAAAAAAAACATCCAGTATATGAGAAAATTATGAAGCAAGTAGTGATAGATTATAAACATTACCAAATAACTATACAATCAAAAATGACCCAGAGAAGCGGGTATTCACAGCTAACTTAATTTTTAAGCATACTAACATAAATATGGATTACTGTCTGACTTAGGGCTGATTTTTCCAACATCAGATAACTTTGTTGGAGGAATAATTTCGATTTTTTGACAGTTCTTCAATAAAAAAACTGTCAGACGTCAATTTTATTCAACAAATAAAAATTATCGGCCGATTGAAAAATCAGCCCTCAAATAAATAAATAAAAATAAACATGACGCCTAGGTATGTTGTCATTATTATAATATTTTTAGTTGACTGTTTTAAATACCACGTTATATACATGGTTGGTTTAAGTTTATGTGCATTTAATTTGATTATAATTATATAGGGTGACTGGTAATTAGTGACCGATACTTAAACACATGATTCTACTCATGACAACAAACAAGTTTTATAATGGGACAAAAAGTGAAATGACGAAAAAAAAATCAGCTGTTCCCTACATTTTGACAACTCGTACGAACATAAATGTAGAGAACAGCTGATTTTTTTTTTTTTCGCGATTTCGGATTTTGTCCGATAGTAAAAGTTGTTTGTAATGATGAGTACAATTTCATGTGTTTAAGTATCGGTCACTAATTACCAGTCACCCTATATTTGTGACAAAAGATCCCTAAACTTCTTTTAGGTGACCGGTGTTTTAAATTACCACATGTGAATCTACAACAACACAACTTTGACAAAATGACTATTACTTTACTATTCCCAACTGCTTAATAAGCAGTAAAAGTTAGGGGTAAAAGTAACAGTAAAAGCAACAGCTCAAAATAGTTAAAAAACAAATTTAACTGTTACTTTTCACTTTGTGATGTTACATAGAATGTTTCCATAAACACAACTTATTAAGATATCAATAAACAGTAAGAAAAAAATGTATGGTAAAACTATTTTTTGTTCTTTTTTTACGGAACTTGAAAAAAAAACGGCCGAATACCCCCTTAATAAAAATGTTTAGTATACAGCATATGCTTTTTTTTACCGCCTCCAAATTTTTACAGGGTGTTCCACCCATGAATATGAATAAGTTTCACTATGGAACCAACTCTGAGATCACGAAATAAAAATCAGCTGTTTTATACATTTTGGCCAAGTAGGTATTGAACTTTTGTATTAAACAGCTGATTTTGTTTTCGTGATTTCAGAGTTGGTCTCATAGTGAAAGTTGTTCATATTCATGAGTAGAACACCCTGTAAAAATATGGAGCCTGAAAAAAAAAGGCTTATGTTTAACTTACCACCAGATATAGTAACAAATAGCAGACAAAAGTAGTAAATGATCACCAAAATGAAACTCGCATTTTAATGTAAAATTATAACCAAAGTTTTAACACTTTGCTATCCTATTTAAGTAAAATTACTCCAAGTAAATCATGAGTAACCCAAAAATAGTAAATGATCACCAAAATTAAACCAACATTTTAAAGTAAAATTATAACCAAAGTTTTTAAATTCTGCTATCCTATTTAAGCAAAATGAGTCCAAATAAATCATTGTTATCCCAAAAGTAGTTTTTTTTAGGCATGTATTTAACGCGGCGACAGATTAATCTGAATTTGGGATTAAAAAATAATTAAAGACGGTAGCAAAAATAGTAGGTTGGCAGCTACTGACGGCGGATGAAAAGTAGAAAATGGGCATTCTTAAATTAAACGAGGTTGTATATCAAGTACGCTAATTATTATCTTTAATAATAATAAGGTGTAGTCGACGGAGCCCCGCTTCGCGGGGCCCCTATTTCTGTCTGCAGGGTTTAAAGGAACCTAACACGAAGCGGATGACGGGGGCTCAAGTGAGCGAGCGGAGCGAGCGAACGAGCCTGGAGTCATTTTACTTAAATAGGATAGCAAAGTGTTAAAACTTTGGTTATAATTTTACATTAAAATGCGAGTTTCATTTTGGTGATCATTTACTACTTTTGTCTGCTATTTGTTACTATATCTGGTGGTAAGTTAAACATAAGCCTTTTTTTTTCAGGCTCCATATTTTTACAGGGTGTTCGTCATCCCCTTCGAACCTAACCTGTCCGTGTCGGGGTGCCCCAAGTCACGAGCTCGCTTCGCTCGCTCTTGCATCCTAAGTTCTCAAGTTCAATCTTGTGTTTTTCTGGGAATGAGTCTTCAGAGATGCCTATAGTTGCCTATAATACAGTTTGTTATCCCACTGTTAATATTAGTCGCCATGTCATTATTTTTAGTAGCAAATAGATGGTCGCCCTTTTAAGTTGTTAGTCGCCTGGAAAATAATATTCCGTTTTTTTTAGTAGATTTGGTGATCATTTACTAAATTTGGTGGTCGAATACAATTTAAAGTGGAGTCGTGACTAAAATAGCTGGTACTATTGTATTTTTAGACTTTATTTTTCTGGTGTTAAGTAGATATTCTTGGTTACAAAACTAAGGGTATCAAAGCATTTTATGGTGGTCATTATATTTATACCCAAAAAAAAAAAAACATCCAGTATATGAGAAAATTATGAAGCAAGTAGTGATAGATTATAAACATTACCAAATAACTATACAATCAAAAATGACCCAGAGAAGCGGGTATTCACAGCTAACTTAATTTTTAAGCATACTAACATAAATATGGATTACTGTCTGACTTAGGGCTGATTTTTCCAACATCAGATAACTTTGTTGGAGGAATAATTTCGATTTTTTGACAGTTCTTCAATAAAAAAACTGTCAGACGTCAATTTTATTCAACAAATAAAAATTATCGGCCGATTGAAAAATCAGCCCTCAAATAAATAAATAAAAATAAACATGACGCCTAGGTATGTTGTCATTATTATAATATTTTTAGTTGACTGTTTTAAATACCACGTTATATACATGGTTGGTTTAAGTTTATGTGCATTTAATTTGATTATAATTATATAGGGTGACTGGTAATTAGTGACCGATACTTAAACACATGATTCTACTCATGACAACAAACAAGTTTTATAATGGGACAAAAAGTGAAATGACGAAAAAAAAATCAGCTGTTCCCTACATTTTGACAACTCGTACGAACATAAATGTAGAGAACAGCTGATTTTTTTTTTTTCGCGATTTCGGATTTTGTCCGATAGTAAAAGTTGTTTGTAATGATGAGTACAATTTCATGTGTTTAAGTATCGGTCACTAATTACCAGTCACCCTATATTTGTGACAAAAGATCCCTAAACTTCTTTTAGGTGACCGGTGTTTTAAATTACCACATGTGAATCTACAACAACACAACTTTGACAAAATGACTATTACTTTACTATTCCCAACTGCTTAATAAGCAGTAAAAGTTAGGGGTAAAAGTAACAGTAAAAGCAACAGCTCAAAATAGTTAAAAAACAAATTTAACTGTTACTTTTCACTTTGTGATGTTACATAGAATGTTTCCATAAACACAACTTATCAATTATAGGTACTACTCAAATATAAATAATTTGCAGTATGTTTTATGATCTTAATAATAATTGTTGTTGTTCTCTGTTTTTATAAATAATTCATTTATCTTGTCCCACATACATAGTTAACATAGCATTCTGATAATGTTTTGTTACAACTTTTGTGGGTGAATGGAAAGCTTGTGGCTAAGTAATGGCATCCGCACGGGTCGATCGATCAGGTTAAGCTACGCTTGCCGCGGTTGGTACGTGGATGGGTGACCATCTTCACATACCAACCCATCCGTGCCTCGGAAAGTACGTTAAGCCGTTGGTCCCGGATGTCATTCGTAGATCTTTGACAGTCGTTACGGGTCGTCAGTAGCCTTAGTCGAGAGAAAGTCTGACAACCAGTCTTACCAAGGGGTATAGTATTACCCAGTAACTGGGTTGTGGAGGTCAGATAGGCAGTCGCTCCATGTAAAATGCTGGTATTCAGCTGCATCTGGTTAGACTGGAAGCCGACATAGCCGACATAGTTGGGAAAAGGCTAGGCAGATGATGATATATATGGTACAGATGGATGGTATTTGTTGAACACTGGTCATCTATAGGAAATATCAAACACACAAGCTACACATACAAGCTTAATTTTGTGATCAGTACTTTATATTTCAAGCAGTATTGGTATGACAGGCTTATGTCCCTAAGTCCCTAAATGTGGGGTACATTTATGACAGCACATTTTTTGGGATCACTTAATCTATGCTAACACTGACAGCGGGGGCGTTTTATTGCGCCACTACCCCTAGTGCGCGGGCGTTTTTCGACAAATTGTATCGACTATAAAAAAATAACGTAAATGACTATTCAAATAATTCTTTTTGTATCTATTAGATCTATTTTTGTATATTATGAAAAATAAAAAAAAACGTAATTATGTTGTATTTAGTATATTAAAAAATAGTTTCATATGAGCATAAATCGACAAGAAAAAAAAACTAAATCTACTTACATAAACTAAATCTAAATTTTATAAGGTGTAAATTTTTTAGTATGAAATTTTTTGAAGCATGGGTAGTAGCAGAGTGGTATGTCACAGTCTGGGCAGTAATACACCGTCTCCTTGCGTCCTCGTTTGCCAGTTTCCTTCTTGATGGAGTCTGCGCAAACTTTGCAAACTCGCGATACTTTCGTTTGCTTCTCTGTTGGCGGTATACGCTCCAGGAAGTGTCTGCCGACTAACCTGGTGGACCCTAAGGTTGCTCCTTGAGAGGGGCCTGTATCATCAAGAGACCCATCTTCCACCAGACCTTCGCCACAAGTCATCGGAAACTTTGAAAACAGCACCTTCTTTCTCTTGGTCCTTGACTTCTTGAAAATAACATATGCATTCACCATAGCACGTGCCACTAAATGAAAAAAACATCTTTTTCCACCATTTCACGGACCTACTCCTCAATGAGTAGTATGATATGTACTGATCATTCAAGTCATTACTGATTTTGTTTAGATTATAATCTAAAATACAATCCGGCTTTACTTTTTTTATAGGCCCTCCTTTGGTTATCACAGTCACTTCTGTCCAAGAAGCGGCATGTTTAAATACTTTTGTCCAAGAAGCGGCATGTTTAAATACTTCTGCCCGAGAAGCGGCATGTTTAAATAACCAGTAAGAAAGTTGATCACGGCCTCAGGCCGTGCCTCGCGAGTTAGAGAAATTTAAGGAGCACGGACCGAGTTCGTGGGTGGCTGTCAAAGTGTTAATATACAGGGTGCCAAGGACATTGATGCGCAACCTGTTACCATAGATCAAGTACATGATTCTAGACCCCTGCATTGAATTAAAAAAAAAGAAATAGCTGTTCCATATATTTTAACCATGTAGGTTTTGCACTGTTCTATGAAATATCAGATATTTTTCTACTTCATGCTACATTCCTGGTTGCAGTTTGTGCGTTGATGTCCCTACCACCATATGGTAAGAAGGGATGAATAGAATGGGTTGGAAAAAATTTCAAAAAATTAAGTTGTAAGTATCACAAAAATTACCTTCCATATTCAGCTCTACATCTGAATCTTCAGCAGTTTCCTCCCCTGATGATGTAGGAGTATTATCATCAGCATTGCTTTTTGATGTATTGCTGAAACTTCAGTAATTTATTAGAATAGCTATGTACTTGTAGGACATAGATGTCAAGTACTATTACAACAAAGGCACAGCAATAGAGGGACTTTGGGAAAAGGGTAAGCATCATACACTGTGAGGGATCTGTAAACAATCGCCTTTAGCGATAAGACTTTTAACAGTTAAGTACTATGTGTAATTAATGGTGTATTCTATGTATAATTAATCGCCAACCTTTGCTTTAGTTACGGCATGGTGATTTTGATAATATCGCATACTACGTTTTTGAAGGATAAATAGTCCTAAACCTTTTTTTCATTAGTTTGTAAATGTGTAATAGAAGTGGAGTCTACAGATTACATTAAAGTAAGCCATTACTTACGTATCGCCCGACGGTGTAAAGTTTTTAGCACTCGGTATTGGACCTGGAATGGTAACCCCCAGAGCGGACAAGTATTCTTTGAAGAAAGCTAATTTTGGGTGATGTATTATCTGCGGCTCTGCTTTGCAAAAGTCGACGAATGCTTTCAACTGATTTAGTTGCTCCTCGTTGAATGGGCAATTCATTTTTCTTGATTATCACTGCTAGAGCTGCCGGCAAAATGAAAATTAACACAACTGAAATGTAACGTCACGATTAGTCAAATATCGATTTTAATTTTAACTGCGTAGTAGTAGAAAATAACGTTGCAACTTGTAAAATAACAATTATTTCCTCACTTTCTAATAAAATGAAGAATACCGCACAGCCACAGAGTAAAGACCGCATAAAACAAATAAATTGACACTTGGTCGTTGGCCGGGGTCGCTCAAGGAATTTTCTCGCTTCTACTACCACAGATAATATTATGCACACGTCACACAGTAATATTCACTTCATGTATAGTAGGTATAGGTATAGTATTTCTGCCGATTCATTGTTATTGATTTGTTTTAGTCTTATTTTAGTCTGATTAAGTAATTTTTTTATATCTTTTTGTTAAGGCTTCTAATATCTATGCTTATCATAGGTTACGGAGTGTGCAATAAAACAACTGTAATTGTAACGAAAGTGAAAATAATATATTTAGGTGATTCTATAAATTCTGTTTTATTGATTCCTTGTTCATATGTAAAGTATTCAGAACTTTAATATGTCAGCAGAGCGTGGTTCTCTTGATGAGCGAGCCTCTCGTGTTTTTGATTTTTTTTTAACCCCCTAGCACCAATTCTAAAATTCTTAAAAAAATCACAGTCATTCTTTGGATCATAGTACATAACATATATTTTTTTTAGTGATTTCTATTTGTTTTGTTTTTTTTTAATGAATTTTTAAACTTTTTCAAGATACGAAAAAATATGAATTTCCCTCCAAAAAAAATTAAAAAAAATTCCCTTGGTGCGCGCTTCTAAGACCTAAAAAATGACGCAAGGATCATTAAGAAAGCTTCTAATGCAGCTGAGATAATTGAATAAAAACGAAAAAACTTATTTTTTTAATAAAACGGTCACGTGACCACCAATAAGGCTCAAACTTTGGGAATGAGCATACCTTTGTATTCCCTATATGGAAGACTCAGTGTTATATCTTTACGTTCGGGGGCATTTTTCACCTCCTTATCCGAAAGGGCCCTTTATGGGTCGTATGTTTTTAGATGTACAGACGCCAGCACATCAAGCTACTACAATCTGTCAAATTTGTTTAATAGATTTTCAACTTTATCACCAAAGTATAAGGTTCAAAGTTGATTGGGATAATTTGACAGTTTCGGGTAGCTTGATGTGCTAGCGTCTGCAAATACCAAACCATTAAATTAACCTTTTGAACGCCAATCACTTCTATACAAGTTCGAGATTTTCGTGCCCTCAGCGCCACTACTTGATTAGAAGTAATAATAGTATAAAATAAATTTACGACTTTTACAAGACCTTTTATTTTGTTTTTATGAAAAATTGCCCTGTTATACGCCATATTTTTAACTTTTTCACACATAATAAGTTCTTGTTTGTTTTATATTAAATAGAAACAAAAACGCCAGAAAATATTTTCGTGCCCCCAACGCCAAATACTTGATATGAAGTAAGCCAGTGATGGGACACGATGAAGACCTCGCTATATTTCATCTCGTCGAAACGATCATAAATACTATTATTGCAAGAAAATGACGTGAATCACTACATAGTATAAAACAAAGTCGCTTCCCTGTCTGTCTGTCCCTATATATGCTTAGATCTATAAAAGTACGCAACGGGTTTTGATGCGGTTTTTTTTAATAGATAGAGTGATTCAAGAGGAAGGTTTTTATTTATAATACATGCATAATAAAGTAGAGAAACACTGAGAATTTTAGAGGTTTCTAATGTGATGTCGTAAATAAACACATTTTTTTGCGCTTACATTGTAAACGCTGGCTGAACCCGTCGAGACAGATCAAAATAATGTACTACAGTATTGTACACCTTAAAAAGGTCTACAAAAAAGTCCGCAATGGTATATGTCTATCTCTTAGGGATAACCCACAATAACCATTTTTTATCCTATACTTTTTACGAGAAATAGTGGCTCTAAAATTATCAGTTTCTCCATTGCACCCGTGCGAAGCCGGGGCGGGTCGCTAGTAAATAATATTTTATAAATATTGTAAACTATAAACTACGTTGTATTCACCTTGATCAAGAATAAATAGGTTTTCTAATCATTGTCGATAGTGAAACACCGTTTGAAAAACCCATCCCTACAAGGCGGCTAGTTTTCCGTGCCCACAACGCCACGAACTTGTATAGAAGTAATTCTGTGACGTCATAAGCGGACGGGTTTCAAGGTCATAGTGACTTTGTGCATTTTAGTGTAGTGCAATGTTTACATCTTGCGTTGGCGCACGTGTTCTTACAAAAAATGAGTGACGGTGAATATGACGAATTATTGCGAGTTTTACAAGGTGTGGAGTCTGAATCAGAATTTGATATAATAAATGAAATAGTTCGTCGTCTTGACATTCCGTTAAGTCGTCAACTTCCGTTTCAGGAATGTACAGACGCCAGCACATCAAGGTACCCGAAACTGTCAGATTTTCCCAATCAACTTTCAACCTTATGCTTTAGCGCTAAAGTTGAAAATCTATTAAAGAAATCTGACAGATTGTAGTAGCTTGATGTGCTGGCGTGTGTACTTCCGTTTTCTATTAGTTTCTAAAAATAAGAAAAATCATTGCTAGTATTTTGCGACACCTATACCTACCATTATGGTTGTAAAAATACCGTATAATACCAAAAGGTAGGTAGGTATTAAACAGGTATTTTACCATAACTTACGGTATTATTGGTATTTTATGTATTTTATATTTTGATTATCTTTTTAAGATCCTGCGTTATTACGAAGAGTTGTAGTTTAATAAATAAAATATATTTGAAGTTTCGATTGTATTCTATATTTTAGAATGATAATTCTAATTTAATAATATAATAATCTAATCTAATAGTCGTGTTACACGACTATCAGATCAGCGTATTAGGTTTCTGCTTGAAGGCACCCAGAGCAGTACCAACAATCTACGAAGATCATCATTATCATCATCATCGTCATCATCATCATCATCATCATCATCATCATCGTGATCGTGATCGTGATCGTGAGCGTGATCGTCATCGTCATCGTAATCGTGATTGTCATCGTCATCAAGATCGTCATCGTCATCGTTATCGTGAGCGTGATCGTCGTCGTGATCGTGATCGTCATCGTCATCGTGATTGTCATCGTCATCGTGATCGTGATCGTGATCGTGAACGTGATCGTCATCGTGATCGTTATCGTGATCGTGATCGTGATCGTCATCGTGATCGTGATCGTGATCGTCATCGTCATCGTGATTGTCATCGTCATCGTCATCGTGATCGTGATTGTGATCGTGAGCGTGATAGTCATCGTGATCGTCATCGTGATCGTGATCGTGATCGTGAGCGTGATCTTCATCGTGATCGTGATCGTCATCGTGATCGTGATCTTCATCGTGATCGTGATCGTCATCGTGATCGTGATCGTGGTTGTGAGCGTGATCGTCATCGTCATCGTGATCGTGATCGTCGACATCGTGATCGTCATCGTGATCGTCATCGTCATCGTCATCGTCATCTAGTGATGAGCAAAGCAAGACCAAGACCAAGACTGGGACAGTCTTTGTATTGGTCTTCGTGTTGCTTACTCAGTCTTGGTCTTGGTCTTGCTTGTTCGGTCTTGGTGTTGGTCTTGCTAGTGTATAGATAGTCTTGGTCTTGCTCAAATACTTCGAGTCTTGATCATGGTCTTGGTCTTGGATTTTGCTCATCACTACTTCTATCTCATTCTCTCGCACGTTAAATCCTATAGATGTGTGTTTCTCTTTTTACCGTCGCTTTTTCGTTTCATTGATTTTCAAATCACAACGATGCTAAAGAAGTGTTCACTTCAAAATACCATTTCATGTTTTATATCTGTGCATTTCCACCGTATTTTCAGTATTTTAATTATTACTCAGATAATTTACTTAAAAAATACAAAAACAATCGATTTATACATAAAATACCGTGGCAAATGGTATAATACCGTATTATACGTTATTTTTCGTTTTATACGTTTCAATACAAACGGTATAATACAGCACTTACATCTCTACCTACCATTAACATATAAAGATCTGTAACATCTGCGTAAAACAGTCACCCTCCATTTTAATTAAAAAAAAAAAAACACGTAGAAAACCACGTATCTAGCTTCTATTGATTGTATTTGGTTCTATTTGTTGTAAGTAAACGAAATAAATTATGCATGAATCGGTTGAGGTTATGCACGTGTAACTCGACCACAGTGAATAGAAAAAAGAAAAATACCATAGACATCGACATCTAGACATCCTTATATCAGAAAGGATTTTGACGTGCCTCGAGCGCCAACGACTTGATATGAAGTAGAAGGATTACATTTGGAGACAAATAGGGATGTGCCTGCTAGAACACACGTCTAATAAATTTACAATTCTTTTCTTTTATTATGGGAAATATATATAGGTTTTCATATTGATTTTTTTTAATTAAATAAAACAAAATATGAAAATACGGTATCAGTTTTTATTTAGCTTCGTAAATTGGTGAATAAACATTAATTTCAACTTATTTGTCGATAGGACATTAATCCCATCCCTACGTTTTACTATAGATACGTTATACATTTGTAGCGTGGCGCTGGAGGACACATCGCGTATTATATAGATGGGCGTCGAAAAGGTTAAGAATAAGAAGAAGAACATTGAAAATAAGAAGAGTTTAAGATTATTGTCACATTAAGTGGAAATTAGTTAACTGGCACCGCCACACCCACACGCACATCCTATCATACACACATCCACACCAACCACACGCCTCTCACACCTCGCACACACCAAACACATCACACACCACACACTCGACACACTACAAACACACCCCTCATACATCAGACACTCTGCACACCCAACACACCACACCACACTAATGTATAAAAGTGTAACTCAAGAAACTAAAAATAAAATAATTTTGTAAGTTGTATAAACATCCAAAGCTATGGAAGTGCGGAGTCTCCTAACACAGGCGTCATCATGCTTAAAAGGAGGCTCCAATCATAATCTAATGTAAACTAGTTGGTACAGAAATAAACATTTTGTATTTTTTTTTAAGAGTAAGGTAAAGAACAGTGTCGGTTTACAGTATGTATGTACAGACGCCAGCACATCAAGCTACTACAATCTGTCAGATTTATTTAATAGATTTTCAACTTTATCGTTAAAGCATAAGGTTCAAAGTTGATTTTGAAAATCTGACAGTTTCGGGTAGCTTGATGTGCTGGCGTCTGTACATTATAATATTATTTTTCGGTGGTGCAGCGTGCTTCGTAAACTACAAAATTAGTTTTGGTCCCAAAGACAGCGGGGCGACGAGCGGGGTAGAGCGGTAGACAAAGCGGGTTGGCCAAGTTCATATTTTGTCCTTAAGATTATTTGTTCACGCATTGGTCCAATTATTGACTAAATAACAAGAGATAGGTACAGACGCCAGCACATCAAGCTACTACAATCTGTCAGATTTCTTTAATAGATTTTCAACTTTAGCACTAAAGCATAAGGTTCAAAGTTGATTGGGAAAATCTGACAGTTTCGGGTAGCTTGATGTGCTGGCGTCTGTACCTAGGCTATGTGTACGAGTACATACTCACGCGCCCCGTCACCCCATGCTCGGTTGCATGTAGGCATGTAGGCACCAGCCAAGTCGAAAAGGAAGTCTTGTTTGTACGACTAATATGGTAAGTACTTACTAGTTAAGAAGCTAGTAAAATAGTGCAATCCTTCGTTTTACGTCACCAACTCACCATCCAAAAAGTTGTAGATGTCTAGGCATGTGAAAGTTACAGAGACATCTCCCATAAACCGAAGTAAATGCTTCTTTTGAGGTTAACCAGTGACTCGCATTCGCAACAGGGCTGCAGTTCGTGTAATACGTCCTTCATAGATGGCGCTGTATGTCTCTGGGACAGTATTGTAGACACAGACAATGGGCGCTTACATGCGATGCGACCTCCGCGAGTCAGTTATAAATAAGTTATTGGTATAAAATACGAGACAAACATTAACATAATAATTTAATATATAATAGAAGAGATAAGGCGTCAGATTAGGCTGACAAGCAAAATAACTGTAAAATACGTAGTATATTTTATATGAATAATTATTCAACATACGAGATAAACTGTAGATAGTTTGATTTTAATCCACCCGGTACCAGGAAGCTCGTAGAGAGCTTCACAGTAACTACCTAGGTACGTACTATCGCAAGTAGTTTATTACTATCATAATAAAATGTAATAAAAGCACAGACGTACAGACGCCTACAAATCAAGCTACCCGAAACTGTCAAATCCCAATCAACTTTGAACCTTATGATTTAGCGATAAAGTTGAAAATCTATTAAAGAAATTTGACAGATTATAGCAGCTTGATGTGCTGGCGCCTGTACATATTATGTACAGACTAGAAGAAAGAATAAGAGAAATAAGAAAGAACGATTTTTGGCTGTAATTCCTGGAAAATGATATTGAGGATTTACACTTTCATTTTGTTCACAAGAGTACCTACTACCCACTCATTAGCTCCTTCCATGACAAAGAGGCAAAAATATTGGATCCTCCGCCTTTCATATCCAGTCTAGCTGCTATTGCTGCTCCTTCTTTAGGTTGTTGCTTTGTTGGTCCACTAACAGCTAATTAGCTGCTACTGTGTCTTTACCAAATAATGATAAAAATCCAGTAGTTACGGTACCGTAAGTTGGGGTGACTTTGCACCTAATTTAATCATGTAACTCGTAAATGTTAAATAAAAAGTTTTGTACATCTATATAGATTAAAGGACTCTTATTAATTGAAAGATTAGATATTTTAGACTGCTTTTATTAACTAATCAACAGTGGCACATATTCAGGTACATTATTTTTTTAAAATGAAATTTGGCGCAAAGTATTCCCTTTGGAGGGGACATTTTGCGCCACTTTATAAAATCAGCCTTAACTCTTATACAATTAATACTGGGGCAATTATACCCCAAATAGTTTATGGCGCAAACCTTCACTGCATATCATTAAGCTCTTTTACTTTACATTATAAAAACGTGCTCTTGTGATACTGGCAATGGCGGCCTGTCTATTTTTTTGACAGGCTAGTTACTTCTTTTGATTGCGTTCAGAAATAAATAAAGACATAAACGCATTTTTTATTTTTTATTATGCTTTGAAAGTTTATCGGATTTGGAGCAAAGTATTCCTGGCAGGCGCAAAATCACCCCAAGTTACGGTAAATTTAAAAAAAGTAAAGAAATTTTAAGTTCACGTTCACTCCTGAGCCTTCACATCAGTGTTAAGGTAGGAAAATGTGTGTGAAAAGTGTCAAAGTGACAGGTGTTAAAGTGACAGGTGTCATACTAAGAATTGTCGACTGAGAGTGTAACACGGGTAAAAATAAAAACTCCCGTGGTACTACTGGATTGCTTGGTAGTTCTACGGGTTTTTTTTTACCCGTGGTGCTACTAGTAGTAATACTGGTAGTACCACGGGCAACAAACGAAATTAATGAGCAACCTTTAATTTCCCCTACAAAATCCTCTTCGAGAATTTTTTCATGACATTAATAATATAACATCATAAAAAGTGTCGAGCACCTCGCTTTTACTATGATAGAGTGAAAATAGATAAACAAACATCATAAAAGAACGTTAGAATGGTAATTGCCTCCTGTGTTAGTCCGACCTCTTTTTTCGACACGTTCGAGGGTCGCGTCGGGGAGCACTCGTCCTTTATGCCACATAGCTTTTTAATGAATGGTATTATTAGGGAAGGTACATTTACCGGTTGTTGGGCACTGCTATAATTATACATCGCCAGATTTGTCTGTTGGTACTCTGTTTTGGATTGTATAAATTTATACAGTTCTGGTAAATATTTGCCAACAGACTTGTCTCTATAAATAGGTTTACCTCAGGGTACGAAAAGGTGTATTGTACTTTGCTCGCAGAACATATGGTTGATGGGGCCGAAAAGTTCTGAAGTGGCGACCGCGTAGCGGAAAACATAGCGTTGGAAAGCCTCTCCCACAAGGTGGACCAATGACCTGGTGAAGGCCGCAGGAATCCGCTGGATGCGAGAAGCACAGAACCGGCTGAAGTGGCGGTGCACGTTTTTCGCCTGAAATGTTGATGATGATGATCCAAAGGTGAATCTTCTTCTCCCGTATCGGCAAAAACTAAGACAAGCTCTAGACAGTCTCACCTATACATGTATATGCGAATACTTCATCCCGTAATCAATATACAACGTGTAGCGTTAAATGCGCAAAACCTCAGACACCCCAACTGATTTTTAATTCAAATGACCTATTTCACAGAGAAAATAAGTAATTAAAAAAATTGTAAAGGTTTTATGTGCTGTTTTAGTTTTACTGGTCATTCTGATCGTTTCATGCGTCTGCGACGACGCTTTATCGAGGGAACATGGCTTGCTTGACCTATTAATAAATAGACACGACAACGTTTTCAATGAAGATTTTTTGAAAAATGTGACCTATATTAAAAAGTGGTTCAATTAATTCTGCTCGTTATTCTGATCAAACTATTTTCAGGTTTTTCGCATTTAACGTTACACGTTGTATATATTACTTATAAAAAAAAGTGTACAATGTGCGTGCCGTTAAAACTCAGAAATGAGTCCCGGTACGATCAAAGCCATAACAACCATATAACTCTATATGGTGTGGTAACCCTCTATCTACTGTCCATAAAGAAGGTTCCCGTTTTAACCTAAAGGGCATGCTTTTGAAAATATAGAGGTTGGAATTTTTGCCCTATAGAAATTTCTAGAACAGTCCAGAACATTCGAGAGTATTCGAGAGCATTCTACAACATTCCAGAATATTCTGAAATGTTGTGGAATGTTCGGAGGCATTCGAGAGCACTCCACAACATTCCAGAGCATTCTGGAATCTCATATCAACTCTCTTAGCAAAGCCGGGTACCCCAGCTAGTAAACAATATTTACTAGTCAGCAAAGTGGTTGCAGTTCTGACTGATCAGGGTACGCCGAGTAGGAATACCTATCTAAGTATGTATATCTTAAGCTATCTATTGATAGCAGCCTCTTGAACCAGCGACAGATGGTACCACGTTCAGCTGATGACCTTAGTAAAATGTTTGCCTTGACAAATATCCCAGTACCTTATTTGTAATTATATTTTCGAGCCGCTAGGGGTTGAAACCCTCAGGCCGTTGGGTCCGAGTGCTCATAGTCTCTCGAAACGGCTGGTTGACGTTTCCCGGGACCCAAAGGCTGGTATTACCTTGGCCGGAGGCTAACAATTGCCATACAACGTGGCAATGCCGCCAGTCTCTGGGGTACATTATCAGTCGACAGCGATGCGGATGAACTTTTCGACGCCATTTTTTATTTGTGAATAGTTTTAGTTAAGTTAGGATATAATTTTGTTATTTCTGTTATTGAATTAGAAGCCAAATATATCTAGTTTCTGATATAGGTAAAATTATGGTAATTACCTACGACCAAAATCGTGGTAATTACTCCCGGGAAATATTTTCTTAATGTGTGGTATTTCCGTTCGTCGGTAGGTAATTAGGTAATTTATAGGTACCAGCCGGTCGATTCTGGAAAAATCTCACCGTGATAACTAAGGTGAAGTGAGCTTAGAGTGAGCAGTGAGTCATACTGATGCTAGGGATTGACACTATTGACGACTCACTTCACCCAAGTTTTCACGGTGAGGTGGTTACAGAATCGCACGACAGCATTAACAAATGACCAATGTAAAGACTCTGTGCCAGTTATAAAACAACAGTTAACGTCCGATAACGATTGTTTCGAGTGAGTGATAAGTTAGTTTAGTGTAACTCGTTATAATGGACACAGTGTAAACTAGTTACCTACCTACAAGTTGTTCCCGCGAATAATTGAATTAGTGCCGAGTTTATTTATTTATTAAGACGTTTTATAAAATAAATCACTTAAAATGATTAATAAAAGGACGAATTTACAATGTTACTTAGTTCTAAGTAAGTCCCTAACTAAGGTGATGTCTGTGTAGTAATAATTTACAGGGTGGCAGGACATTGACTTGCAACCTTGCAACCTTGGATTCAGTACATGATTCTGCAGGGTAATTGCGTAACACACTATCAGTAGCAATGGGTTTCATTTTGATAGTTCAACAACATTCATTGCGTTCTTTACTTTGTTGAGCAGACACATTTTTCAGAACATTTCGAGCAATGGATTAGCATTATGATTCAAAATTATTCAAATTGAGAGTGTGTTACGCAATTAGGCTGCTGGAATACGTTGAAATTTTTCGTCGGTTATGCTGAAAAAAAAAAAATGTTGTTCCTTACACCTTGAACGCGTAGGACTTTTCCATAACTTTTCTGACACTTTTCTATAAAACAGATTTTTTTTTTTTTTGGTAACCTACGAATATTTTCTACGCTTAGGGGGTCTGAATTCATGGCTGTTTGTACGTTGATATAACTGCCACCTTGTGTAATTGCTGATGTCTGTGTTATAGGAATAATTTATCACTACATAGTATAAAACAAAGTCGCATCGCTGTCTGTCTGTCCCTATATATGCTTAGATCTTTAAAACTACGCAACGGATTTTGATGCGGTTTGTTTTAATCGATAGAGTGATTCAAGAGGAAGGTTTATATGTATAATACATGCATAATATAGTAGAGAAACACTGATAATTTTAGAGGTTTCTAATGTAATGTCGTAAATAAACACATTTTTTGCGCTTACGTTGTAAACGCTGGCTGAACCCGTCGAGATAGATCAAAATAATGTACTACAGTATTGTACACCTTAAAACGGTCTACAAAAAAGTCCGCGATGGTATATGTCTATCTCTTAGGGATAACCCACAATAACCATTTTTATCCTATACTTTTTACGAGAAATAATGGCTCTAAAATTATCAGTGTTTCTCCATTGCACCCGTGCGAAGCCGGGGCGGGTCGCTAGTTATTTATATAATAAGGAAAGTAATATTGAAATTATTTATTTTAGTATTTATCAAATTACTTGAAGCACAAGAATTTCCTAACACAAGAATTTATCAAGGCAGTCCCACAACTTCGCTACAGACGAGGTTTTCCGATCGCGGTGCCATGGGATTCCCAAACTTTGGCTTGAGAAGATTCGAAAATCCGACAAGTAATTATCCAACGGATTCCTATTTCCCTTACGGAAATCAGGTAAAGTTTATTTATTAAAGTATTTAATTAATTACCTCAGCTCTAGTTTTTTGACGTGCGCGTTATATAATGTGACAAGAATTTTGAAGAGAAGTACTTTGTTTATTTTTGATGGGGTTGTGTTAAATGATGTCGTTAGATTATTAAAAAAATCTAATAGGTTCCCAATTTCAATTGATAACCTATGCTGTATTCATAACATCACAACAGTGGGACCTATGGACCTTCTTTTCAGAATAACAACATGCAACGGCCTCAACAAGGCCCTGGTTTGAGTCGATATCCGAATCATGACAATTTTCAAAATAGACCTCAAGGTTACCCTAACCAGCAAGGTTATCCAAATTCACAAGGCTATCCATATGGATATCAGGGTGACAGCATGAGTCCAAGCCCAAACTATCAATGGCCGCAATATCCTAATCAAAACATCCAGAACAGGCCGGTTCAGGGGAGATACCCCAACCAAGACGCTTACCCGTATCAGGGAGACAGCAATACCCGATACCCGAATTATGAACGACCATCATATTCCAATAGCGAAGACGATGGCTCAATAATGTATCCAGACGACATAGGCAGACCATATCAAAATGGAGAAATGCCAACTAATCAGGGTGGTCCTGGACAATCATTCCAGTACCCTGTACAAGACGACCAATATCCTTCTCAGGAAAATTTTGAAGGCAACGGCCACCCAAATGATATGACCAACAACTTTCCTTCTGATGATTTAGGCAATTTGCCCAGGACCAATATAAATTTTCCTGATGGACCAAATGAATATCAGCCTAACCAATATTATCCACAAAATAATTATCATAATCAAAATTATAGACCAGTTGAAAGACAACCTGGCAATTTTACGAATGACAATCCTGATACCAACGTACAGTTTCCAACGAATAACCCGGGTGGTACAAATGTAGATGTTCCGTATCTCAATCAAGGAAAACCGAATGCTGGAGGATCAGAAAACGTTCTTCCAGGTTCATCAGTCAATCCAGGTTTTAATAATGCATTTCAAAATCAGCCTCAATTACCCAACAACCAAGAAAACATTCCTAACCATAATGATAATGACACAGCAGCCATTTTGGGGAAACCGGTGATTGTGCTACCGACAACCGCATCGCCCGACCGAGTTGTGCTTGATAACAGGTAAATTGATATCATCATTAATTTGTTCCTATATACTGTATCTATATTTATATATATACATATATGTTTATATATTTTAGCATTATGTATTTATTTAAGTATATTATGTATTTTTTTTTGCATTACCTATTTATGTATATTTAATATTTTAGTTTTAGACTTCACACATTCATATTTTTCGCTTCTTGTTCTCACACACTATTATCTCCATTTCTTTTTAATTTCTCCTTTCGCAGGTCTGCTGGAAGAAATTGATTAAGAAATAAGCAGTAGCTTTGTACTCAAATTATAATTATGTCATATCCCTATGTATTTTACTGTTTGTACATAAGTAATAAAATAAATAAAGTAACAAATAAGATTAAACATTTGTGTACAATATCTTAACACTTTTGTTTGGTTTGCCAACGTGCAATGGAGCGCAGTATTATAGGCGTCAAATTGACAGACCATATTCGCGACACTACACTGCACTCCAAATCACAGATTACTGACGTTGCTCAAAAAGCCGCTAAGCTGAAGTGGGAGTGGGCTAGCCACGTCTGCCGTATGCCCAATGGGTTGTGGGACAAGATAACCACTATTTGGAGCTCTGACACAGCTAGAAGGCGTTGTGGCATACCCCGTAGACGACGAGCTAGAGAAAACAAATGATCGGTGGTCCACTTTAGCCCTGGATCGAAAGAGCTGGAAGTCATGGGGAGAGGTCTTTACCCAGCTGTGTGATGATGCAGGCTTACAGTATCAGTATCTAACACTATTTTTTATTGGTTTCAGTAGCGCGGATGCAGCCACTAAAAAGAAATGTGTCCAAGACTGCCCGACCACATCAGAATATGATCCGGTATGTGGTACGGATAACGTGACATACATAAATGAAGCCAAATTTAATTGTGCCCAAGAATGTGGCATAGGTAAGGGAGAATAGAATACTCGTTATTATGTACACCATATAAATTACAGACATAAATATAGAAATTTTACAAATGGTGACACAATGGGCGGTCTTATCGCTAAGAACGATCTTTTACAGACAACCTTTGGACGGATTGAAAAGAGAAGGAGAGACAAATACTGTAGATAGTCTGTAGTTTACCATTTACACGATACAATGAATACATGCATAAAGTATATTATACTAATCTAAATAAATATATACTTATACCAATAGACATGAAACAGGAGTAAAGAAAATATGATGATGCTGTTTAAGGAGAGAGGAAGTGCTATTTTATCATAATTTTAAAAGTGGAAAAAGATTGAGCACGCCTTACCGACACGAGCAAGTCATTCCATAACCGTACTGCTTGAACAGTAAAAGATTTGTCATAGAAACTGGTGGGATGCATCGGTACCTCTAGTCTCAGGTTTTCCGAAGACCTCAGATATCTGTGTGTCATTAAGGAACTTGAAAGATAAGAGGGGGTTTTAGGATTAGACAAAATATTAGGTCATCCCACTTCCAGTGTCATATTTTTTTATTATTATTATTTTACAAAAACTGACTACTATACTATATAACCTTGTGACACTAATCAATAATCTCCACCACTATTAATCACTCGCTCCTAGACTGCCGGCAAATCTTGAACACCATTTAAAGTACCACTTTCATTGAATTCATCAATAATGCTCTTTAGTTTAATATCTAACTCCTTTTTGCTATTGTATCGAGTACCCGACAATTTCCTCTTCACATGGCCAAAACAATTGAAATCACAAGGATTCATATCCGGGGAATATGGCGGCTGAATAATTTCAATCCATCCTTTATCTTCAATTAAATTCTGAACTATTTTTGATTTGTGCGGTCTGGCGTTATCATGTAAAATTATAGGACTCGTTATATGATGATCGTCTGCCCAAATAGGAATATTTTCTTCTAAAAATGACTTATATCGCTCTCCAGTCATAGTTGTATTTTCATCATAAGTTCTCCAAAAAGCAATGCCTCTGACATCCATAGCTACTATTAGTAGTATTTTTCGTTCATGTAGCTCTGCACGTGGTAAATGTTCAGCTGAAGTGCCCGGTTCCACCCAACATCGTGACTGATGTCTTTGACGAGGAGTATAAAATTCGACCCAAGTTTCATCAAGGCATATGAATCTATTAAGTATATTTTTCTTACGGCGGTACCAAGATAAATGGCTACGCGCAGTTTCATAACGAAACTCCTTCTGATCCGTGTTCAGAGTGTGGGGCACCCACACTGCACTTTTATTGACCAGACATAAATCCTCCGTGAGTACTCTATGTATAGTGGAATGAGGAATGTTAAGTTGAGTGGAGAGATCACTGACACTGACCCTACGTGACTGACGAAGTGCTTCCTTGATTTTGTCCCTTGCTTCTAATCTAGTCGATGATAATGATCGAGGTGCTCGCGGCTCATCTTCAGCTGTGGTTCTTCCTTGTTTGTACATTTCAAGCCATCGCTGTACGGTTCTTTTATTTAAGGCGTTACGACCAACACACTTTACCAGTAAGTCGTACGCAACTCCTCCAGAGTAGTTGAGTAAAGCACAAAACTTTAGAAATATACGTTGCTCCACTACATTAATAGATTTTTTAAAATCTTCCATTTTAAATCAATGCACGTCTTGACAATACAACACACCAAATTAAACTAACATGATTGTACAAGACAACACATGTATTAACTATTGCATACCATTGCGCAATACATAAATATTGGAAATAAAAAATATGACACTGGAAGTGGGATGGCCTAATACTGTAGAGCTGAATCAAGATATGAGCTTACAAAAATTATAATATCTTTTAAATTATGTTAGTAATATTCATTAATGGTATGCACACCTTCGTGAATGTTATTTATAGTATAGGTAGGGCCCTTATTCTAAATCGAAGTCGACTATATTTTTGCAAAAAAAAATGTTTATTTAAACATGGTCTTTTATGTAAGGTGCCTACAGATTGGCTCGAATTTTGACGATCGACACGTGTGATCAAATAAAATCGAGTTGATATATTAGCATCAGCCGATCGAAATCGTATTTTTTATCGATCGCCACTGTGGATCATTATTGTCGATCGAGAATTCAACAAGTGGCGCTTGATTTTAATCTTGATATAACCGATCGTAACAAATAACGATAACATCGACCAAATCTGTAGCTAACAGATACTTAGCCCAGGTTCGCATGGGCGCGTTTTTCCCTCGACGATTTTTTTCCCGCACCGGATTTTCAACGCACTGCATAGCGCTGAAATTTGAAAATCCAACAGAGTGTTATTTTGTCTCGCTGGGATGCGCTCTGTTGGATTCTCAATGTTCCGCTCAACGCCGAGAGTTGAAAATCCAGTGCGGGATAAAATCCCGCCGCGATATTTTTACGTCCGTGCGACCTTGGGCTTATTGAATGTCAAAACATAGTAGGTATATTGAGCGACAATAAGGGCCCTTTCCCACGGCAAGATCTCGTTTTTTGCAGGATCCCGTTTAGTAGTGTACGTGTTTAAATATGTATGTTCACACAAGCATCCTGTTTTCCGGATACTGCGAACGGGATGCTTGTGTGAACATATATATTTAAACACCTAAAGGGCGCTAACGATCGACAAAAATCAAACAAATCTGCAGCCACCTTTTACTAATTGATTCAATTTACTTGTTTTTCAGCGGTACACCTCCAACAGAGAGGCAGATGTCCGGGAGACATCGTGCGCGATACCTTGACACATTCATAAAATAAGAAGGATGAACAGCAGGGTGATTGCGTAACACACTGACAGTAGCAATGGTGTTTATTTTGACAGTGCAACAACATTCATTGCGTTATTTACGTTGTTGAGCAAAAAATTTATACAACATATAAAGCGATGGATTAGCAATGTCATTTAAAATCATTCAGATTGTGATTGATCATGTGTTACGCAATTAGAATGCAGAACATAATTGGACATCTTAAAAATAATGATATGCGACGGCATTACTTTCAACAGTAGATGATATATAAAAAAAAAACTGGATCATCAAAGTTTTTTAGAGCTGTATTCAGATCTCGGTCACGTAATAAATAGTTTTTCCACTTGTTCCATTTTTACTTTAGCGAGGTTTTCCTGCAAGCAGCGTTACTAACTTTATAATATTATGTAAAACTTAATGTGAATTCTGGGTCAAACATGACGTGGGAGACAGCATTTTTTGTTGACGTAGCTAATAAAGATTTAGGTACTTGTTAGTGAATTCTTTTTCCAAATTAGATAGACATACCCACTAATTATCGGTTCTGAATTATAGTTAAGTAATGTCCTTAGGTGTATAATGAAAAGGAGCTCGTGGCTCAGTAATAACAACCGCACGGGCAAAAAAGTTATTATGTTTGGAAAATAAAAATTGTGGGTGAATGGAAAGCTTGTGGCTAAGTAATGTCATCCGCACGGGTCGATCGATCAGGTTAAGCTACGCTTGCCGTGGTTGGTCCGTAGATGGGTAACCATCTTTACAGACCGAGACCCCTCCATGCCTCGGAAAGTAAAGCCGTTGGTCCCGGCTGTCATTCTTTGATCTTTGACAGTCGTTACGGATCGTCAGAAGCCTGAATGTCTGACAACCAGTCCTACCAAGGGGTGTCGTGTTACCCAGTAAATGGGCTGTAGTGGTCAGATAGGCAGTCGCTCCATGTAAAATACTGGTATTCAGCTGCATCTGGTTAGACTGGAAGCCGACTCCAACATAGTTGGAAAAAGGCTACGCAGAGCGCAGTGAATGAAGCCTTTATGTAATTAAGGTAAAAAGTATTAGATAACTTATTTTTCGCTATATGATTCAGTTTGACACACTACAATAGATAGAGAATAAATATATTACATGTATAAGTTGTGAAACACTAGCTACATAAGCCGGTCTTCTCTTTTATTATATTTCAACACATTTAATGCCCACAATCCATCTCTCGAGTCCATTTATAATAGGGATTTGGCCTGAGGACACAGAAAGAGCGCACTGAGGTGGATTTTGAGTTATAGCTAAGTTTTTTTTGTAATAGTGTAAGTAAAGGAAGTAAGTAAAGGAGTAAGTAAAGGAACTCAACCAAGCATCGTCTAATAGGTGATGAGTGGTTTCCCAGATGTTGGAATTAAATTAACACAATGTCAGTGTGCATTATAGAGGTTTGAGTTTAGCAAGTAGTGTTTGTAGATACTCGGTTTACGGATGGAATTTGCATTGGCAATAATATTTTACTTTGTCCGCATGGCGTTTTACGTCTTTCGAAACTTATACACGTAGCTAAAACATTCTTGTTCCTCTAACATTTTGGATTTTAGAATTACCGACTAAGACTGTGTTGATCATTGGGTTAATCTCAAGCCCCACTACCCTCTAGCTCCTCTCATAGAGAGGAGGCCTGTGTCCCAGCAGTGGGAGCATTATAGGGTGATTATACAACGTGTAACGTTAAATGCGCAAAACCTCAGACACCCCAACTGATTTTTAATTCAATTGACCTATTTCAGAGAGAAAATAAGTCATTAAAAAATTTTTAAAGGTTTTATGTGCTGTTTTAGTTTTACTGGCCATTCTGATCGTTTCTTGCGTCTGTGACGACGCTTTACCGAGGGAGGAATCGTCACCGCGTCGCTGCGCCACGCTGACATTGGCTTGCTTGACCTATTAATAAATAGACACGGCAACGTTTTTAATGAAGATTTTTTGAAAAATGTGACCATTAAAAAGTGCTTCAATGAATTCTGTTCGTTATTCTGATCAAACTATTTTCAGGTTTTGCGCATTTAACGTTACACGTTGTATAGTCTGGTATCAAATCAAACAAGACTATCACAGTCCACAGCTAGACATGGGTCTAATTATGTCGTCTTAAAACGATGCCTTTTCCAAGAAAAAAGTACTTTTATAGTGGCAATTTTTTTTTCGAAAGTTTTTTTTAAGCCTCTAAAAACACACCGTTTATAATTATTTACCTACTGCTGATTGGGCTGATACTGTGCCTGATACAGAATTCTGCTAGCAGCAGCTGTATCTGCAAATAAAAACACTATTTCAGACATCTGCCGGTCGATTCTGTAAAAATCTCACCGTGAAAAGAGTGTGCTGTCAGTTTCATCCCAGTGATGCTAGGAATTGACTAAACAAACATTAACAATCATAATCGAGATTTTAATAATATTTTTATGTTAAATCCATTGATAATTTTATATAATTTGAAAACTAGTATTTTAAATGTCAAAACATTACTATTTTGTTGGGTTTTAAAATAAAATAGCAAAACAGGAACTTAGTCAGAATATCAATTTTGTTGTTTTTTTCTTTTTTCCTAGATTAAAACCCCACAAAATAGAAACTGAAATTATATAAAATGATCAATAGAATTAGCATAAAAAAATATTATTAAAATCTCGATTATGATTGAAAATGTATTCTTGGTTAATCCCTAGTATCAGGTGGGACGGCACTGACAGCTCATTCCACGCTCACTTCACGTAAGTTTTCACGGTGAGATGGTTACAGAATCGCACTGCTGTAGACACCGAGACATCGCAGCATCGCAAGCATTACCAAAGAGTAAGTAAAAAAAAATGTAGTTAGAATAATTGTGCTCAGTAACTTTGCAGGTAAAACTTTAATGTACAGACGCCAGCACATCAAGCTACCCAAAACTGTCAGATTTTCCCAATCAACTTTGAACTTTATGCTTTAGCGATAAAGTTTAAAATCGATTAAAGAAATCTGACAGATTGTAGTAGCTTGATGTGCTGGCGTCTGTACGTGTGAACTGAGGGACCAAACTGGGAATTCGCAAAATGAAAATCCTAGGATTTAGTAGTAGACTTAAAACAATTTTAGAACGAATCTGGGAATTTGTAAGCAAATATATTAAAAACTACTGCCCTTAAAGTGATCCCTCAGTTCTCACAGACCATATCGGCCAGATCTCCTCCAAAAGTATCTTAAAAATGAAGGTATTGTGAATACAGACATTTAGTAAAGAGATTTTTTAAATATGGCTAATCCTTGATAAGTCGTTGGTACTGTCGTTTTCATCGGCTTAAGGGTAACCATTGAAACTACATCGACGTCTAAACGATTTTATTAGAAATCTTACAAAAGCCTTTCATATTTCTATTGAAACAGTACCCTTGTTGAATAGATGGGCTGAGTATGGTTTATACAGACGTCGTTCATATCACGAATCTATGATTGCAAAGCGGAGTTATCGGTTTTACCGTAATGAAATCCGTCTGCTTCTCTGAATTCCGACGGCCATTTTCCGTGAAAGTTGATATGCCTTGGCAACGTGACATTTTCAATGTTTCTATTATTTTAAAGTAAAAGGTTTTCCATTTTATTCTATAAAATATATTATTCAGTTTCGTTCTATTTGTTGAAGAGTGTGATTATATCTTGGCTGGGTTCATAAAATTTGTGTCTATTGACGTATTAAATCTATAACGATTCAATAAAATCAGTTTCGTCTTTTTCTACGAGGATTTCAAGACGTGTCAGTCTAGATAAATAAAAGTAAAGAATTATGAAAATGAATCAAAATACAAAGATGCCAACATAATACAGTTCTCATTTTATAAGCGCTGTGTTTGCTAGATGTGACTCAAAAGCAACCGAGCATACCAAGTATTGAGAGTTTATCTTTCAATACCGTGAAATTTTCGGTGTTCCGAATAAGTGCATTTGGGAAAGTAAAACAAGCCGGCTCCGAAACCGCAAAGCTTCAATACCTAGCCGTCAGTCGGGGGCACGTTCCCAAACCATTGTCGGATCCGCTCACTTGTAGTAAATCGGAACTGTCGTTAAGCTTATCGGCTACATGTGACTCGTTTACTTCAATGACGTCACGAGCTTGTAACGAGCCAACTTCCCCGATAACAGATAATAATATATGTTGACTATTTAATTCAAATTATGTTACGGAGGTACCCTTATTTTGTTTTCATGTGAAAACGGAACTATTTCCGTCTATACCGTCAATTTTCGTCACGCGATTATTATCTACATTCTTCAAGCGTTCCGTTGTTTTATTTATGTATGGCGCTGAATTGAATATTATGAAGCACAAAGCTCCCCGGACAGGTCTGTTATAGGGCATTGTTAATAAACAAAAGAATTAACATCAGATTCAGATTCAGATTCAGATTCAGATACTTTATTTGCTAAACATGTGTGTACATACAATAAAGCATGCAAGGTTTTATAAGTACATGGAGTTGTGCTAACATGTTTACCATATTGTCATGGTGTGCAAATATTAATATAAGTTTAACGAAACAAATAACAACTTTCATTAACATCAATAACAACAAATACTATCCTACTAGAAAAATTGAATTCAATTGATTTTTTACATAATTAATTCATATATATAAATAAATAGGTGTTACATACAAACTTGTCAAATATTTAATTATCAAAACAAAAAAATTAATACAAAAAAAATAAAAAATCGTCTATTGGTTGGTAATCATACGAAACAAATGATTGTGGAGTACTAAGAAAGACATCCTATATACAGTATGGAAACCACATAAATGCAATAAATTAATTCTCATACTCGTTATCGCCTTTTCTGACGACATACAAAAAATGAACGAAATCGGTCGCGAAAAAAAATCAGCTGTTCCCTACATTTTGACGAGTTATGCCAACATAAATGTAGGGAACAGCTGATTTTTTTCGCGATCGATTTTGTTCATTTTTTGTACATCGTCAGAAAAGGCGATAACGAGTATGTGGTATAATTGATTGCATCTATGTGGTTTCCATACTGTATAGCTTGGCATTACAATGATAGGACGGAAAGTAGAATAGGTACAGTACTTAACCTCGATTGTGACTGTTTTATTTTTTACAAGCTGCACCTCGCGGTTTCACCCGCGTAAATTTCGATTCCTTGGGAATATTGGGATAAAAAGTAAGAGCTTTAAGTAACAGCTATGTACCTACCAATTTTCATCGCAATCGGTTCATTAGTTTTTGCGTGAAGAAGTAACAAACATTATTATAATATATTATGTCATGTATATTGCCCGCTGCTGCGTGGGGCCACACCGGCTACTTTTGTTTAGATTGACATTTTTAAATTCGTAATATCTTTTGAATGGAATGACCGATTTGAATAATCCAAAAAGTAATCTACAAGTATTGAAACAGTCTTGAATACGAAATGATTTATTTGGATAAGGATTAATAAAAAGGTATGGTAAACATGGTCTGATTTTGGTCGGCATTTCTATCAACTTTTAAAATGTAAAAAAGTAGTTATAGTGACATAACTATAATAGTTGGATGCATGATATTGTGATTTTTTTTGTAGATATGTTCTTTAATATCGTAGCAATTTTTTTGTTCTATCATCAATAGTTTCTGCAGCGCATGCGATGAAATACATTTTAATTTTATGGCTAATTTTTTTTACACCTTGGGTTACATTATTGAAGTTTTAGTAGGGACCCCTAATTTTTTCTAGTAATAAACATAGCCTATGTTACTCAAGGATAGTGTAGCATTCTAATGGTGAAAAAATGTTTGAAATCGGTCCAGCAGTTTTTGAGTTTTTTTGTTACAAACAAACATACTTACATACAAAAATAGAAATCTTTCCACTTTATAATATTAGTGTAGATTAGCCTACGCTGTCCCACTCCAGGCCAAATGCCTCTCTCCACTAATTCCATCTTATTATATTATTTTATAGAATTATAGATTATGTTATATTCAGTGTTTTTAGAATATTTATTGAATCGATACAGATACAGATATAGTATACATATTTACAATTTTGAATATAGAATCTAGTAATATATTAAACTTAGCAGAATAAAGAACCTTCAAGATGTTAGTGTCACCTTCTTGAGACATCTAATATCGTTATAATAAAATCCTAATACAACTCATGTAAAGACAAGTTCAATAAATGGAGACACTTGTTTCCCTTTGATTATAAAAAGGTGAAGAGAGGTGCTACGGCTAAGGGGGCAAAAAGGTGGAGTGTCGAGCGAAAAGGGTTTGCCAAGGAAATTGTGTAAAAGCACCCTTCAGTGAATCTCGTCGTCAGAGTGCGTTTATATTGTCATGCGGCGAATATGGGCACCGGTCGTTTATTAGATTACCGGGATATATGGTGCACTCTGACTGTTGCAAGAGATTCGTGCCTAGAATATGATATTTCCAGTCTATATGAAGATTGAAGTGGCACTACTGAAGGCTTTTACTGCGGCGTCACCTCTTCAAGCAGGATTTAAAGGGGGATGTACACTGTTTACTTCGGGGTCTTTGAATTAATAATCGTGGCGTCTTTGCCTTGATGTTACACTTAAGTTGCTATACAATTAGGTATATGTAGTACGTCTCATACTCACTTATGATATGAAGACGACAATAAACACTGTTCAATGTTTTCGTCTTCATGATGAGAGTTGCTACAGAGTGATTACTGTAAATTATGGTTGAACGAGTTATGAAGTTACTAAATATTTTAATGTTTCTTTATAAATAAAAATTATTGAGTGTAAATAATAATTTTTAGGGTTCCGTACCTCATAATGAAGAAAAGGAACCATCATTTCGTTGTCCGTTTGTTTGTTTGTCAATCTGTCAAGCCCCTTTTTCTCAGAAATGCGTGGAGGTGCCAAGTTGAAATTAATGTCAAATACGTAGGTCTACTGTCTCTTGGAACTCTAGAAAATCAAGCTTCTAAGTCAACGCAATAAAAAATACGGCCCTTTATTTTGATACTTGCAAATAAATCAAAACCGTTGACCTAGATTCATGAAAGGCAAGAAGCAAGGTCTCAACGATCAAGTAAAGAAAAAAGACCGAAAATAGTTAATTTCTAGTTCTACCACATACATTTTTTTTGCTATTATAAACTTACAGTGCAGTTGGAGAATTGACCGTCACGTATATCGATGCATGGGAGAATCTGTTTTTGAACTACAATGCTATGTTTGTTTTTGGGATAAATTTATCACAACTACGGAAACCTTTATTTTGCGTGGTCCAACACGTACTTGGACGGTTTTTTTTGATAAATACAAATGTATAAGTATAAATAATACTTTTTTTAAGCCATAATTTGCAGTGATACCTAATTTCAAATAAATCATGAAATATAAATCTTGAATGCACTTAAAGTTATGTTACAAAAACAAAGTAAAACCGAATTGAGCACCTCCTCCTTTTTTGAAGTTGGCTAAAAAGGAAAGGTACTGTTCTTTTAACAAAAAAAACCACCTTAGACAGGACAGTGCCTCCATGACGATTTACTTTAATATAGCATATGAATATGCGAATAGTTCCCAGTTTGTCATGAGGTATAAATATCTTGGCCAGAGTCCCGAGGGTGTTACTAATCTGTAATGTTCCAGTGCCCCCTTGGGCCATCGTTTTGCATGTGCCTGAGTCGGAGATCAGTCGGATGATCGCCATTAAAGAAGGCTAATGGCGGTATGAGATACCACTGGAGTATGTGGACCGAATTAAACAGAATTTATCGGAATCATAATAGCATAATTGTATGTATAACAAATAAATAAAATTTAAGTATCTATTTGTATGCATTAAAAATGCTTTATTGCAAAAATCGTCATACAACATTGTAGTTGCAAAATATGTCTTACTTACTTACCTACTATGATGCAGAAAAGTTGTTAACTAAGCGAACGGTTTTAATTAGAATTCAACCATTATTTATAGTCAGATAAGTTATTTGTTTTAGGAATTTTTGATAATTTTCATGTATACCAGAGATACAGGCTTATCCTAGTTTAGGTAGAATCCAATGATTATATACCTCTAGTTTAAGGACCTAATTTTAATATTAAATATTTATGTACAGACGCCAGCACATCAAGCTACCCGAAACTGTCAAATTTTCCCAATCAACTTTGAACCTTATACTTTAGCGATAAAGTTGAAATACTATCAAAGAAATTTGACAGATTGTAGTAGATTGATGTGGTGGCATCTGTACATCAATTATTTCAATAAAAAATTAAATGATTTAAAAAAAAACTATTTTTTTTGCCGATTTTGATGAAATTTGGCATTGGGATATTTTGAGCCCTGAGGACGGACATAGGCTATATAAGGTGTTAAAAAATTAACCTTACAAACTTTAAGAGGTGGTTTAGACCATCAAACTGAACAACTTTCACTATGGGACCAACTCTGAAATTACAAAAAAAAATTCAGCTGTTCGACGATTTTGACGACTCGTACAGACATAAATGTAGGGAACAGTTGATTTATTTTTCGCGATTTCAGGTTTGGTCCCAGAGTGAAAGTTGTTCAGTTTGATGGTCTAAAGCACCCCTTAAAGTTTGTAAGGTTAATTTTTTAACACCTTATATATTTTTTATTGACATATCACACGGGCGAAGCCACAGGCGGAAGCTAGTTTAATAGTAAAGTCACAATTTAATAGTATCATTATCGTTTCAGAATTTGTAAAATCACTATGTGTGAATTTGTAACGTGACAAATATACGGAGGACGTAGCAGTTTTACTTTTAACTAGATCTTCGGCTTCTTTCGCGGGCATGTGGATAAAAAATATTATGGATTTCATTGGTTTTCATTTTTTTACACGGAACTTTTATTTTTTATTTTCTAAAATAAAAGTAACCTAAGTTACTCCTTATAACATAGCTATCTGCCAATAAAAATCCCGTCGAAGTCGGTCCAGTCGCTTTGGAGATTAGCCACAACAAACAGACAGATCTATAAAATGTTAAAAAGTTGTAAGTATTTTTGTTACGAGTACAAGTACCGTATATACATTCATATGAATTTAGTAAAAAGCTGTTATTTTGACATTATATACAAAAAAACTATGCAAATAAATAAAATTGAAGTGTCTTCAATTTTATGTATTTGTATAGATTTTATATACAGTAAAAAAAAACATATTTAGTAAATAAATCTTAGTCCTAAGTGGTCAATACCATCGGTGATTTACCGAAACTTCCTTAAAAACGACAAAAGTGCCACACCCGAAGCTGCTAATAACCATCTTCTAATACGTACGTTGTCAATTTGTTAGTGCGAAACAATAAAAGAGTTCCTTCCCCTATATCCCTGAATTAAGTAGCTCAATGTTTGCTAACTAAGTCTCGGTAAAGACAATTAAATCGGCATCTCGCGTGTGGACGGATCCGGACAGACTTAGATATAATTTTCCGAAGTAAATCCGGGCTTTAAGGAGCCCTTTCAAATTCCCCCGTCCGCCGTAAAGGGAATTTTAACGATAGCAAATTGTCCATTTCGACTTGTCTTCTTTGCTACTAAATAGTAGTCATACGGTGTATTTTTAAATTATTGCTTGCGTTGCAGCCGCCTTGTCGATTTCCTACGGGAAAAGTGTCTTCATTTAGGATATTATACAGCAGCTTTTCTCTTTTTGTTTCCTTTTTTAATTTGTGTTGTATTTTTGTTACGTAGCTGACGTGTTTTTGAAAGTCTTTGTTGTGATGTCCAAATTACGGGCGTAGGAAAATTTATCTCAGAATACAGTGCATTTTTTATGACAACGGTTTCTTCAGCTATTCATATCAAAGTGCATAATACAACAGGTCATGAACACGGCCGTACTGTTACATGATGATAACCGTAGACGTTGATAAGATGATACACCATATATGTATCATTAATATTGTGTAGGTGCTAATATTTTTAACGGTATCGCCATCAAGAAAACGTATTTTCATACACAGAAATAAAAATAAAATATAATTTTCACGTGAATGGTCGTGAAAAGTAATCAATTATTGTAAATACTGCTACGTTAACAATAGTATTTGTTTTTGTTATACAACGGCATTGTTTTAAGAAAGAAAGAAAGAAAAAAACGTTAACGTTATTGTTTGGAATGCATTTTTAATAAATAACTTATAGCCATTTACGATATAGTACCCAAGTAATGTGGTTTTAAATTTAAAACACACTAGTTGAGTACCTCTCTTTCCCCAATAGATGGAGAGTTACGAACGGCTACCTGCTACGGCGTAGCAACTCTACGCTAATAGACGCTACGCTACGTGAGGTACGAAAGTCTACGCTACGATAGTGTACCCGATTACACGATTTGTATTTTCCGTATCGCATCTGAATTCACATTTCCTACATTTCATGTTTGGATAAAATATTTTATTTCGATAGAAAGTTTTACTGCACACAGTGTTCAGTGCCGAAGGTTTGCACTCACCATTCATCAAACAGAGACATGAAAAATAAAATTAATAATGAAAACCGAGTAATTTTACATTGAAATAGACTTCAGTGTAAAATCACTCGGTTTGGAGGATGGGATTGCTTATTATGTGTTGCTCGCGATGGGATTGGAGTTAATTAAATTTTATTGTATTCGACCACGAACAGACGAAATTCCGGCAGTCGGTATATATTCCGAATCGTAATGTTCCAATTAGCAAGTTTATTTTTTGTTGTTTCGGAGGGAGATTGGGGCTAGACATTCAGTTGGTACTGACTAAATCAGAGTAGGGGGACAGAATCGGGCTAACGAACCGGACCAACCCATTACTTCAGCAGACGGGCGCTGTCATGGCTACACTAACGTAATAGGTACATAGCTATACAGCCATCTACTTGCGGGAAAAATGATTTAGAGCCTCCCCCACCGTCGGACACGCGAAAGGAAAATGTATTTTTATAAAGGTAAGAACAAATTAGAAAGTAACGGAAGAAGTGCCCATTAATTAATATTTCATTTCCAATATTAAATATTAAATCGTGGTTGTTGTTCACAATGAGTTAGGCAGAGTTTCAAATATGATTATGACTCCTTGAAACATGTTTTGTTTGGCTTAAAGGCCAATACAGGTTGTTAAGCTATTTGTTCTGACAAATTCTAGGCTGAGAATAGACAGTCCACTCGGCACCTGACGGTCGATTCTGTAAAAATCTCACCGTGAAAATGTGCGTGGAGTGATGTGTCAGTGTCATCCTACTGATGCTAGGGATTGACCAAGCAAACATTTACAATTATAATCGAGATTTTAATATTATGTTTTTATGCTAATTCTATCGATCATTTTATATAATTTCAAAGCTAGTATTTTAGTAGTCAAAACCTACGTTTAATCCCACGCAGTTTGTGTGGCGTGATCACTTCACCCGATTAATAATAATAATAATATTCTACAACTTTCACACAACTCAAAATCAAGTCTGTTGTATGGGAGCCCCCTTAAGGTAACATTAGCTCTATAGTAAGGCATAAATATTTAAAAAAACATATTCATAAAAATACTTTTTTTTTTTTTTTTTTTCTAAATGGCTTGGTGGAAATTTACATCTTTATGTAATCAGAACGAATCTACTGGGAACAAAATTAATTGAATATCTCTAACAATTGGGGAATCCCCGTGCTCTGTGGAAACGAAAATATGGCATTGGATTGGTTGATGGAAATTTCCATCACGATGTAGTTAAGGGTTAAATATTGATTTTATTCTGTTTTTTAGTATTTATTGTTATAGCGGCAACAGAAATACATCATCTGTGAAAATTTCAACTAACTATCACGGTTCATGAGATACAGCCTGGTGACAGATGGACGAACGGACGGACGGACGGACAGACGGACGGACAGACGGACGGACAGCGAAGCGGGAGTAATAGGGTCCGTTTTACCCTTTGGGTACGGAACCCTAAAAAAGCTATTCCATACAAAATGTATGAGAAAATGAATTATCTTTTGTTTTTCGTGAGGTTTTCCCATGTTTTAATAGTTCTGTTATTCTGAAATTCGGGCCGGAGACAAATCCAACAAATCAACGATCATAAAAATCGGTCCAGCCGTTCTTGAGTCATAAATGGTGTACTCCCCCGACTTTGTTTTATTTGCCTATGTAGATTCATGCAGTATGTCCACTTGTCCAGATAATAGGATAGTAGCAGTATTTTATCATGACAAAGATGATGATAGGCGTATCTTTGTAAGTAATTAAGGGTTGATATCTCAATCGACAGATAATTTTTATTCGTGGAATAAAATTGACGTTTGACAGATTTTGTATCGAAGAACTGTCAAAAATTCAAAATTATTCCTCAGGTAAAATTATCTGGCGTTGAAGAAATCAGCCCTAAGAATAATAAAGAAAGGAGAACAGAATAGAATATTCTCATCATCATCTGCCTAGCCTTTTCCCAACTATTATATGTTGGGGTCGGCTTCCAGTCTAAACGGATGCAGCTGAGTACCAATATTTCACACGGAGCAACTGCCTATCTGACCTCCACAACCCAGTTACTGGGTAATACGATACCTCTTGGTAAGACTGGTTGTCAGACTTTCGGGCTACTGACGACCCGTAACGACGTTCAAAGATCCATGAATGACAGCCGGGACCAACGTCTTAACGTCCTTTCCGAGGCACGGAGGGGACTTGGTATGTGAAGATGGTCACCCATTCACGGACCAACCACTGCAAGCGTAGCTTAACCTGATCGATCGACCCGTGCGGCTTTTATTACTTAGCCACGAGCCCCTCAGAATAGAATATTCTAAAAGGATCAAATAAATATAAATAATATAACAGTTTTAAAACCACGTGCCAATTCGTCACTAGAAAAAATTCGTCTGCAACATAATCTGAGCCGGCCACACGTGCAATTTTTATCCGGATTTGAAAGCATAAAAAGCCAAACATTGTTCGGCTTAATCCGTACATCTAGCAACCTCAAATAACGCAACACCGGCAAAAACCGCAGGCCCCTTAACATTTGTATAGTGTGTTTTTTCTTTACTATCTTTTCTTGTTTAATCCAGCTTTTGCTCACGTGGGTGTCGGATAATATCCCACGGAAAGGATATGACATAATTATAATTTGAGTACAAAGGTACTGCTTATTTCTTAATAAATTTCTTCCAGCAGACCTGCGAAAGGAAAACTGTCTGTGTGACACATTCAAATCCATTCACTCGTTTTTGCGCAACTCCAGACAAACAGACAAACGTGCCAAAATTCTTAAAAACTATATTTTTGGCATCAGGCCCGTTCCCAGACCTCGTAGCGATGATTTTTTTGAAAATTATTCAGAAAATGTACAGTTTATGCCTTGCCTTTATGCCTTTTTCATATTTTTACTCTCCGGCGCGCACACAATAACTTACCATAGTTTCATTACAATCGGTCGAGCCATTTTCGAGTTTTTTCCAAGACTAACGCAATTGATTTTTATATACAACATGTAACGTTAAATGCGCAAAACCTGAAAATACTTTGATCAGAATAACGAGCAGAATTAATTGAACCATTTTTTAATACCGGCCACATTTTTCAAAAAAATTTCATTAAAAACGTTGCCGTGTCTATTTATTAATAGGTCAAGCAAGTCAATGTCCGCGCGGCGCAGCGGCCCGGTGACGACTCATCCCTCGATAACGCGTCGCCGCAGACGCAAGAAACGATCAGAATGGCCAGTAAAACTAAAACAGCACATAAAACCTTTAAATTTTTTTAATGACTTATTTTCTCTCTGAAATAGGTCAATTGAATTAAAAATCAGGTGGGGTGTCTGAGGTTTTGCGCATTTAACGTTAAACGTTGTATAAGAAGAAGAAGATGATGATAAGACATATAGATATAGTAGACAAATACGATACATAAACGTAATACGTGGACGTTCACATCGGGTTTACATAAAACTTTGGCTTTGCAAAGCGTCGTCACTGTCGCGTGGCAGTCTCTTTCTAAAACACGACGTAACAAATTGACAAGTTTTCACATTTTAAGGTGGACACGACCGGTTTGTTCGTTTTAAGAAACACATTTGGTATTAATTCCCCCAAAAATGCTTATTGTAGCGCAATTAGTCTATAATGTTTTCACTGTTAGGACACAGGCCTCCTCTCGGTGAGAGGGAGTGGGTCGCAAATCCACCACGCGGACCCAGTGCGGGTAGATGTCACCTGTCTTCGAATTTTTGGTTCTTGGACATGCCGGTTTCCTCACGATGTTTTCCGACGCCGTTTGGAGAGCTGTGGGGATGAAATAATTTACACAAAACAAAGCGCCTGTCTGGGTTCGAACCTACGACTCTTATGTCACGGTTGTTGCCACTGGGTCACCAATGCTCGACAAAACAAAAACACACAAACTCACTCAAACATAAATCATCCATTAAAGAACAGTTTATTCTCTAAAAATCAAATCTCATTTGAATTTTAAAGTATTTGTTTACTAAATAATACGAGTAAAGAAAACCAAACTTTAAATAGTAATCCAACCTGGAATGCAGCGGAAATGTGTAGAATAGTCTCGAAATATAAATTGATACTCAGTCAGCACCACTCGCTTCTTGAAAATGGAGTTTCTTGTGAGTAATTCAAGGAAATCGAAAATTTACGTGCGCTCAAACACAAATCGCTTACGATGTAGTCAGCCTGATTGTGGAGTTCCTAACGATTTTCTGAATCATTCACTGTTATTGTGTTGTTATTATTGAGCTGTTATACATAGTCATTTTTCAATCCGTTACAATTACGGGTAACGTTGTTCTTATTAAGGAACTGGAGTTTCATGCCCGTTTTTCTGCATAGAGAATTCTCTATGGAGAAGAATGGACAATGGCTCGGAATGGGCAGCTTCAACTTTCTGACTAATTGACCAACTCCTTGGCAATTCAAAAGCGCCTGTAAATGGTTTGATTGAAATAGATGCTTTCCATCTTATTACAAAACAAGTTCTAATTTTAGACCTAGCCTAAACCATGAAGGCGGTTACTGTATTTTGAACTTTACTCCGACAAACATAAAGTTCTTAATGCAAAACTGACAACTTAGACTCGGGTTTAACGTCAGTTTTTGTAATATAAGCTTTATCTGTGTCGTATTATAGTTCTTAATTTTAAAAATGGTCGATATTTTAAACCTGAGTCTAAAGATAAACCTTGTTTTGTAATAGGGTCGTGTGAGTTTGAGTTTGAATTACACGAACGGCTGCATAAAAATCAATGTTTTATTTTTCGTAGTATTGTGTGAGGGGCCCGTGGCCAAAGAGGGGCCCGTGGCCAAATAATAACAGCCGCACAGGTCGATCGATCAGGTTAAGCTACGCTTGCCGCGGTTGGTCTGTGGATGGGTGACCATCTTTACATACCGAGACCCCTCCGTGCCTCGGAAAGCACGTTAAGCCGTTGGTCCCGGCTGTCATTCGTAGATCTTTGACAGTCGTTACGGGTAGTCAGAAGCCCGAAAGTCTGACAACCAGCCCTACCTAGGGGTATCGTATTACCCAGTAACTGGGTTGTGGAGGTCAGATAGGCAGTCGCTCCATGTAAAATACTGGTATTCAGCTGCATCCGGTTAGACTGGAAGCTGACCCCAACATAGTTGGGAAAAGGCTAGGCAGATGAGTATTGTGTGAAAATTGTATTCAATTGTTTATTCTTCGGCTGCCAAGCAATGTGTAGACATTATGTGGGAAATAACTCTCCCATAGAAAACTAGAATTTGAAAGCTTTAAATAATTATTTTTTATTCGTTGCAGTTAAAAATTGTAGGTACAGACGCCAAGGTACAGACGCCAGCACATCAAGCTACTACAATGTGTCACATTTCTTCAATAGATTTTCAACTTTATCGCTAAAGTATAAGGTTCAAAGTTGATTGGGAAAATGTGACAGTTTCGGGTAGCTTGATGTGCTGGCGTCTGTACAAAAGTGTTCAACTTGTACCGATTTTAATGAGCAGTAAAAGTTTGAGTAACTTTATGAAACCTGAATCACCAAACTGCTAAAAATTTTTGTCACCTAAAAATTTGAATAACTAACTATAATAACATCGCGTTTACATTTAAGTAGGTATAAAACTTAATATATTCTACATGTTTTGTTTACTAGTTTCGCTTATAGTTTACACCTAAAACAAATTATATACAAAAGTACAAATCTTGTCAAAATGGTGAACAAAATATGTACTGTAATTATTAATACAAATGTCTGAAACCAAGTCTTTATTTGATTTATAACCCGTAAAATACCTACATCCATAGCCAACTTCTTTAATGTTTAAGTACTAAGCCATAGGACATACAAAAGACATTTACAAAAGATTGTTCCACTTAGGTACCTATTGAGTTATGTTTAAAAGGTATAGGCTCCATGACTTATAAAGTATTGTGGCTTTTAACGAGCTACGAAAGGTTAGCTCTATTTTATATAGGAGTATTCTCCGTTTTGTCGATAATTCTGAGAATTCGTCACTTCAACGGCGGTAAGAGTCGCCCTGCTCATGTCTATTGTGTGGTATGGAACACGAGCAAGTAACCCGATATAATAAGATATATTAGGTATCATGTTTTAGGGTTCCGTACCAAAATGGTAAAAAGGAACCCTTATGGTGCGATTTAGTCTGTCTGTCTATCCGTCTGTCACAACTACTAATGCTATCAACTTGAAATTTGGAATAGCTTTAGATGAATTTGCCCAACTATTTTGTAAATAAGATAAAATAAAAATATATTTATTTTTTTGCTACAGGGACTGAAAGGGGGGGTGGGGGTTCTTAAAAAATTAAAGTGGGGCTACTAGGACATGTGGGGTATCATATGAAAGAGTGCTATTTGCACATTCTCAATCTTTTTTTCTTTTTTTAGGCCGCATAGTTTTCGACTTTTAACGAAAAATGTAAAAAAAATACCCTTCCCCTCTTATCTCCGAAGTTTGCATAGAGAAAAATCTAAAATTATGCTGTGTCAGAAATTTATGTAAAAATTACAGGAGAAATAAAACGATGTCTCTAAACAGAACACTTTTTTAGAAAAAAAAAAATAAATTGAAAATTTAATATACAAATGGTACGGAACCCTCGGTGCGTGAGTCTGCCTCGCCCTTGACCGGTTTTTTTAAACCTATATGTCCCACTGCTGGGCAAATGGGCCAATCACTCAAGAACGAGCCTAGTTCGTCGAGATATGGCAAAGAACATTATAATTATTAAAGGGTCTGAAATATTTTATAAACAATAATATTATAATATAAATCATTGACAATTTATTATGTTGCCCTTAATTTTGTGTTGTAATGAATATTACCTAGCTAAAATTTCAATGCGGTTTCACTGTCGTCGGCGGCCGTGGAATATTTGATATTTAACTAACTTTGGATCCCCGCAAAAGATTTAAGCCCGGGTTCTAAACTTTCTGCAAAGAGATTTGAGGTCTATCGAATCAAAAGGGCGAATCACGTATTTTCAAATTTACCAAATTACTCGAAACTAACTAAACCCCAGCTAGGCTCAGTAACAGTACTCATTATTTGTTTGCTCGACAAACTTTTAATACTTTTATTTGTTTCGGTTAGGTACAATTACCAACATGGCTACCCCGACATTTGGAAGGCAGTCACACACAGGACACACACAAAAAAGGCACAATTAATTTCACGTTTTTCAGGTGGATTTTTCAGGTGGATTCACTTATTAAAGGGAATAATATTTAGCAATAGGGCTCGCCTGATCAATGGATAAAAAGATGATTGACCAACAAAGTACAAAAAGTTAGTCTACACTAATATTATAAAGAGGAAAGATTTGATTGTTTGTTTGTATTGAATAGGCTTCGTAACTACTGGACCGATTTGAAAAATTGTTTTACCATTACAAGCCGACATTATCCTTGATGAACATAGCCTACTTTTTACCGCGGGAAAATGCTTTATTCCTACGGGAAAACGGGTAATAGGACAACTGGTAGTATGAATTATCCTTCCGTACTTATCTTTTTCACATAACTACTAAACGGCTTAACCGATTGGGTTGAAATTTTGTATGCGTATTTCCATGGTTTGGTATGGCAAACACGAATGTATTAAACCTACCTAATCTATCTTTCTATACATATAAAAATAAACCAATTTAATTAAATACATTATATAAGCAACATATTTTTAAACGGCGGGAATTCCGAATTCTACGCAAATGAAGTTGCGGGCGGATACTAGTTATCTATAAGACGTTGATTGAACGACCACAGAAGTTCGCAAGAAATTGTCTGAAAAGAAATTTGAACTTTAGGTGGGATGATAATTTGCGGTAAAAAACCTGACGCCGAAAAATTACGAGGAAATGCGTCTCCTTTTTTAACCCCCGACGGAAACAGAGGGGTGTTAGAAGTTTAACGTGTGTTTGTACGAATAAATGTAAAAGAGGGTTTGTTTGTCTGTTTTACGGCTGAACCGATTTTCGTGGTTTTTGGTGAAAGACGACTTGGTCTCAATAAAGGCCTCAACCCAAACTCCATGCCAAAGGACTGTCTGAGTAGGTAGAAGCTCTTTCTTAAAAGTTTAATTTTTATGGGCATTCTCGATTTTCATTGTAGCGTTTCGTAGTGATTCTTATGAGGCTAAGTAACCTCTTACTAACAATAAGACCAGAGACAGTCATTCGAGGTCTAGTTTCCGTTCTCCTTTGGCTTTTGAGCCAGAATATATATAAAATATTCAATTTCTGTCAGTCTGTTCAGTCTGTTCTCTGATTAAAATGAAATTATCAATTAATTTTCGCAGAAATTATAAGATATCCTTAGGATTTCTGCTATTGAATTGGAATTAAAGCTGATATATCAGCCTGTAATACCCAATAATTTTAATTTATTAATATGAATGTCTTCGAAATGATATTGCGCTTAAAACTTCAAAAACAAGGAATATAGTATTAACACAATATCCTATACCGCCTGACTTTTTTTTACCGTCGGGACAAGAACAGGATATACTCGTAAAAGGGGAACGGAGTAGAAGTCTATGACAAAGAAAGTTTTTTTTTTTTCAAAAAAAAAAACATGAGTAAAATGCATCCTTCTATACCTACGCGCGGAAATTATTAATAAATTCAGTCCTTTGATTGAAGCCATCGGCTGGTTTCCATCAAATGATTGACCGTAAAAAAAGAGATTTTTATTTCATTTATTGAAAAAAAAAAAAATCTGTTCCATAGGCTTCTACTCCGTTCACCTTTTATATCCTGTTTTTGGCCAGAGGGTAAAAAAAGACAGCCTGTATAAGTTTACAGACTTAAAAAAAATATAATATGTATGTAAAAGTACATATATATATATACAAAAAAAACGAAAAGGGTTGGCCATCAAAAAATTCGCCCGCATCCCTGTCAACAGAAAAAGTGTCCATAAGGCTGGCAGCAATGCCACGTTGTCTCATTTTAATTAGGTATAATAATAATACCACACCATTTTTACATTGTGTTCCGAAATGAATAAATTAATCAATGGCGCTCTGATTAGCTTCGGATTTTCAGTTTCGATTCCTGCACGAAACGGATATTTAAATGGCTTACAGATAGTTTTTATAGGTATACAAGTTGGAGACTGCGTATATATCATGCCGTCCCCTGTCTGCATACGAAAATTCAATCTAATATATCCAATAGTTTAGTCACTATACCTAGTCAAAGATTAGCAAAAACCATTGGCAGTCTATCACTGTTATACTTAATTTGTTTGAAAAAAAAAAACAAAAAACCCCTTTCTTTTATTTCGATGCTAGGATTAATTTAAAAGTCCCAAAATACTCCTAAGCATTAATATTACCAGAGTTTTCATTTGTTGTCGTATTGTTGTCTCGACATTGTATAAAGACTTAAAAAGTACGAGACGTTCTGAACATATTTACACGAGGTTTTCTGATTCAAAGAAAGAATGAGTATCACATAGGCATAGAAATATACATTTTGAAATTCCCTAAAGAATATACCTGAGCAAACAAAATAACTGAATGCTTACTCTATTCGGTAGCAGTATGCAAGCTCCAGCTACATATAAAACGTGGGCCATTGTTACACCGTGCAGGAGGAGTCATAACAGTTGATCCCGATTTTATTGCACTTCTCGATGCAATATTCTACCTTTATCTCACAGGTAGCTAGCTGTAAATCTGGCGGATATTAGATGCTTACTGAATACCCAGCCTCTGGAAAAGCCGGTTCTTCACAGAGTTCAGCCGTTAATTAGTTTTTAAGTATGTTTGAGTTGTATGTTAGGTTATTTAGTTTAGAGAAAAGACTTCACGGTTGGTGATTTGTAGATTTTTTTTTATATGGATATGTAATGGGAGAAAGAATGCCAAACATTGTTTTTAAATAATTAAAACGATATTAATGATTACGTACATTTTTGTGGTATTCAGTTTGGTATACTGATACTCTGATTATTGAGATTATAATTATATGTAATAACAAAAGAATAGAATAGAAAACGAATGCAGGAAGATAATCAGAAACAGGTGTCAAACCATCCTTTTATATTGGTCCCGACCGCGCTCGCCAACGGGTAGTCGTAAAAACTTACCACTTCATCGAGTGGGTTTCATGAATCGGGTTCGAGTCGGGAAGGCTCGGCGCACTTCGCGCTGCCTCGGCCCTTTTGGGCGGGCGGAAATTCAGTCTTCGAACACAGCGGCCGAAGATTGTCGTGTGTCTGTCGCTCAGCAATTTTAGTTAACATCGTTAAATAAACAATTATTGTTGTTAGTAAAAAATCATAAAAGCGTGCTAAAAATACTTGGAATAGTTTAAATAATTGTACAACAGTTTAAGTACCGTGTGGATAGTGTTGAAAGTTTTTTTTTTACAAGTGCATTGGATTGCGAACAAAATTGACTTAAGTACGTCGGGAATGATGGTAAGGCGGCCTACTAAAAGTATGGCATTTTATAAGGTAAGAATATGGTTTCTGACTTAGATTATAGTAATGTTGTGACCTTTTTTTAATTTTGCTTTGAAATGTTACAATTAATATGAGGAGTTTCGTGAGTTGTACGAAAATGTTTTTGAAAGCAAATAAAACTAATGCGAAAACTCTGAAAGTATATCAGTAATATGACATTTTAAATATCTACATTGAAAGAGAAGCTCTAATGATTATTTAAAATGACAATTTACGCTTTTGTGTAGACCGTACTAAAAGTTAATTAGATTTAAACACGTTTCTAGCTGATTCATTCTAAAATAACACAATCAAATTGAGTTTTATTAATGCCAAGTTTTTCTCACGATGTGAAGGAAGTGATATTTTCGGATTTGTAGAAGGTGTGAAGCGGTTTAATTTCTTTAAATTTAATTTCTGCGTAGATACCGTTTGGATACAAAATACGACGTTATTGTCCTAATCTCCTGCCTCCCCTGCCGTAAATTGAAATGCTTTTAGTGTTATTCCGTATTCTCCGGTTTACTTAAAAGATTAAAAATCGAGATTTGTTGATTAGATAACAATATTTTCTTTAGACTAGATCACTTAGCGTTTTAGTCGATTGCTGAACATGGGTACATATTTTTGTGAATTGATTGAACGAATGATTTTGAAATATGATTGTGATGTGGTTATCATATGTTATGTGAATGATGTGGTCGCCTATAATTGGAAGCGCGCACTTGTACTTGTCCCTCTTCATGTTAACATGCATGTAACTGTGTAGCCTCTGTTGGCGATCCAACAAATAAATAAATAAATAAATCACCACAATTGGTAATTAGATGATGGTGCTAACAGCTTCAGGTTTATTTAAAAGATTGAAAATCTAGATTTGCTGATTACCAATGGTTTCTGTAGACTAGATTACAAAGCATTTTATTAGATTACTGAACGTTGGTTCTTATTTTGTGAAATGATTCAACGAATGATTTGGTAATTAATACGATAAGTTGTAATGTGATAATCACTTGAATTGGTAATAATCAGATTATGGTTGAAAACTATATGTCAACGGTCTACAGTATTCTTTAACTCATACAAAAATGTATACTCGTAATACAATCTCTATACAGTACATTCAGAGACCCTCAGGAAATCAAATTTGCTTTACCTCCGAGGACGAAAAGAGAAGGGTAGCCTATTTTTGTCCGGGCAGGTTACTAAATTATACTTGCAGGTATTCTATTTAGCATTTTTTCCTCGTATATATGCATTATGTACTTGAATGAATAGTGGAATGGGATGTTTAATTAGCTACTCGTCTAGTATGAAGGGCACGACATTGAGCAACTTTTTATTAGGTCCGTTGACCTTAATTTGCCTATTTGTTCTTTAATCGTCGGTGTTTTGTTGAAAAAGGAAATTCACTGGGGCAGCTCGGAGCCTGAGTTAGTGCCCGGTTAATTAGAATAGGCTTGCCTCCTATCACGTAGGACTTAACCGTAGAGTAGATGTGGGTGTTTTTCCTCGTAGAAGTACACCTTTAAAGTATACAAATACTTTAGTATGCATTTTGATGTGAAGTCGCTATCTGGTCTGCCCTGTTAGGAGATTGATGCTGGAGACAGTGCTACAGAAATAACTGCAGTCATTCTAGCAAAAGATGTCAAGATAAAAATTAAAAGCACGAAGAGGGGCAAATCCCTTGGGCACGATGGGCTCAGCATCGAGCACCTGCAGTATTGGTTTTACATTTGTCTCGTGTGTTGGCTCTTCTGTTTAATCTATGCCTGGGTCATTCATACCTTCCTCCCGATATATTGCGGGCTCTGGTAGTACCAGTGGTCAAGAGTAGGACCGGAGACGTCTCGGACAGGTCAAACTATAGGACGATTTCCTTGACTACCGTCGTCGCTAAAAGACTAAACACTTGACAGAGTGCTTAATTCTCACCTGAATACCCACATCAAACTGCATGATCCCCAGTTTGGGTTTCGGCTAGGGCTGTAAACAGAAACAGCTATTCTTAGTTTAAAGCATGCTGTCAAGTATTACATAGACAGGAAAACACCTGTCTATGCATGTTCCCTAGTCCTAGCCAAGGCTTTTGATCTTGTCTCTTTCGACGTTCTCTGGCAGAAATTGTCTGATATCGCGGTGCCATCGGAGCTCGTCTCACTTCTGCGATACTGGTACATGAAGCAGGAGAGTCGGGTACGATGGACAGGAGAGCTCTCAGAGCCAAGTAGGCTAGAGTGTGGCGTGAGAGTGGCGTGACCTTTACCTTTGTTGTTTAGTCTGTACGTGCACTGGCTTAGCAGCACACGTGTCGGTTTCTTTATTGATGGAGTCTGTTTCAATCATTTAAGCCATGCAGACGACACGGAACTGCTGGCCCCCACGGTTGGTGCACTTCGTTAGCTTCTCGATATTTGCGAGTCATACGATGCTTCTCATGGCCTTCTATACAACGAAGGCAAGTCAAAATACATGGTCTTCAAGTCCGATACCAAGTGTCCCTCAACCGTCCCTCCTGTGTTACTGAACGGTATAGAGTTGCACAGGGTGTACTCTTTTAAATACCTGGACCACTTGGTGACGGACGATTTGAAAGACGACGCGGATATGGAAAGGGAGCACAGAGTATTGTCAGTTCGAGCTAATATGCTGGCCCGCTGGTTCCTCCGATGTACAGTGGCGGTCAAAATAAGGCTGTTTAAAGCATATTGTATGTCACTGTACTCGGGGCCTGTGGTTTAGCTACACCCAAAAGGCCTGTAATGCTCTGCGGATCCAATATAACAACGCATTTAGAGTGGTGTTGCGTCTGCCTCGGTTCTGCAGCGCGTCATCTATGTTCGCTGAGGCAGGTATCGACTGCTTCAATGTTGTATGGCGTAAGAAAGCGGCCTCGCTGCTAAACAGACTTTGTGGCAGCCCCAGCAGCATTCTACGCGCTATAGCCGGGAGACATGACAGCCCGTTGGCGAGGTCAGTTGTCAGCTGTACATTGTCTTTGTTATTAGTTAATTACCAACATAGGTTAAAACTATTGTTACTAACCCAATGGATCTTTGTTATCTGAATAAATGAATTATTTATATAAGTATAGGTATACAACGTGTAACGTTAAATGCGCAAAACCTCAGACACCCCAACTGATTTTTAATTCAATTGATCTATTTCAGAGAGAAAATAAGTCATTAAAAAAATTGTAAAGGTTTTATGTGCTGTTTTAGTTTTACTGGCCATTCTGATCGTTTCTTGCATCTGCGACGACTTTATCGAGGGAGGAGTCGTCACCGGGCCGCTGCGCCGCGCTGACATTGGCTTGCTTGACCTATTAATAAATAGACACGGCAACGTTTTTAATGAAGATTTTTTGAAAAATGTGACCTATATTAAAAAGTGGTTCAATTAATTCTGCTTGTTATTCTGATCAAACTATTTTCAGGTTTTGCGCATTTAACGTTACACGATGTATTATATTATATTCAGGTAATACAGTAAGCAGGTTCACAGATTAATAGCAAGTTGAGACGATATAAGTACCTAGCTTAAAATATATATTTATCAATATATTATTTGTCAGTGAGCCCCAAACTAGACAGTTAGTCTGTATCTTAGGGCTCGGGTAATGATGTTGATCCTGATGTGTCGATGATGATGTGGGTGTACTATCCTATATTTCTGCATATGCCTTCGGGAAATAAAAGCTTATTGGGTTTAGGAACTGTGAAATATTCAACAAAATGCTTTGACTAAATAAGTTAAGCTGCAGGAAAATAGTTGTATGGCTTCTGAAAGGAACAGTTCACCTGCTGTAGGTATTGTAAAACACATCTACTTATGTTCTGGAACAAATAAACTACGAGCTAAGTGTTGATTATGGCAATATTTGAGCGGTCATTGCAGATAGTTAGGGTCTGCCTAATTAGCAGCCGCTTTGACTAGCATATAATGATGTTTGTGATGAAATATAATAATGTGATTATGATGATATAATCTGCTCCGTTTAGGATACCCAAGACCCAAGGGAAACTGTTATCCAATTGCCCTTAGACATTGTTTCCCTTAAAAGAAATAATTAACCTAGTAACTTGCGTGGCGGCTAATTAACGTGTGTGATTCTTGGTTCGATTCTCAGCTAGTTCAAAAACGGTGAAGGAAAACATCGTGAGGAAACCGGCATGACCTAGAACCACGAAATCGAAGACATTTGTGGCCTCTACTACCCGCACTGGCTTCGTGACAGATTACAGCCCACTCACTCCCTCCCGACGAGAGGAAGCCTGTGTCCCAGAAGGGGGACAGTATAGGCTGATTATGAAGACCTATAAAAAACAATCGGTTGGCCTTTCCTAATATGGAACTGAATATCGTGCTCATCAAAATGCGGGGGTAGGCACTTCACAACTTACCCTGGCGTGTCGAGTATTTTATTGAACGTCTTAATATTCTGGTCTTCATTTATAATGGACAGTCACGAAATAATTCCGAATTTCGATCTTCTGTGGCAATTAGTGTCAGTAGTTAAATTACCGTTATAAGATTTCGGCCATTTCCTTCGGTTTGAATTTAATCAGACTGAGTTGGGTTAATTAATAACAATATTATGAGACGGTTCAGAATGAAAGTTTGTCTTTTGGACTACAAATATTTATTTAATTTAATTCATTAGAATATTGAGATTTGTGTCATTCGTAGATCTTTGACAGTCGTTACGGGTAGTTAGAAGCTGAAAAGTCTGACAACCAGTCTTGCCAATGGGTCACCCAGTAACTAGATTGTGGTGACTAGATAGGCAGTCACACCTTGTAAAATTCTGGTATATAGCTGCGTTCGTTTAGACTGGAAGCCGACCTCAATATAGTTTGGAAAAGACTAGGCAGATTGATTGAGAATATGAGAGAGCTTGTGAGTTGCAGTCTCGTTCGCTCGATCATCTTTGTGTTAAACGCAGAGAACGTACAGACGCCAGCACATCAAGCCACTACAATCTGTCAAATTTCTTTACTAGATTTTCAACTTTATCGCTATAGCATTAGGTTCAAAGTTGATTGGGGAAATTTGATAGTTTCGGGTAGCTTGATGTGCTGGCGTCTGTACATACCTACTGCCTAGCAAATCTATATTTTTTCAAGTGCTAAGAATGGTTATGCTTTTGTGGCGAGTGGTTTTAGATGCTACTATTTAGACAGACTTATGTACAGACGCCAGCACATCAAGCTACATGAAACTGTCAAATTTTCCCAATCAATCTTGAACCTAATACTAATAGAGATAAAGTTGAAAATGTATTAAAGAAATTTGACAGATTGTAGTAGCTTGATGTGCTGGCGTCTGTACATTATCTTGATTACATTCGGTTTCCTTAATTGTAGAGACTATTGGTATCTATGTAATCATATGGTTGAAAATAATAGACATCGGTAAGTATCATTATGCAATGCGTAGTCACGCACTACAGTTTCATGTTTATACTCAATTTGACGAGTCCAAATACAGCGTATGAATAATAAATAGCCGAGTCCGAATGGATACTATTGTTGACATTAACATCGTATCTAAAAATGAACAATAGCGTTAACATCCGTAATAACTGCCAAAATGAGGATATAGAATATTAAATGTCGGTAATATGTGGCATTCATTTAGTAATTGTTTTGTGGTTCAAATAAATCACTGTTAAAAAGCCAGTAAAACTGTAATGTTACAAATCTTGTTCCATTTCAAATGTCACTAACGAGCCTCGTCCCATGTTTTAGGGACAGCCGTGAATAATATACAAAGTACTTTTTGAAACGACTTCAATTACAAGCAAGCGTCTTCTACTCAATATGTTTGAACGCTTGGGTTCGCTGGTGCCATAAAACTGGGCATTTTATGACCCTGGAAAACTGCCGTGGCTTTGCATACTATGCATTTTTACTGGCATTCAAGTTATATAATCTCCCACGCTTTTATGACTGACCTTAAATTAAATAAAACATGATACAGTGTGTTTGCGTTACCAGCAGATATAATTTCGTTCAATTAAATTAGTTGGAATTTAATTCGATTGTTACATTACAACACGCGTACGTGCATACGAGACATGTGTACGCAGTTATGGCTCGTTTTAGTACATTTTTGAACTAATTTATGAGTACATTGTTAGCGTTAAATTAAAACTATAGTATAATTTTAAATTAGGATTATTGCGCTTTTACCTAATATTACTTGTGTTTCAAGCAGAGATGGAGAGAGAGGACACTGTACATTTAATTTTATGGACAGCGCTTACGTAAACTAAGGGTTTATATTAAGTGGCTAGCCAGGGACCAACCCTGTACGGCTAATGACGTGATTTCAACTCTGTATAAGTTTAACAGCAAACACAAATTTATAATAGTACCATTACGTTTTCAGTGGACACTATTTTTTATAAAAACGTGGTATGCAGATAGGACCAAGCCCGAAGACTGAAAAATCCTCTAGCAAGGTCATTGACCGTCCGCCATAAAATTTAAACTGAAAAGATAAAATTCGTAACAGTTAACAAAAGAAATAAAACCCGATTAATACATCTTCCGTGGGACAATAACACAATGGTAGGTATCACCACGAATTCGTCATTCGTGAATTATTGCCGTCGGAGACACAATAGTCGACCGTTACTTACGTACGGGCAGTCGTATCCCTACAATTATATCGGCCGATATTTATCAGCACGATTTATTTATTGGATTACGAAGCGCCTACTATTTAATTAACGCGGGAAAAATTTAGCAAATTGCTTGAATTAATATTTACAAACCGGAATCGGGACGAGATAAAGTTCGGTAGCTAGCTGCTCCTCGCTGTTGGAGTGTTTGACTATGTGAAACTCTGGCTTTATTGCTGGGCGTTCTACATTCTTCGAGTTTTTGTAATTTTAAGGGTTTATGTTTGATTTTCACGTTAATTTGGGGAATTTTGAATGTATTGTTATTTTTTCGTATCCTTTGTTGTTGCTAAGGCATGGTTTCCTTGATTGCTATTCAGATTTATCTTTGCTATTTTTTCAAGGTTCGATGCCAATGAATGCGTCATCCATTTATCACAGTCCCGATGCATACCAATTAATCACTTTTGGCTATTCCAGTTCACTGCATAGGTCTCTCCTATAGTTGTCAGTCCATCTGGCTACTACGTCATCCAATTTGCTGGATTTTCATGTTCCGTTTCGTGTATGTAGCAGCCCTTCCAGTATCAGTGTTGATCTTGAGCCCGTTCAATTCACACTAAAATACCGATATGGCCACGTTTTGGATAGTTTTCGGTACAACACTGAAGTGTCTTGGCAGTACAAGACACCGCAGTCTCTTGGCATTACAAGCCAAAGTAGCTTGTTTTTGCTCAACTTACAGCGTCGTGTGAGTGATACAGTAGAAACATAAGGTCACAGTGAAGCCAAGTGAAATTTAGGTTTTTGTGAACTGCTGAAAAATTATGATAAAAGAAAATAATATTCCACGAAATACCGGCTGACTTTTTTTACCAGCTGGAAAAAACAGGGTATAAAAAAGGTGAACGGAGTAGGAGCCTATGGCACAGAAACCACTTTTTTCACAAAAAAAAAAAAAAAACAAATACATCGATAAATAATAGGTATAAAAACATAATATTGGGCTTAAAGGCACCCCTTCTTTACGCGCAGAAATTATTAATGAATGCAATCCTTTGATTGAAGCTATCGGTTTTTTTTAGAGGGTATAAAAGTGAACGGAGTAGAAACTCCATTCACTTTTATACTCTGTTTTTGTACAGACGGTGGAAAAAAAAGTCAACCGGTCTAATAATTCTAGGCTGTGTGCGATATAAAAGTCGTCTGTGCCTTGTCTCGATGAAAACTATTGCAGTCGTTAAAAATGTCTCATATTTTTGTAGAATCGTAAAATATTTCTTTCACTTTTTCGTGGCAAGCTCTTTACGCGATATAAATGTACCTCTTCAAGTGCAAAACCGTTTGGAATTTTATTTTTACGCTTTTCATCCTTTTCAGTTTTTAAACTACTCTAAATCTTAAAGCTTTCTCCAAGCATTTCGTCTTGTTTCCAAGAAGTACAGTCGTGCAACGTTGGTGGAAGTCAACGCAGTTTGAGTTAAAAATGGTTTTCTATCAAAATAAAAATATTTCATCACATACATCTACATGGGTACTTATGAAACGTCAGAAGCTAGGTGCCGATTCCAATTGGTTGTTTACTATGAAGAACAGCCGGCAAGAAACTTCACAGTTACTCTTTTAAAAATAATAATGTTCGACTTCTATAGAAGTTTAAATTAAAATTTCTATATTCTATAGACTACAAAGGGAAATTCCTAAGTAACCAGTTCAAAGATAGCCTAAAGTGGAATAGCTAGTTATCTGTCCAGCGCTTGGCCAGTTCGTTACCCACTAAGGGGATTATCGGCGCCACGTACTCCGGGCGCACACGCGTGGCAAGTTAGCACATACATTTATGTAGCCGAGCTCTCGCTACAACTATTGTGGCAAAAACAATTCGAATAGTGGTAGTGAGCGCTTAATATTTAACAAACATTGGAAAACTATATCGAGTCTCGTTTGTTTAGATGGTTATGTGAGCGGCAATTTTAAAATTGGATTGCTGTTTGCTTTTTTATGTACGTAGATCTATATACGGAACATTGACAACTTTGTTAGTGGAGTATATTGTTCTTCTGATTTTTTTTATTACGTTTTAAACTTTTTGGAAAAAATAACGCTGTTATTGTATCTGGCTGATAGTGGTAGTGATTATGTTGCTCAGGTCAGCGTGCACCTATAACAATAACTGTATCTGGAAATTGATATTTCACATATATCGCACCTACGGTGCAAAAACGTCGCTAAACTTATGCAAATGATGTAATATTTCAAGAGAAGCGTTTGAAAATTCGGCATCCTATTATAATGTATAGTTCTTCATGACTACATAAATTAACTGGTAATATTTAAACTACAACTTTGAACTTCATATTAAAGTTAAAGCGAACACCTCACAATTTTGTGATAAAATTATATAAACGTTTAAAATTTACAACCCTCCCAAATTGCATAAGTGACGTTTTTGCACCGTAGTAGGTGCGATATTGTGTGCGAGAAGGTGAGCATTTTTGTCCTCTACTGTGGTTTTTAAGCGATTCAACTACAGGGCTTTACTTTTACTTAAAAAGAAATCACACAGCATGGTATTCATTACTAATGGTGCTTACTGCTACTGGCTAACTTCTAATATGTCTATCAAGCAAGTTTACTAATTATTACTTTAAGTAAATAACGCGCAGCAAGCCAACTTGCTGTGACAAGTAGCTGCTTGCTTCTGTGATTCGCAAATTCGCAACAGGCAAGCAACGAATTTCATCTTGCGTATTAGAACATGCTAGGATACCTACCCAGAGGTCTAAACAACGACCGATCTTGTAAAGACATAGACCTTATTATTAAACTGGCACATCGAGTGTTGAAAAAAGAACAATCGGCTTTGTAGAGCGTTGTCTCCGTCTCTCATGCCTATCTGTCTGTTTCTAAAGGTCGAAGTGTCATATTTACGCCTATTTTCTGAACAAAGAACTAGTTCACGTGAAGATAGGTCCAAGTATCAAGTTGTTTGCCACCATTTCAACCACACCCACGCACCGGTAGCGTGGGTGCTGAAAGAAGTGACTGAATGACTAGAGATTCATGAGACGGCTGTTTCCAGGTGGAATAGGTATGAAACTAACTGGGAAAAGACGTATTATATTGGGAAATAAAATTTTGACTCACAAAGACCACAATTACAATGTGCAAACTAACACTAAAAAAAAAAATGAAATATATTGGTGTAAAATATAAGATATATATATATTTTATAACGATAAAATATATTTATTATCTTTATTTCGGGTCATCGCTATTTTTAACCCAAAGAATCAACATTGGCATTCAACGTGGTAATTTTAATAGTTTTTTTTTTATCATTGTTCGGCTCAACCAAAGCACCTGCCATCTAATCTCTTCACCACCCTTGGTTGGTTGGTAGAGAATGCCTAAGGCATTAAGTCCGCCTTTGTACCTTTTTGTGTGCGAAAAAGTTAAATAAATAAATAAATAATGCTGCCAGCCTTTTGGGCACTTATCCCATTGACAGCTATGCGGACGAATTTTTTGATACCCAATGAGCTCCTGCCTTTTTCTTTTATTTTTTTTTATATACTTGTGTATCATATATATATAATTATATGTATTGGGAAATTGAAATACAAATCCAATTAGTTCTTATAAAAAGTCCCTGGTCTACCAATTGAGTTAATTGAATTGAAATATGTTAAACTGTTTTGTGTGTGGTCTGTGTACGTCGTTCTTGAGAACCGGATGAACTTATCTATATCATATCCTCTTCCTGATAAAAGAGAAGAATAAAAGAAGATTATTTGAATAATTTTCATACATTTGCGCGGTTCGTTATATACAATACTACAGTAATAAAAAAAAGTTATTTTTGTGTACTCCTTCGTCCTTCGTGTTAGAATAAACTTTAAAGTGCTCATGAGAAGAACAACTTTTACGACAGTTACAACTCTAAAAATATGGAAACTTCTATTAAGTTATGCGATAAAAAGTATATGTAGCAGCTGCATGTCGATTCTGTAAAAATCTCACCGTGAAAACTTGCGTGGAGTGAACTGTCAGTGTCATCCTGCTGATGCAAGAGATTGACTAAGCAAACATTTACAATAATAATCGAGATTTTTAATCATTTTCATGCTAATTCTATTGGTTATTTTATGTAATTTCAAAACTAGTATTTTAATTCTCAAAACATTACTATTTCAAATAAAATAGCAAAACAGAAACTTAGTCAGAATATAGTTTTTTTTTTCCTAGATTAAAACCCCACAAAATAGTAATGTTTTGACAACTAAAATACTAGCTTTGAGCTTTGAAATTATATAAAATGATCAATAGAATTAGTATAAAAAATATTATTAAAATCTTGATTATGATTGTTAATGTTTGCTTAGTCTATCCCTAGTATCAGGTGGGATGACACTGACAGCTCACTCCACGCTCATTTCACCTAAATTTTCACGGTGAGATGGTTACAGAATCGCACTGCTGATTCTTTTTTCATATTTCGGAGTTGATCCCATAGTATTCATTTTCATGAATATTACACTCTCTTAAAGTATGTTTCTCGTTTAACGGAACATTCTGTATAATTCTTATCAGAGGTCGATTAAGGGGTACCCTCTATTTACGACACACCCTGTAAACGGACGATCAAAGATGTTGTGTAATAGAGCTGTAAAGGTTAACATCCACGTTGTATTACACGCTAGCTTACGATAACAATGTTTTCAAAGAAACAATTACATTTTATTGAAATTCCTTTCAGAATAACAAAACTAAATTCCTTGTGATATCCTAGTCACTCTTTTTTAGTGTGTCGTACCCAAAGGGACTCTGTTACTAAGGGCTTAGCTATCCTTCCATCCTTCTGTGACAGGGATGTATCTTTTGAATCGTAATATGTAGACACTTGGAATTTGAAATCATTTGAAATCACAGAGTGTATATTACTAGGCCACTACAAAAAAAAAAAAAAAAAAAAATTATCAAAAGTTATAAAAACGAAAGTATTGTTAAAGTATTAAAAAAAATTGTAATGTTTTGAATTTATTTATTTATTAAAAATCTCCATTGCGCGGTCTTAAAATTAAGTTATTTACAATATAAAACTATAAGGAGGGGCCTAAAGGCTAAATAATAACAGCCGCACAGGTTGACCGATCAGGTTAAGACCGCTTGCCGCGGTTGGTCTGTGGATGAGTACATACCGAGACCCCTCCGTACCTCGGAAAGCACGTTAAGCCGTTGGTCCCGGCTTGTCATTCGTGGATCTTTGACAGTCGTTACGGGTAGTCAAGAAGCCCGAAAGTCTGACAACCAGTTTGACCAAGGGGTATCGTATTACCCAGTAACTGGGTTGTGGAGGTCAGATAGGCAGTCGCTCCATGTAAAATACTGGTATTCAGTTATATCCAGTTAGACTGGAAGCCAACCCCAACATAGTTGGGAAAAGGCTAGGCAGATGATGACAATATAAAACTACAAAAAAACTAGTAGTACTTATATAACCTATAAAACATAATATTTAAATTATAAAAAAACAACAACATTTTCAGCTTACTCTAATCTACACAATAACATAATATAAATAACAGTATTCTTGCGCATTCACTAAAACAGCATGTAAATATATCGATCTTGACGTGAAGATCGTTAATAACCCCAATTGCGCTGGTCAATGGTGTTTTAGTGAGAAGTTTGGTCCTGGCAACCGGCACGGCCAGCAATATTAGATGTTGCGGTGGTACGGAACCTTTCTTGTGCGAGTCCGGCTCGCATTTGGACGTTTTATTCTAATAGACTCACTCAATAGTTGAAGTAGAAGCATCCATCAAAAATGTCAACAATAAAAGCTCTATTACGTATCCATGAAGTATACGACTCGACTGGCAAACGAGATGCACTGAACTATACGCAAGAGCAGCTTAGATGAAGTAGTTAACAGGAATACTTTTCACCTTACTTGTAGTCGGCACAATATCGTTGAAAAACATTGGTGTATACACTCAATAAAACAGCGAGAAGAAAATAAATCCCTATGCCTAAGGACTTAAGGTTTATACTGAATTGTCCTTCTCGACCAACGTTGCTCCCAAAAGAAACTATTGGCTATTGAAAGTGTAGTTATTTAAGGCCTGTTCCACAATAGTAGGGTAGACCGTTCGATCACATGGTAAGCTTCGGCCACTCGGTTTGAATAGCTGGCCTTCCTATACATGAATAGATGACCGATTACAATCAAGCCCTTTTCTTTGCTTTCAGATCTCGTCTGTGAGTTATGGCCGTTTCTAACGTTTTAAACGAAAAACGCATGGATTGTTGTAAAACTGAAATAGTAGTAAAAAACTTTTTTACATAAAAGAAAAAAACACTTTTTAGTTATACCTACCCCAAACAAATTCATATAACACTACTTGCTATGTAAATATCAGTGACAGGAAGCTATTAAAACATCATCAATGTAAGCTAAGTGTAAAAAAATAGTATTATTGAAGTTAACTTAAAAAACTACCCAAGTAAAATTAATAAAATTTTAATTAATATGGGACCACCCCTGAGGCAGTCCTTATCCATTAAAAAATGAGAGAATTTTGCAAATCCGTCTGTGACGGAGTTGTGCCCGAACATACATAAAAAAAAAAACATTCGAATTTATAACCTCCTCCTTTTTGAAGTCGGTTAAAAATGTTCATTTCATTTTGTGTAAATAATTTCATCACCACTGCTCTCAAGATGGTGAACGAAAACATCTAGAGGAAACCGGCATGTCCTAGACATCTACTAACCCACACTGGGCCCGCGTGGTGGCTTACAAGCTTCTCCCTCTCGAAGACAGGCCAGTGTCCCAGCAGTGGTAACATTATAGACTCATCATCTGCCTAGCCTTTTCCCAACTATGCTGGGGTCGGCTTCCAGTCTAACCGGATGCAGCTGAATACCCGTATTTTACATGGAGCGACTGCCTATCTGACCTCCACAACCCAGTTACTGGGTAATACGATACCCCTAGGTAAGACTGGTTGTCAGACTTTCGGGCTTCTGACTACCCGTAACGACTGTCAAAGATCTACGAATGACAGCCGAGACCAACGGCTGAGGCACGGAGGGGTCTCGGTATGTAAAGATGGTCACCCATCCACAGACCAACCGCGGCAAGCGTAGCTTAACCTGATCGATCGACCTGTGCGGCTGTTATTATTTAGCCACGGGCCCCCATTATAGACTGATTATGCTAAAAATGTTCACGAGAGAAAAGTGGAGTTATTTTATTTTTTGCTATACCATTCATCAGAGGTTTATAACTGCAATATGATCACATTACACCTCAAATGATCTTATTTATTTTTGAGTATGACCAGAGAAAAGATTAAATAATTTCATGTTATTCCACCAAATAGTTGAGGTACTAATTATTTGATGTCTGGTACCAAATAGTACCAAATAGGTACTAAAACTTGGTATTGCTCTAACTTCCAAAATCTCTCTTGTTCCAGTCATCCTGATGCAGACCAGTATTCAATAATTTCTTAATGTGACTCCGGCTATCTAGATCAAATCAAAATCAAAAGTCATTTATTCAAACTAGACTGAGAATCACCACTTTTTGAACGTTGAAATTACGTAAGATAGTCCCCCAAAATGCCCGCCCTTCACCACTTCCTAGTGCTTTAGATGTGAAGAAGAAGTGACGCAACAAAGTCCCCAATAGCACTGCTGTCTGTTTCGTTAGAATAACTTGATTCTAAACAATAGTCAGCTTATAACGGCTTATATTAATTTATTTTCTTTTCTGAATTGTGTCTTTGTTTTTATCTCTTTTAATATGGGCGCTTTTAACGTGCATTCAACATGAATGATGTAACCAATATTTTCTAATAATTTTATGATTTAAAAGAGTGTCCATGGAGTTTTTGCCCGTTCTTCTCCATAGGTACCTACTACGCTTTGAAATGGGCAACTAGCTTCATCTTTCTGACTGACCTACCCCTTGACATTTCAAAAGTGCCTGTAATTGGTTTATTTGAAATAAATGTTGTGAGTTTGAGTTTAGCATTAAGAGAAATAAAACATTTCATTAAATTATTTGCCATTATGTCAGCTAGCATACGCTAATATACCGACAAATACATTGAAAACTATACTAAAGCATAAATAAATGTTAAAAACGTAAAAAAAACTTAATACCTAAATAAAAGCTTCCAGGAATAAAGGGCGTGCCCGTTTACATAATATGCAATGCTGCATTATGTTCATATAACTGTAAGTTGAGGTCACAAATGATAAATTAGGCTTAGTAACTATAAAATATATAAACAGTTAATTACTAATAACAATAATAAAACTACGGTTAATAAAATAGACGACGTTGAGGGGACCGTGGCTAAATAATAGTAGCCGCACAGGTCGATCGATCAGGTTAAGCTACGCTTGCCGCGTTTGGTGTGTGGATGGGTGACCATCTTTACATACCGAGACCCCTCCGTGCCTCGGAAAGCACGTTAAGCCGTTGGTCCCGGCTGTCATTCGTAGATCTTTGACAGTCGTTTCGCGTAGTCAGAAGCCCGAAAGTCTGACTATCAGTCTTACCTAGGGGTATCCTATTACCCAGTAACTGGGTTGTGAAGGTCAGGTAGGCAGTCGCTCCATGTAAAATACTGGTATTCAGCTGCATCCGGTTAGACTGGAAGCTGACCTCTACATTGGTGGGAAAAGGCTAGGCAGATGATGATGGTCAGCAAGACGACCTGTCAGCACGAGCAGCACCCGTTCACGAGCAATACGCAAAGATTAGCCGTAAACGACCGGCAGAAAACTAATAGGTACTGTCTAGATTAGCAATTGGGTAATTGACATTCAAGGAATAAACAGGCGTTTGATTTCAGGAAGCATGCACTCGAAATGCAGCTAGTTTATATTTCTAAGCACGATTAATGTAGGCCCCTTATCACTGTGAACGTGTTGAGCAATTCCATGTTCACCCAGTTTCAGTTCTCAGCATTATCGATCCACTAGATAATTGATTTCTCTGCTTAATTAAGTACTCACTCCACTGATCCACTCACGACCGCCCCTGTAATCTAATTAGCACTCCCTATGATTTTAATTTTGTCATCATCTTGAAATTAATGGATCTAAAGAAAATTAATGTTTTGAGCACGACGAGATGGATCCCATCTTTTGTTATATGTACTTCTCGAGAGTTTGGAAACCTCCACGAAACCTCCAAATTCTATTTTTAACCACCGAATAAAACAGAAGGGTTTTATAAGTTTGACGGGTGTATCTGTGTGTCTGTCTGCGCCATCGTAGCTCCCAAAAGGTTGAACCGTTTTTTATTTGAACGGTGTCTTGATCGAGAGTGTTCTTAGCTATGATTCAAGAAAATTGGTTCAGCTGTTTGAAGATTATCAGCTGTTTTCTACTGATAAATTGATGTGAGCGTCTTCCACAGGTCTGATTGAGCCAAAGTTTGGCATTTCGTTACTTCAATGATATTAAAAGAACATAGTAACCTTGAACTGCTCCTGTAGCATCACCTAGAATTTGCAGGATACCCAACTTGCTCAACTTACATCAGAGGTATCGCGTTTGGGCTCCTTGGAATGGTCTCAATGAATAGGTTATAGATAGATAAAGATAATGCATTTTCTCATACATTTTGTATGGAATGGCTTATTGATTCTGAGGCGGTACGATGTTCGCCGGTTCAGCTAGTTAATCAATAAAAAGTGTGTATCAGTCAGTGTCACCAAAATTCGCATGTGCTATCCGGTTCCTGTTCTGCACAAATGAAGTATATCTGTAAGAAGGCTTTTCAATTCTTATAATTTTATTATTCCGAAATGAGAAACTTGAGCAATACCTGGTCATATTAAATACAACGTGTAACGTTAAATGCGCAAAACCTCAGACACCCCAACTGATTTTTAATTGAATTGACCTATTTCAGAGAAAAAATAAGTCATTAAAAAAAATGTAAAGGTTTTATGTGCTGTTTTAGTTTGACTGGCCATTCTGATCGTTTCTTGCGTCTGCGACGACGCTTTACCGAGGGAGGAGTCGTCACCGAGCCGCTGCGCGGCGCTGACATTGGCTTGCTTGACCTATTAATAAATAGACACGGCAACGTTTTTAATAAAGATTTTTTGAAAAATGTGACCTATATTAAAAAGTGGTTTAATTAGATCTGCTCGCTATTCTGATCAAATTATTTTCAGGTTTTGCGCATTTAACGTTACACGTTGTATAATATACAAGCTTTTGTGTCTGCAAACGCACCCATGCCATCGTCATCTTCCGGCCCTTGTCTCATGTTTCTTGGGGTCGGCACAACACGTTTTCTTTTCCATTCTCCCTTGTCAATCGTCACGATATCATTCACTCTCTTCTCTTTCATACCATTCCCAACACAATCCATCCATCTTTTCTTTGACCTTTCTCTCGCTCCCCATCCAATAACATTTATACTCATCACTCTCAAACAACATCTCTCATTTATCTTCAAACTTCTCCATATATGCCCATGTCCTGCTTTATCCATTTTCGTCACTCCACATACGAGTGTCTATCTCAGCATTCTCATCGCCACTGCATGCAACCTTTTTTCATACGTCTTATTCTCGGTCCAGCATTCCGATTCATACAGTACGCCAGGTCTGGTCACGCACTTGTAGATTTTCCCCTTTAACTTGAGGAGCATCCGTGGGTCGCAAATTTTTCCTCTGACCTGTCGCCATTTCATCCATCCTGAGTTGATCCGGCGCCACCCATGTCACTGAAATAAAAAACCTGGGATAGGGCGAGGTATCATCATCATTTCAGCCAAAAGACGTCAAGACATAGGCCTCCAGGACAAGCACCTCCACTTCGATCGGTTCTGTACTTCCCGCATCAAAAGGCTAGGTATAAAAAGACTCAAATCGAAGACTACTCAGTAAAAACAACCCTCTAATTAAGATAAGACTACTCCGCCCTTTTTACAAGTCACAGTAATAACTTGTAGCCATTTCCCCGAAGAGCTAGCTACTTCAATGTAAGCACTGAGTTGGAAACCTTTCAGTAAATTATTAAGAGAAATCTTCAATTGCCTCACTATAGGATATTTAATAAGCTGTGTTCAACTAGAATATTTTGTGAAATTGGATTCTGGCTCAGTAAAACAAACCTTTAACGGCAATAGCACAAAGATCATGGAGTAGTATGACGATCGAGAGATCGTAAGTTCGGACCCTACGCGTTAGAACTTTAGAACTAACCCCATGTAGAGTACAAGCATGTGTATAGCTAGGTCTAGGCTTAGTCTAGCACTGTAACAGGTGTACTAACCCGCTTACAACCGGGTGGCGCAGTAGCTAGACAATAGCCTGCTGTATTTCGTATTGTACGTTCGATTCCCACACGGAACAAAGATTTGTGTTTCCTCACCATGATAGTTCACAGTTGGTCCCAGTCTGGATATTTGTGTTTGTAAACGCACCCACGATCCTGGAGGATTTATTTAGTATGCCGCTTTGGTCCCTAAAGTTATGGAAAAATTAATTAAAGAAAAAGCCTTTGAAGTATTTTTTGTATAACCGAGTTGTAACAGAATGGAATAGACTCCCGGAAAATGTTCTGACGGCTTCCACACTGAACTGCTTTAAGAATCGACTGGACATATTAAATATCTCCAAGCTATTTAATACACACGCATCAGCTTTTTTCATAATTAAAAAAGCTGATGCGTGTGTATTAAATAGCTTGGAGATAGTTTAAGTTTCTTTGGTATTGTTCGTCGAATCGTTGAGCGTCTTATGCTTTCAGTTGAGCTTCATGATTACTGACAAATGTGTGCACTGACTGGACAGATCCACTCAATCTGTGTGGTTCTTTCCTCAAAAGACCATTTCAGACACCAATCTACATGGTCTTCACATGATCTGATGAAAATTATGTCTGTGTATCTGGACTTTAAAGTGATTGTGGCCTCTGAGTTTGTTTCGGGCTTTCTTTTCAGAGTAGGAAACGCCGACCTCATCTAGTTTAAAAAACCGGCCAAATGCAAGTCGAATTCGCGCAAGAAAGGTTCCGTACCATTATCTATAAAAATGACAAAAAAATCACGTTTGTTTAATGGGAGCCCTCGTAAATATTTAATTTATTCTGTTTTATAGTATTTGTTGTCATAGCGGCAACAGAAATACATCATCTGTTGTCAAAATTTCAACTGTCTAACTATCACGGTTCATGAGATACAGCCTGGTGACAGACGGAAGGACGAACGGACAGACGGTCTTAATAACAGGGTTCCGTTTTACCCTTTGGGTACGGAACCCTAAAAATATGATTGACGTGTAAAAGTGTTTGTACAAATCTACTAACAGAAATCAAATCATTAACTAGTTTGCTTCTAGTGTGTCTAACCTAATAATAATTTATATTAATCTAAAAAAACCTAATACAGATACGTAATACTTAATATCTTGCTGACCGACAGTTACGAAGCAGGAAAGTGAACTTCTAGTGATTCAATATCGTAGTCAGATGCCGTAAGAAGTCCGTTAAGTAGGTGCGCTAATTTTATGTTTTTCCCGCGTGTAGATTGGAAGTTGTCCCACGGGTTCGTACAGACGCCAGCACATCAAGCACCTATAACATGTGAAATTTCTTCACTAGATTTTCAACTTTATCCTTAAAGTATAAGGTTCAAAGTTGATTGGGAAAATTTGACAGCTTTGGGGTAGCTTGATGTGCTGGCGTCTGTTATACCGGGATAAAAAATATATTAAGTAACTTTAGATAAGGCTTCAAAAAGTATAATATTTGAAGTTATGAAGATATTATTTTTACGCTTTTACAATATTTAACAGAATGAACTATTTACACTAGATACTATTAAAAACTAACTAACTATACAAATAAATACAAAAAAATATTTATTGATTATATTATTAAGTATGTATAATAAAATATTATCTCTTGACGACGTGTAATTTGGTTTGATATTTGATTTTATTATCAGGTTATTTGATTATACTGTCATGAAAGAAATGTTCACGTTCCTAGAAAAGGAAAACCATTTTGTGTTACGGGTAAGTTGACACTGGTCAACTGGGTTCAAGGCCGAACATCACTGACAGCGAGGCATTTGCTCCACATTAGTTACGTGTCTCGTGTCACGAGTCACTGTGATGCCGAGTCACTATTACAATCGAGTATTTTTCCTTTTGTGTCTAATCTGGTAAACGAATACTGTAAGGATTTCGCTCCAACCACATAGTTACTTTAACATTTGAATATGTAAGTAATGAACATTTTAATTTTTTAAAGATATACAGTATACACAAACAAACATAGTTATTGAGTACAGACACCAGCACATCAAGCTTATGCTTTAGGGATAAAGTTGAAATACTATTAAAGAAATTTGACAGATTGTAGTAGCTTGATGTGCTGGTGTCTGCACATAAAACATGCTTCGAATTAATCAAATTCACATTAAATTTCTCATAAGTAATCGGAATTGCAGTACATTACATTTGTTTACTAAATAGTACAGATAAATAAAAATATACATACTTTACTAGAGTCGTAGCAATTCTGCAGCACTGTCGTAGGAGTTACGTAGCAGTGTTGCAGCAGTGTCGTAGCAGTGTCGTAGCAGTTACGTAGCAGTGACGTAGCAGTTGCGTTGCGGTGTCGTAGCAGTGTCATACTCGTAGCAGTGTCGTAGTAATATCGTAGCAGTGTCGTAGCAGTGTCGAAGCTATTGCGTAGCAGTTGCATGGCAGCGACACGGCAGTGGCTTAGAATGGAGGCGTTTGATCTCGAATAAATAAAGAAGTTTTGCAAGAAGAGCAGTGTCTCGAAGAATCATATTCAGCAAAAAAATCAACTTAAAGATGTGAAACAAGCTCCTGTTTTAACCATCACTGGAAAATTCTTTCGTTTCATGAAATAAAAACTTATATAAACTGCAAATAATTTTATACTTTATTCCCTTCAATTTAAGTATAAAAGTGTATGACTGTATACTATTAAATTTTATTAAAAACAGTTTTAAAAGTAAAAAAGTTAACTAAAATGATTTAAGATACTTCTCAAGAGGAAATAAATAATAATATGAGTTCCTTCCGATGCTTTTATGAATTCATGTAGTCACTCGGTAAATTGATATGCTGTTCGATTTTATGATGCGATATAAACTAGCTAGCCTATCGCGATCTATGAATAAGTAATCGAATATATTTTATCTCATTCGATCGTATTTCTTTCAAAATATCCGGCATTTTATGAATACTTACATTTTTATTTAGAAAAACATCTTTAGGATAGAGTTTGACGTTTTAGAAGCGTGACGTGTCATGGTTCATTCAACATGATGTTTTTGAACAAAACAGCGCGATTTTTTTCTTGAATGCACCCATTCTAGCGCTTTTAATAATATTTTATTTATTAAAGGCGCCTTTTATGCATTTTTTGTATGTTTTATGCATTTTATGTGTACTTAACATCATCTGCCTAGACTTCCAATAGATCTCCCTAGATCTCCCAATTATGTTGGGGTCAGCTTCCAGTCTAACGGGGTGCAGCTAATTGCCAGTATTTTACATGGAGTGACTGTCTATTTGACCTCCAAAATCCAGTTACTGGGAAATACGATGCCCTTTGCTAAGACTGGTTGTCAGACTTTCGGGCTTCTAACGACCCGTAACGACTGTCAGAGATCCACGAATGAAGCCGGGACCAATGGTTGACGTGATTTCCAAGCCACGGAAGGGTCTTGGTAAACATAAAGATCGTCAGCCATCCACGATGCAACCGCGGCAAGCGTACCTTAACCTGATCAACCCGTGTGGCTGATATTATTTAGTCACAAGCCCCAATATGATTGAAATAATCATAAATATAAATACCTGACGCAACATTTTACGACTCTTAATTAGATTTTGCAAATTAGAGATAATACAACGAAAGAGATAGAAAACACTCGTAGTTCTCATAACCGGCGTGCGTGTTGAACATAAACCTGTGAACATAAACAAAAAAAAAGGAGTAGGTATGTAAGTATCGTAGAATATGGTAGTTGTTGTAGTCTGTAGTTTCTGCCTACCCCCGTGGGAAGAAAGCGTGAGCTTATTTAAGTAGGTGATGTATTATTTTCAAATATATTACTATTTTGATCTGTGTTATCAAGTAATTAAATATAGTTTTCTATGTAATAGTCTTCTTAGTACAGACGCCAGCACATCAAGCTACCCGAAACTGTCAGATTTTCCACTTTGAACCTAATGCTTTGGCGATAAAGTTGAAAATCTATTAAAGAAATCTGACAGATTGTAGTAGCTTGATGTGCTGGCGTCTGTACCATTGCTTTAAAAGGCTTATGTATAAAGGAAACAATTTGAGAACTGACAGATATAAAAGATCTGACCGGATGTACAAAATTGTAAAAGCCATTCACAACTGTAAAATGTTATTACACTTTATAATTCACAATACGTTATTCATATGTAACATATCATTATTCTCTAAAATATTATATCGAATCTATGTCAATGTATCTTTTGAACGTTCTGCCTAACTGAAATGTACAGACGCCAGCACATTAAGCTACCCGAATCTGTCAAATTTTCCCAATCAACTTTTTTTTTAACCTTAAACTTCAGCAATAAAGTTGAAAATCTATTAGAGAAATTTGACAGATTGTAGTAGCTTGATTTGCTGGTGTCTGTACAAAAATAATCATAAAAATATAATAGTAATAAATTTGAAAATAAATAACACATAATAGGCATGTGAGATAGAAAGCAAAAAAGCTTAGTCACAGTCCCAATCAGTTTTTTAAAATAATCCATGCCAATCTGTATCTTTATTAATAATACATTATTTATTCAAGCAAGTTCTTCCAGCTTTTCCCCATCTGGTGCTATAAAGTAAAAATTACGCAGGACATCATACCCACTTAGTACTTTAACAACTAAGAACAATACCTATCAAGAACTTTGTTCTTAGGCTTTGTATAAAAAGTAAAATTATATCAACGGATCGTTCCTGAGAAACATTACCTAATTACTTTTAAAACGGGTGTGGTATAACATTTTTTATGGAATATTTTGTGGATAATCGTTATGCTTTTGTGTAAGTCGCTAGGGGTGAGCAGATAGGTTATATTTGGGTTAGCTTATGAGTATCAAATTATAGTGTCAATGATTATGTCCGGATTTTTATATACACATTGACATTGATGAATTTTATATAAACAATGACATGGATGGATATTTACGTTGTAAAGTATCTTATTTTTTATTATTATTACTGTGAGTGGGAAGACTATGTGGGTCATTTCTTTTTTCTGTTTTCCTTCTTAGTTAGTTTTAATCATGATCTGGCTGTTTGAGTAATTTATGCGGCCTACCCAAATGTCCTTTCATTGGTATTGTTCGTCGAATCGTAAGGCTCCTCAAGTTCCGAGTTGAGCTGCACGATTTTTAACAAATGCGTGCACTGACTGGATAGGTCCGCTCAATCTGTGTGGTTCTTTACTCAAAAGGCCATTTCAGACACCAATCTATATGGTCTTCACATGATCTGACCAAGATTATGTCTGGACTTTAAAAGAGACTGTGACCTCTGAGTTTGTTTCGGCCTTTCTTCTCAGAGTAGTCAGATAGGAAACGCCGACCTCATCTAGTTTAAAAAAAATATGATTGACATGTAAAAGTGTTTGTATAGACGCCAGCACATCAAGCTACTACAATCTGTCAAAAATCTTTAATAGATTTTCAACTTTGTCATTAAAGCATAAGGTTCAAAGTTGATTGGGAAAATGTGACAGTTTCGGGTAGTTTGATGTGCTGGCGTCTGTATAAACCTACTTACAGAAAATAAATCATTTATCATTTAGTATTACAAAGACTCGGCGCCTTATACCCATATGGCGCCGAGTCTTTGTAATACTCGTACTCAGTTTTTTGCATAATTTAGGTGTAGATTAGTGTTTAATTAAAGTAGTGGTGGCCCAGTGGTAACGGCTGCGACTTACGAATTATAAGGTCGTGGGTTCGAACCCGAGCAGGCATTTTACTTTATGTAAATTATTTCATCACCATTGCTCACAAAACGATGAAGGAAAAGAGTAGAATAGAAAACTCTTTATTATGTAGGTACACCATATAAATTACAGACAAACATTGTGGGGAAACCGGCATGTCCTAGAACCAAAAAAATTCGAAGACATGTGACATCTACCAACCCGCACTGGGTCCGCGTGGTAGATTATGGCCCACCCCCTCTCACAGAGAGGAGGCCTGTGTCCCAGCAGTGAGAACATTATAGGCTGATTCTGTAGTGTTTAATTTATAGATTTGTGTAGGTGTGGAAAGCTCAAGAAGTGAACTTGCCAGCCCAAATATAAATATTTGATTATGTTTCCGTACAAAAGTAGCGAGATTTTAATGGAAAAACATATTCGAGTGTATGAAGCAAAAATAAAAAAACCACAATTCCATACAAACTTTCATTCCCTACTTAAACTGTTTGGGGGGGGGCAAAGGCCTCCTCTCGGTGAGAGGGGTGCATCTTTAAAGAATGAACTTTTACTACTCACTTTTGTCATAAACAACTATAAACTTTAGACTATGCGTTTACTGTCAAAAAAACCTGTAACCACAGCGAAAAACTATATGATGGTCATTATTTTAACATACTTTCAGCCTTAATTCCGTATATATTTTCGATTTGATAAATGAATGATCGTTTTGTAGGTTTTGTCGAGCACGCAGTACTTAATCGAGTGTCTATCATCGACATGAATGCTTGTCACTGGTGTATCCGTGACGCGCCGTAATTCAGACCGAACGTGACAAGCAAAATCTATTGTTTAGGCCTTATTAAAAGCTCGTGGAGTTTCGCACAGTTTTCATGCCGTTAAATTGATGATTTTATAAGCGTTCCAAAGCGTACACGTGGCAAAGTACCTAACTTCGTATAAAACCTATTTTATACGTAGGTACTCTGACATGTGTAAGCATATTGGAACAAGCGAGGAGTACAATAGATTTTAATGATGTTGTATTGCTAAACTGGTCTCTAAAAAGACCAAGAAATATTCACGGGGTCAAGTGCTAATTGATCGTATACGCACATAATAGGTGAAAAACTTTTAAATGTTGTAGGCTTTAGCACGTTAACAACAAAATCTAAAATATTAAAATCACACGTGACCGTTCTTAAATTGTCCTGTGCTGATAAAATTTTAGTTTTTCCTAATGTTGTTTATTTTAGTGTAAGATAGGCTTTCCCTTTTTAAACATATATTTCAACCCACTTTACAATATATGTCACGAACAAACCTCCCTGCAACAGTTTGAAAGAATCACTTGCATCGTTCTTGTACGCGGCGTATTATTAAGAAACAAGCGTCCCCGGCTGCCTATGGCAGAAACAACTGTTTAGATAGGACAAAAGCTCTAACTGGGCCACTTACGACGCGTCGTTCTACTTACGGTCCGTATCTCAGACTTGTCAGATTCGCCCTGTTCACCTAAAGAGCGCACTTCAAGCGCGCGCGGGTGAAAAATCAAAGAAGCATTGTATAGAACATGTTTGGATATGGTTGATAGTTTTAAAGTTGTGGTGATACGTTTTTTTGTGACAGAGAACTTGAGTAGTTTGTTATTACGAATGTAAGGGCCGATTTTTACATCGCCAGATAACTTTTATTCGTGGAATAAAATTGACGTTTGACAGATTTTGTATGAAATAACTGTCAACATTTCAAAATTATTCCTCGAATAAAGTTATCTGGTGATGTTATGTTAATTTATGTTAATGAATAAGATGATGGAACAATCAGCTCTATATAGTTTATTATTGCGATAATTAAATAATAATAATAATAATTTTGTTCTACGAATTAACGACTGAAATACCAATCTTTTTATTTCCTTGACAGATATTTTCTAAGTATACCACACCCACACACAAATCTCAATGGACCAGCTTAACTCCACAGCAACACACAAATACTCCTTACAATTAACTTTTAAGCCCATTCAATTTTGTATATTAACATCAGAGTTAATACGCAGTTATAAATATTAGGTTGTCTCGTAAATTATTGCCAGTTAAAAGACAAATTGGACCCATTTTTGCAAACAAGAACCAACCCACAGCCAACCTGCTGTGGGTTGGTTCTTGTTTGCAAAAATGGGTCCAATTATTATTAATATTTTTTTATTAATAAAAAATACATTTAATCAATTATTTATAGTCTCCCTCGTTATCAACAACAGTCAGCCATCTACTGGGCAAAATTTGAATACCCTTCTCCCAAAATGAGGCAGGCTGGGACTCGAAAAAATTTTCAAGTTCAATTTTAATACTTCCAAAATTTTGGAATTTTTTTCCTAGTCAATGAAATTTAAGAGCTCGAAATAAATGAAAGTCTGAAGGCGCAAGATCCGGGCTATACGGTGGATGTGGAACAGTCAGCCATCCTAGCACCTACAGCTGTTTATGTGTTAACTTGGCGCAATGAGGTCGTGCGTTGTCATGCAAAAGTTGGACTCCAAGTCGTTTTGGCCGCTTAATTTTTAACATCTCTGCTAGTTTGCGAAGCTGCTACGTATACAGATTGGCGTTAATAGTCTGATGAGATTCGAGGAGTTCCCAGAAAATCATTCCTTGCCAATCCCAGAAAACAGACAACATAATCTGACGACCGTGTTCATTAAGTTTAGGCTGGGGTGACGGGTTTTCCCTGCGAGGAATCCAATAGGCATGATGCGTGTTAGTTTCATAATGTATCCAGCTCTCGTCACATGTAATAATGTCCTTGAAAAAGTCTCGTCTGTGCGGACGAAGTAACAAACTTTGACAAATAGCCACACGAACGGCCCGGTTATGGTCCGTTAACGCATGAGGTGTCCAACGTGACATCACTTTGCGATATCCCATCGATTTGAGATAACGATCTATAGTCCCGTGGGATTGTCCAAGCGCCTTCTCTAAATCGCGCGTGCTATAGTCTGGGTGTAGCTCAAGTTCGTGACGCAAAGCATCTTCATCTAAGCTGGTGGGTCGGCCTGGGCGAGGTTGATCTTCGCAGCTTATATCACCGGTGTCAAAACGCTTGTACCAGAAACGAACAGTCCGATCGCTAGTAGTACCCGGTCCAAATGCAGTGTTAATCTTTTTAGCCGTTTCTGTTGAAGAGACTTTAAGTCGATGCTCATATAGCATAATAGCTCGCAGTTGACGCTGATCCATTTTCACTAAAGACTAATTATTGCGTTGCGTCCGCGCCTATTTATACCCTCACCATAAAAGATACTCATCCTTACTAGAAAGATCTAGAACTTTCTTGAATTCACTTTAGTTTAAATACGAGAAAATTCGAGAAAAATAAAATATGGCAAGAACTTATGAGACAACCTAATATTTTATAAAACGTGTCAATCCCACTAACTGTCCACACATCACTGCCCTTCACGATACAGGACTTTCCTAGTTTGAAAGAAAGGGTCTTACTCATCTGTAATAGCCATATCCAACCCTTACTGAAACAACACAGATGTTACCTAGGCTGTCTTTTGGTAAATAAATGATTTTTTACTGGTTTATTTTGTTAGAAACAACGCGGAAACGATTCGGTATGTACCTACATTTGTTTGCCTTATTACCAAATATACATACATATACTTTTTACATATAGGTACCGTAAAACGGGGTCAATAGGAAATGCTGGGGAAATGGAATGGGGCGAATGAATTTGTGTACGTTTTTTTTTTTCTTTATAATTCAATAATTTTAATACTTTTACATCATTGTTCGGCTTAACTAAAGCACCTGCCATCTAATCTCTTCACCACCCTTCGTTGACTGGTAGAGAATTCCTAAGGCATTAAGTTCGCCTTTGTACCTTTTTGTGTGCGAAAAGTATAAAAATAAATAAATCAGGATAGAACTTTTAAATGGATTTTAACGTTGTTGTTTGCTAACAAGGACACTTAATCGTTGATTATAATATAGTAAACACATTAGAGACCTTTTGGCAAAAAACGATATTATTTTAATGTTAAAATCCATTTTAAAATTTCGTCCCGATTCACCCCTGCAGTTCCTATTCACCCCGTTTTACCGTTATACTTTATCGATTAGTTAAGTTGCTTATAGCGATTCTCTTTCAGGAATTGTCAAAAATAATACGAAGTTTGCTGTCAGATTTCAGTCTTAACATATTGTGAAACTTTCAAACATTTTATTTACGTTGTTGAGCTGATACATTTTTAGAACACATGGAGCAATGGATTGGCAATATGCTTCGAAATGATTCAAATTGAGAGTAATTGTTTGTTACGCAATTAGGGTGCTGGCTTTCTAGCTGTTATTGATTGACGTAATTTCTGATGAAGAACTAACCCGCTGATTGGTTGCAGCAAGCGCAGACTAAATTAACTTTGTGGTTCAATCAGCGCGGTTGAAATTTAGGGCCCTTTCCCACAGCAAGATACCGTTTTTTGCTGGTACGGTTTTTTGCAGGATCCCGTTTAGTGGTGTACGTGTTTAAATATACATATTCATACAAGCATCCTGTTTGCCGGATACTGCAAACGGGATGCTTGTGTGAATATGTATATTTAAACACGTACACTACTAAACGGGATCTTGCCGTGGGAAAGGGCCCTAACGAGTAAGGATAGATGGAAACTCAGCACATCGCAGCGGTTTACAGGCGAGTTTGCAAAGACAGCGTAGCTCACCCAAAGGTTGACTGGTACAAAATGCCTATGACATTAAGGCCGCCTCTGTACATTTATGCGCTTGAAGTATTAAGTCAATAAATAAATAAACAATGACAGATGCAATATGAGGTCATGTATTTGACACACGAGTATAAAACGCAAGGTAAACATTGATCTTAGCAGATGGCTCGCTATTTAGCTTATAATACACAGTGAGGCCTTGCAAAGCACGGATGCAGCAGCAATACATACATATTTCTGCCTCCTATGTACTGGATAACCTACAGCCGCGTGGTCTGACATTGATAATCGCGCAATCAGATACTACATATGTAGGTAGTTAGATAATAACAACGGTTATCTAGTGCAGAGGGTGTGTTATAATTACCAAATTAATGAGGAACTCACCCTAGATTTGGGGTACACAGTATCTTGAGGGTCAAGGAATTACTCCTGCTGGCTAAGCAAGCGGATGTTGAAATGGCATTGTTCTTAGAAAATTAGTGTTGTGCCATGATATGATCTGCAACTTACCAATTTGTAAAATATTTATCATCTGGCGACTATTTCCCGTTGAGGTCCTCACAACGCTACAATAAGACTTTTATAATACTTGTGCTTTTCCAAAAATAAAACAGAAGAAGCATAAACACACACACACGAATACAATCCAACTTCAGTTCCTTTCCCAAAAATATTGTTACTTTTATCATATTTGACGTTGGCATGACCGGAAGAAGATAGGAAACTTCACCTGCAAGCATATGGGTGAATCGTAAAACTTAATTTTATTTACTGATACGCGGTTGTTCCGATATTATGGAACAGGTATCGTGGAACAGGCATTGAAGATGCAGAACATAATATTAACTTATTAAGTCAACCGTTGCGTTTTATGCTTTTTTTTTTCTTGAAATAAGGATATTATGAGGTTCGCTAGCATGTTTCTCGACTGTTATGAGAAACAATAAGGTTCATACGGTCTTATGTTCCAGCGGCTTCAGACTTATTATCTCAAGTATCTATGTTGCAATAACGTGTGTTTTTGAAATAAGTAACGTTTTATCGTTACAGTCCGGCCGTCGAGAAAATGCGTTCCTAACACTTATCGGTGCGATAATTCTAGTATCTAATAAAGATCAAATTTGCAAAACACGTAATCGTTTGTATGAAACTGACAGGTATTAAGAACGCTTTCTGTCGTCGACTCAACTGTAGTTCTATATGTACAGGCGCCAGCACATCAAGCTACTACAATTTTTCAAATTTCTTTAACAGATTTTCAACTTTATTGCATAAGGTTCAAGGTTGATTGGGAAAATTTGACAGTTTCGGGTAGCTTGATGTGCTGCCGTCTGTACATTTTGACAATTTGTCTGTTCTCGTTATTCATAAGGGATTAATTAATAAGGGATTGCTTGCAGCATTCTTCCGCCTTATTCATCTTTTGTATCGATGTTGCTTTCAATGCTGATGTTTTAAGAACTTTTTATCGAGTGCACCCAATGTTTGGGAACTCAGTCGACTGCGCTCACACGGACTAGGTAATGTACTGGTCGGTAACTTAGACAAACTTGCAGTTTTCCAGACTGTTGGTGTTCGTTTATCCGAGTTAGGTACTGATCAATTGTTACTTTAGTTAATGAACGGACGCTTCCTGAAGGATAGTTGCAATGCAATATCACTAATCTGTACTGCTGGCACAAACATTTTGGTACAGTCACACAGTCGTACAGTCAGGAAAATTCATTGTGTGTCAAATTGACACACTACCTACGTCAATTTATCGCGTTAGATATAGCTATTTCATACAACTGTCGAGCATTTTAAGTTGGTAGTCGGATGATAATCAATTAATTTTGCTGAAATTACTTCCTTTAAAAAACTGGTTTCATTAAACAGTAGACCCATCCATATATGTACATATGTATGCATAAAGCAGTTCGCATGAAACAATTATAATTTTTTGGGCAATTTCTGTCCCGAAGAGGAAAAACATTTTATTAACTATTAAGTCTATTTTCAATTCGGCATTGAACTCATTTTATGTACACGTGTAATAAAGATATTAGTAGAAACACGAGTTAATTCCCAGTAAAACGAATGCTGTAGTTATTCCAGTTGGAATTAGGTTGTGAAGCGTGCGTGACTGTGGCGACAGGAATCTAAGCATCTATTGGTCACTGGTCACGCGAAGCAAAGTAATTATAATTAAAAATGCACAAGAGTGGCTGTTTATTGTGAAAAATGTGGCTAATTACTTTTTAACACTACCGTACTAGTTTTAATTCCTGTCCTATTATTCAACCTTATTTACGAGTATATTCAGTAGAGAAATGGGGACAGGACACTTTTCTGATGTTCTGGGAAAATTTCATAGGATTCGCCTCGGCTTTGTTTGGACTTATTTACAATACAATGTATACTATGTCAATCTGAATTAATTTTACTTCCACAACGGTACTTGTAGAAGAACTTTAAAATCATTCGCTAGCTTGTTGGTCTTTATAGGATTATATCCACTTCTTCTTAGTGTTTCGAAGGCAATCTATATACGGTCAGCCCAGAATTTGGCAACAAGCTTGGCACCTTCAATAGCGTCGATCAACTCCTGTAGTATACAGTCAACAGGACACGCTGGACAAGATATTAAGGGTCACAATGTTTGTTGGACAATATCACAATTACACTCCAGGGCGGAGTAATTTGCCCGAATTTGGACTCAGGCAGGCCCAAGCAAAGAAAACCTGAGCAGGTTTTGCTTCAGCCTACCCGAGTCCAAATTCGGTTTGGATTATTCTAAATCACAGATATAATATATTCTTTAATAATATAGGTATTGCGAATAGGGGTATTGTGTATATTACCAAAAAAACGAGGAATACGGAAAGCATTGGGACGTTATACTGGTTAGGAAAAGCGTTCGTATTCTTCCTAAGTTCGAGAAGCACATTCACGTGTGTTTACTACAACTAGAAAAATGCCTGAAGTTTACATCTGTGTATTATATGAATCACAAATGAAGAGATTCGTAGGAGAACTAAAGTATCCGACATAGCCAGAAGAATTGCCAAACTTAAGTGGCAGTGGGCAGGGCACATTGCTCGCAGAGCAGATGGCCGATGGGGCCGAAAGGTTCTGGAGTGGCGACCGCGTACCGGAAGACGTAGCGTTGGAAGGGCTCCCACAAGTGGATCGATGGCCTGGTGAAAGCCGTAAGAATCCGCTGGATCCGAGAAGCACAGAACCGGTCGCAGTGGCAGTGCTTGGGGGAGGCCTGTGTCCAGCAGTGTAAGTTTTTCAGCTGAAGTGATGATGATGATTATTACAAGAGAGAGTAAGAGGAAGGAGATGGAAGGGGGGAGGGAGAAAGAATATTCTATTATATAATGATAATAATTAAAACAGCAATAGCAACAAAAGAGTGCTGAATCATTTTTCAAGAAAGATAAATAATTTCCCAAGAACTGTTATTGGATCATGTGCAATAAGCGCATTTAAACTATGAAAAGTCGGTGAGTTTCCCACATTTTATGATTTTGTTTGAGAACTTTACTTAATCCAGTGCTGTTTTAATAGCTACTCTAAAAGCAAGCGATATTGCCTTTTATGGAAATCCTGCAAATAATTCTTGTACAAGTACATATCTGAAGAAGAATGAGTTAATATCCTCCAGGTGGTATGAGGACTAAAACATGGTGACTTGATTATAGTGGATTGTATTATAAGATTCAACTTTGAGAAAACAAACGGTAAACAATATGTTTTGAATGGCGAGAAAGAAATCGTGCACGATGACGCAGTGCGGTGCCGGCCGGTGCGCGCCCGCACGTCGAACGCCCCTCCGCGACCGCAGTTCCCGCCCGCGGTCGCCCGGCGCGGCGTGATATTCTCGACATATCTGTTAGGCAAATATATGTATATTTCATAAAATACTTCTGTTGTATATTTGTCATTTGTAATTAATCTCTCCAAATGCGAATGTATCAAATATGGATGAAGGGAACGACAGGTAGCATCGATAAGAACTGTGTCGAAGTTAATTAGATAATTAGATTTGACCTCGCGTATATGTCGGAAAATATCCCACGGGAACGTACTACCGGGATTAAAAGAACCCCATGTGTTAACCCAGGTTATAAAGTATCTGTGTGCCAAATGTCATCCATATCCGTTCTGATATCTTTGTGCCAATCCGGAACATACATCCAGATAAACGGACAAAAAAAATTGACGGGATTTTGAATGCTCATCAAGCATAAGAAGGCCACACCCAAGATTAACCCTGAGCAATAGAGTGGGAAAACCAGTATGTCCTAGAACCAAAAATTCGAAGATATGTGACATCTACCATCCCGCTTTGGGCCCGCCTGGTGGATTACGGCCCACTCCCTCTCACTGAGAGGAGGTCTGTGTGTCAGCATTGGAAATATTATATCCTGATTATGAATAGAGTGCAGCGGATTGGGCGGTAAAATAACATAACAATATAGGTTAAGAAACACCACCACATGGTGCAATACTCAAACAGAGACTGATGTATACAAAAACAGCGAGGCTGAAGATAACTGAGTATGTTGGGCGAACGCACGCGGGACATAGGACAAAGATTGACTAATTGGACGCCTGAGGAAAGATATCGCAATCGAGGTCGAACACATCGGTGTTGACGTGACGATACGGAACAGAAGTCTGCAAGATACGGCCCTGTATAGAGTCCCCCGTGACAGAGTGACACAAACTAGGCTACGAAAGTAATAGGCATAATGATCCACCTTGTATCTAAGATTTAAATCGTAAGACTCGTCCTACCGCGTCAAAAGATGGTTGCGTTTCTGTTTCGTTTTGATACCTTTAAAACATACAATTTACTGGATAACTGGACTGGATGGAAACGCCATAAACCACTTTTCGCGCAACATAAGTACGGTGAAAGCTAATCTAACGATTTAAATCTTTGCCTTGTGTATCGTAAACCGACAAAAAGAAACGTACCCGGAACAGCTATAAAAGTACGTTACATAGTTCGTGGTCACCAACAATTAAGCTTGAACAACAACTTGAAGGCAACAATAAAATAGCAAACACAACGGTACCACAATAAATTTATATTTACGACAGTTAAAATAGTTGAACGGATATGCCATAGTTTTGATTTGTGCTTTCTTGTCAAAGGCCCGCTTTGTTTCAAATATTGGAAAACGAATCACGTCCTTACTTCGGCGTGTGTCGAATGGTAATCTAGCATTTTCAATATTTTTTGTTACGAAACGAATACGTATGTATATGTTACGTACTTACTGTTGTATTGATACGGCTATCGTTTTTATATGATAGCCGTTGTTATGTCTGATAGTTTGAGTATATTTGTCTAAGGCGTTAGCAATTAGTCTGACATAAACTAAAAGCCTGAAAGGAATTTGCCGTTCTGATAAAGTACAATAATAAATTTACGGCATTCGTGTAGATACATAAAGTACTTCTAATGGTTTGCCTAGTGGACAGTATCTTTTAGGTAATGTTTTTTTTTTCTAATATTACCTAAAGTCTATTTGGCCTCGTTCGTGACCAAAAAATGTGGATGAAATGAATGATGATGTTTTCTAAATGACTAGTCTTCTAGCTTAAATACCACAGACTTATTCTAGACGTCTGCGACATACATATTCAGTGTCTTTTTATTTACATATAACCTTTTAGTCAAACGATTTTTCTGGCCTATGTATCACATAAAAAGCAAACAAACTGTGTTCCCGAACAACCAAATTTTCAAGCAAAATTAACAATACATTTTTTTTTGTTATTTTATACACAGTTCAGATTAAATATTTCCAAAGAATCCGGGTGAAGAGTTCTAAACAATTTTCTCGTTAAAATTGGTTCATGTTTTTTTAAAAAGATTGTTATGTAAATACTTTGTACTCAGCACTGTTGTTGCGAGAGATATCCTTTGGTGATTTGAATATTTTTGATGTCTCGTCGCACCTTCCCTTCGTTTCTATGATTCCACTAAATTCGTAAAAAGTAACTTTCTAGGGGACTTTTTCGTTCAAATACTCATTAAATTAAATACAAGAGTGTGAAGGTTTTCGCTTTAAAAAGCCTTATTTATTTTAAATAAAACGGGGTGCTGTTCGTGATGAAATTATTAAGGAGTCTGTGAACAAATTAATCGTGTACTCGAGCGGGTCTCGTTCCTAGCACCTACAAAATAATAATGTTTAGTTCAGATATCTAATTTATTTAAATTGAACGGTGTTATGAATTAGTACGCTGTTTCTACGCATTTGTTTGTTTTAAATATAATTGACAGCTTAATTAAATATTCTAGATCATTGAATTATTTATTATTTTAAACAATTTCATTTACTTCGTTAAACTTTTGAATTTGTGCCCGGTTCATGGCAATAGGCGAGACTATGAACCGGGCTATTACATGGGACTTAAAAATGACTGGCTAAATGTAAATGGCTGTACTATTGATACACCTCTGCCTAACATTTCGGGGATTAGAGGCGTGATGTTATGTTATATAAAAATTACGAATCACTTACTTCAGCACAGAATTTGTATATCTTCTAAATTCCATCATAACACTCTGATGTACCCTTCATATATTTTCATCTTAAGCTAAGCTGAAAATTCCGTGAAAATGGAAAATTTTTGGCGCGACTACAGTGTATGAAATACAACTTATGAAAATACAGTAGAGTAGCAAAACCACAGTATGAAAACGACTAGGTGTTGTTACTAAATTGTACAAAGTGTATGCTGCCCTGCGCGTGACACCAATTTTAAAAGAATTTCAGCGAAAGATTGCGTGGAAATTGGATTAAGTAAAGCAACCTTTTGGGGTTTCAGCAAATCTCTTTGTAGTTTGTTAGTTGCGGGGCGCGCCAAACACTTTTTAGTCTTATTACGCTTGCTTACTGAGTCTTCAAATATGCACCGTTGAGTTCTATTTGTTAAGTTTTTAATATTGTAGAATGATACCTACTTAATTAATACGTTACGTTTTCTCGAGTATATACGTACGCGTAATTACAAAGAAACTTATATTTATCATTATAATTGACGAAGTAATTCTCGTGCTTCCTGAACCCTCCATAGACAATGGCTTCCACGTGGCTGCACTTTGATGGATATCTTCCATACGGAGCGATGGACGTTGAAGTATGTCTGACATCGGCGTTTGTAAACAACAGTGACCATCGACGCGCTGACCATAAACTACAGGTGTATCACGACAGATTGAGAACTGTCCAATACAAAATTGGCTCTCCATTATGTTGTGTCTCTGTTTTTAGGACCAGATGTGTACATGTGTGTACCTATATATCGCCAAGTTGAAGAAAACAAGATAATAAAAATGATCTTTAAGTAATGAACAATAAATTTAATACATTTTAGTTGAGTGTAGACACTCAAGAAACTTCTCCATTAGCTGCATATTTAATCACAAATTTTATATTTTTTATTTTAAGTAGGTATTGTTCTCATGTGAGTGAATTTGTTTCTTTTTTTAAATACATTTATTATTAAACCTATATAGAACGAAGCCAGGCAATTGCCAGGATTAACAGTACCAGGATAATGCATTAAAATAGAATGAAAGAATGTATTCAGTCATACATAAAACAAACTTACGTGAATATTTGGCTGAGATTATGATGCAGGATTCATAAATAATAAGCACTGCATACGAATACATACCGAGCTCCGCAAATGCCAATGCAAATTCTCTGTTATCGTCGACACCTCACATTGCGTCCTTAAAGAATTCACTGTTCAACGGAATGATTTAAAACAAACATTTAAAACATATTGAATTATTTATTTCGACTTTTTCGTATTCTTCAGAGTGAAAACCGTTTGAAATGTTATCAAGTATGCTAATGAGGATTGTCAGAACGGTAATTTTATTCTGCAAGGAGTGATTACGCTCGGGTCCTTTAATAACCACGAATTGTTAACGACGCTTTTGTTTAAGTCACGAAGTGTGCAAGTGCCAATTCCTTTTCTTTTGCTGTTTTTTCCTCCTGTTTATTTGTTTATTTAAGGTATAATACCTTCTGTTGTTGTTTATCATGTGCTTGTTATTGTGCATTTAAGATTGTTGAGCTATTATTTTAAGGACGTTATTATTGTTTTATTAATACAAAATACGTAGTTTATTGCAAATATTTATTACTCCACTAACAGCGCCCTGTGGTTTCACACGCATAAGTTTCGATCCCGTGGGAATATCGAGATAAAAAGTAATTCTAAGTCTTAATCCTGGTTATAAACTATCTGTGCCACAGATTACTAAATAGTTACTACCAGATACTTCACTCAGTAGAAAATTTTCAATACCTACTGCTATAATAGCCTACTACGTCGGGTCGCCAGCCGCTGCATGCTAAAATGTGCCTATGTACGAATGAATTTAACGATTAAAATTGAACAACGTGCGTGCGCTTCGCTTGGGAAAACCGCATTGAATCTGGTCCGCAAACGGCCCGAGATCGCTCGGCCGGGCGGTAGGTAATTATAGCGCGCAAGTACACGGAGTGACGTAGGCCTGTCTGTGCGCCTTTATAATATTAGTATGATTTTCATGATTGCACCTACCGCTGTTTGTCTCTGCATCACCCAAATATTAACTGGAAGGAAATGCCTATGGCATTAAGTCCGCCTCTATATATTTGTGTGCTTAAAGCATTAAATAAATAAATAAGTGAATTTAAAGGTCTTATTTCTGCATCGTTTTTTTCTAAAGAAACATCTAATCAATAAAATCAGTACAAATTTCAATTTGAACTTGTTAAAACTACTAATAGATCATTGAAATATTATTTATTAATAATGGAGGATCATTGAAATATTATATATTATTAATGGAGTATAGAAAGTTCAAGAGGAAATTGTGCTCGGAATATCAGACTTCGTACATACCTATTAGTAATTAGTTTTGACATGTTCTCAAACTGTGCTTTAATTAAACCTTACATCGATGTAATTAATAGCTTAATAACATACCAAAATATTTTTATTTTAGGAAATCCTTGTAATATTAGTTTTTTTTTCCTCTTCATCTGTAATTATTCGTCTTTACCTGTAATTTGTATGGTGTACATAATAAACAGTACTATATTCCATTCTTTGCTTTGCAAAGATAAAAAACATAAATTATATAATCATAAATTAATTGAAAAGATAAATTAACTAAGACACGTTATAACATTTGGTAGCATATCGCGTCTACATTACACAAACAAAGTAAAAACAATAGATATTTTGAATATAGAGAGGCATAACACATTTGATAGAACAATTTCCCATTTATAAAACAGGCAATTTAAAAGTGGTACAAAAATATTGTGTTGTCTGCTATTTTATCCGTATGTTTACGACAAAGCAAATGTACATCGAATTTTTTTATATTTTTAATGACGTTGTATTTGTTTTGGTTTTTTTTACACAATCTGACTCTCCTCTATACAATGTGATTAAAAATTTAACGCTCGCTTCAATTCATATAATATCTAACATTTCGATGAATTTTAATGTTGGTTAATTAATTGCCTTCAATAATCCGTTTTATAATGGTGAAGATTAACTCGCTTTATTGCAAAACTACCTACCTAGTTTGTAATAAAATGTTAAATAGTTTTTTTTTTAGTTTTGGTCTCTTGGGAAGCAGTGAATGGTTATAAATATTTGTGTTCATTAATCGTCTAAAGTTTCGGAAATTAAAAAATACACCAAACATGTGCTAGTCGGACTCACTCACGAAGGGTTTCGTACGACATCGAAAAAATAGCCGAAAAAACACGTTTCTTGTATGGAGATCCAATGTCATTTTTATTCTCTTTATTTTATTTTATTATTTGTTAATTTGTACTCTGTGAAAATTTCAACTGTCTACCTATTATGGTTCATGAGATCCAGCCTGCTGATACACAGACGGACGGCCGGACAGCGGAGGCTTAGTACCGTTCCGTTGGCACCTTTTGGGTACGGAACCCTAAAAAGCTAGGTAGGTTTATAAGTATTTCTAATCTCGCATATGGACCGTGAAAGTCCACTGGGACTATGGAAAGAGAAATAGTTACTGTCGTTACCTCCTAAATGCTCTACGTACCAATGAAATGTACCTATACGAATTATTTAATGGTTATCGCTGTAGTATGGTTTTCTCTACGTTTACGTCCGATTATAGCGCTGGTGGCAACCGAAATGGTCAAATGTCTCATATGGCCAGACAAACCGTAACCACGAATGCTGTTAATGGCTGAAAAGCGCCAAAAATGTAAACTACAAAGGTTAAATGATACGTAAGTTTCGTTTTATTACGGATTTTCCGAGTCATATGGTCCGATGGCTTTATTTGTTACAGATTGCCACGTTGACAACACAACAATTTAATTTTATTGTGCACTTGTTTGTGCAACATTAAAAAATACCAACGGCATGGGATAGCAAATATACGATTTATTTGTCATTCGTACATATTTTTGGTATGCTTTATTAATATTTGTTATGGTTTATATGAATCTGCAAATCGTTTGCCGCCATTTTAATTCATTGTTTTTATAATATCGGAGTGTTGTAATGTAGCCTAGAATCACTGAAATTATTTACTAACCAGCTTCTGTCCGTGACTTTTTCCGCGTGAATTTTTTTGCTCCCCCGACTCACCGCGTCGCATCGCATCGCCCGTCCGCGCTATTAACTCGTTTTCGCTTAGCGTTTTTCTGACTTTTTTTCATTTTCCCGGCTTCCAAGAGCCCTGATGCTAAATAGCCTATAGTCTTCCTCTAGAATTGGGCTATCAACTCGCTAATCTGGAAATACCAGTACCTACGGTATTTCCAGATTAGCGAGTTCAAAAAAAATAAACAAACTCGTCAGCTTTATTATTAGTATAGATGAAAACATCGTCTGTGGATTACAGACTATGCGACGAGTTGATACAGCATGTCGATTCTGTAAAAATCTCACCGTGAAAACTTGCGTGGAGTGAGCTGTCAGTGTCATCCTATTGATACTAGGCAAGGAAAAAGAAAAAAAAAAGTTGAGATTCTGACTAGGTTTCTGTTTTGCTGTTTTATTTTAAAACCCCACAAAATAAATAACGCACAACCTCTTAAGGGGTCATTGTACTCATCATTATGAACAACTTTTACTATGGGACCAAACCGGAAATCGCGAAAAAAAATCAGCTGTTTCCTACATTTTGACGAATTATGCGAACTTAAATGTAGGGAACAGCTGATTTTTTTTTCGCGATTTCAGGTTTGGTCCCATAGTAAAAGTTGTTCATAATGATGAGTACAATGACCCCTTAAGAGGTTGTGCGTTATTTAAGTTACACCTTGTATAAGGTCTATCTATTCATACCTACACAAAATATCTGAAGGGGTCACTGTCTCATCATCAAGCGATCTCATCGTTATGAACAACCTTTACTATAGGACAAAACGTGAAATAGCAAAAAAAAAATCTGTTCCTCCATACATTTTGACGAGTTATGTGAACATAAATGTAGGGAACAGCTGATTTTTTTTCGCGTTTTCAGGATTAGTCCCATAGTAAAAGTTGTTCGTAATCATGAAAACAATTACTCCTTAAACATTTCATGTATGAATAGATAGAGACCTTATATGCATATTATACAGGAAGTACCTACATAAATCTCGATACCGATAAAATCGAGATACCGATACTCATCTCAATCAATGAGCTGTTCAGTTATGCGCTAAAACGGAAAATGAGCTAGGAGGGAAATCTTAATGGTATTTTATGTTAAAACCTTTCCGTTGACACTGCAAAATAAATGCTGCTCCGTTGACCGAGTATCTTGGCTTATAAGTATCAATTTCAATCTCAACTCGAGGGTGAAACTGAGGAAGCTTTATAATTCCTACTCTTTTCAGCTGTATTCCTGTTACAAGTTTATTTTAAATTATATTTGTGTTTTTGCTAGCGACTCGCCCCTACTTCGCACGGTTTTTACGACTTGACCAAACATCGGGATTTCTTTATTATATAATATGTAAGTTGTAAATGTATTAAGCCTACACATAAACCTTTCCGAATAAATTCTCTACATGATACTGAAAACAGAACCACCCGGTCATACAGACAGACACGAAAAGCGACTATGATATATAGATTCAGATGTTTATTGGAAAAAGTAGAGATAGGTAAAATATTAATTTATTTACTAAAAGGTCAGGTGCGTAGTAGTCGGAAGCGGCGAGCGTCTATGACCAGCAGTACGATTCTGTAACCATCTCACCCTGAATACTTAGGTGAAGTGAGCTGTCAATGTCTGGGATGACATTGACAGCTCACTTCACCTAAGTATACCTGATACTAGGGATTGATCAAGCTTACATTTACAATCATAATCGAGATTTTAATAATATTTTTTATGCTAATTCTATTGATCATTCTATATAATTTCAAAGCTAGTATTTTATTTGCCGAAACATTACTCAGAATCATTGGTCAGAATCTAAATGTTGTTTTTGTTTATTTTTTTCCTAGACTAGTCCTTATACAGAGATTTTTTGGAAACTGAAAAACTAGCTTTGAAATTATATAAAATGTTCAATAAAATTAACATAAAAACTATTACTAAAATGTCGACTATGATTTGTAAATGTTTGCTTGGTCAATCCCTAGTATCAGGTGCGACGACACTGACAGCTCACTCCACGCTCACTTCACCTAAGTTTTCTCGGTGAGATGGTTACAGAAGTGCACTGCTGATGTACGAGGCAAAAGGAGTATGTAAGGATCGTAGCAGGCGGCGTTCTGTAGTTTCTGCCGACCCCCGAAGAAGGGAGTTTATGTATGTATGTTTCTTTGTAAAAATCACCGGAATTTCTCACGATGTTTTTGTAGTTCTATAGGCATGAAATTCAGTAAAATATTAATGAATTTCCCTTGTAATTTTAAATCCTTAAGAAGGGGAGAGAAGGGCGGAGTCAAATCGTCATCATCTACACATCATTTGAAGCTTTACAATGTTGCGTTCACCAAACAAACAAAGCTCATCTAACCCGGATATACCTTCAACACCGGAATTTTCTCAAAACATCACTAGTAGGAAGCGTAAAACACCGGAAAATGAAGCTTTGGATATGTTTCATTCTTTTAAATCTGAATTATTGCAAACACTTACGGACTGGCGCCAAGATATGAACAATAATTTCGAACAAATAAATCAGAATATCAATAATATAAGAAGCGAATTTGACCAGTATAAAATTGAAATGAAAAAAGAGCTTGGTTCTTTGCTTGCGGAGCATTCAAAAATTGTGTCACAGTTGTCAGAAGAAGTTTCCGACTTAAAGGAATCAAATCAATTCATGAGTGACCAGTATAATGACCTCAAAAAACGCGTGGACGGTATGTCCTCACAAACAAATACACAATACGAAAAAACTTTCCTTGACTTAGAAGCGAAAATAGACATGTTGGAGCAGCAAGCAAGACAATGCAACATAGAAATCTCTAACATACCTGAAAGACGGAATGAGAATCTTATTGACTTGCTCGAAGGTTTGGGTAAGCAGATTGGATACAATATCAGGAAGGAAGATGTTGTCTCCATACACCGTGTTCCCCACGCTGCGCAGAATAACAAGCCTAAGAATGTAGTTGCGAAATTCACAACAAGAATCTTACGTGACAATATAATTAGCGCCTATAGACTGAAAAAGGGACTGTCCTCTGAACAGCTAGGAATATCAGGCACCTCACATAAAATCTTCGTGAACGAACACCTCACTCTTCGAAACAAGCAGCTCTTTCGTAAGGCCCGGGAAGCAGCAAACCATGAGGGATATAAATTCGTGTGGACTAAACATTCAACAATACTCGTCAGAGAGATTGAAAATTCCGCTGTGCTGGCTATTCGAACGCTCAAAGACCTTGAGAAAATTAAGGCTTCTACTAAAACTACTACAACTAACTCCTCTATGTAGAATTAGAAACCATTACATTTATTTTGCCATTTTTGTTAATTTATTTGATTACTTTTTATTCAATTACACTCTTTTAACATATTTTATTATATTGTTTATCAGATATTTGCAGAAGCATACCATAAATACACTTATTTTTTCGATCCACTCAAGTCTACTGCCGTGTTCGTTGGCAACACAATACTTTAAACCAATGCAGCTTATGATTTTTTTCATAAGTCATGGCTAATCACACTATAAAAAACTTAACAGTCTACTACCAAAACTGTCGTGGCATGCGTACAAAGCTGAAAACAATATTTTTTAATATAATGTCCAACTCATATGATATAATCATTTTGTCGGAAACCTGGCTAAACAGTAGCATAAATGATGATGAGTTCATAGACCAACGATATATTGTTTACAGATGTGACAGAGACCTAAAGTTGACGAAAAAATCGGATGGGGGAGGGGTTTTGGTGGCAGTCATGAAGTGTCTCAAACCGTATCGATTCTCTGTACCGTCACTTACATCAATGTCAAAGTTTGTGGAACTAGTTTTTGTACAATTACCGGGTACTGAACTAACAGGCTGTTATTTAATTGGCGCAGTTTATATACCAGATAGGTCACCCATAGCGGTTTACAATTTATACTTTGAGGTTTTAAATGATATCATAAGAGAGAATAGCATATCCAACCTGATACTAGTCGGGGATTACAATATACCTGAAGCTAATTGGCAACATCGAACGGGCTCTTCTGACCTAGTCTGTACGGGAACATCATCAGTTTGCGAGGGTCTGCGAGACTTTATGATTCTTCACCATTCCTCTCAATATAATATAATTAGAAATTCGAACGGTAGAATTTTGGACTTGTGCATCACTAACATTACTGACTGCTCTGTGATGCAACCGCAGGACTCGATTTCTATACCAATAGACGTTCATCATCCTCCATTCTATATTATAATTCCTTTCACATCTAACATTAGCAACATGAACCGTAACCCTGCAAGAAAACCTAACTTTTTTAAGGCTAATTACGATCTTCTAAATAAAGAGTTGATGGACGTCTCTTGGAAGATGATACTTGATCAACTTCCTGCAGAGAATGCGGTTAACTTATTCTATGAAACTATTTACGATACTGTCAATAAAAATGTGCCATTTTCAAAACCTAAACCAGCACGATATCCAATATGGTTTAGCCCATCTCTCATACATATATTTAAAAACAAACGCAAAGCTTGGATTAAGTGGAAAACATATAAAAATGACTCGGATTATGAAATCTTTTCATTATACAGAACCCGTTTTAAAAGTGAGGCTACAAAATGTTACAATAAGTATATTGATTCTGTAGAGGATTCTATCCCTAAAAACACTAAATACTTCTGGTCTTATATATCTAATAAAAAAACCAAGTCAGGTATACCGTCTAGTATGTCATACGAAAACCGAACTTCGCAAGATCCCGAAACTATCTGTAACTTGTTTTCCTCATTTTTCCAATCTGTATATCAGCCTTCTACCTTAACTCCCCAATGGTCACCACCAAACAATTATTCGGATCAGTGTGATTTATTACAACATATATATTTTGATGTAATTGTTATTAAAAGAGAATTAAAAAAATTGGACCCCTCCAAGGGTCCAGGACCAGATGGACTACCAGCAGTGTTTCTCAAGAACACTGCTGAATCAATATGTGAACCATTATATATTATATTTAAAAAGTGCATCACTGAGGGTTTCTTTCCAGATATTTGGAAATGCGCCTACATTGTTCCAATCCATAAAAGTGGTTCAAAACATGACGTCACAAATTACCGGCCAATATCTATTATCAGTGCAACATCAAAACTTTTCGAGAAGCTTGTTCATAATGCCATCTACCCCTTCATCCATAATTATATCATACCTGAACAACACGGTTTTGTAAAACAAAAATCCACCATGACAAACTTAGCAATCTACTCTAATTTCCTCTTCCATAGTATCGACAAGGGAATTCAGGTGGACGCTGTATATACGGATTTTCAGAAGGCATTTGATAGAGTGGACCATGAAATCCTTCTCAATAAAATAGCGTTTAATGGAATTAGGGGCAATCTTTTGCGGTGGTTTTGTTCGTATATTACTAACCGCAGCCTGATAGTCGTGATTAATGGGTACAAATCGGGAAGTGCTAGAATGTCGTCCGGTATTCCTCAGGGTTCTATATTAGGTCCTCTACTTTTTGTTATATTCATAAACGACATAAATACATGCTTTCAATACACAAATTTTCTTTTATATGCTGACGATTTAAAATTATATAAACCCATAAAAAATTTTAATGACTGCTCAGAACTTCAAAGCGATCTTGACAGACTCTCTGAATATTGTAGAATTAATAAGTTAAATTTAAATATACCCAAATGCCATATCATCAGCTTTACTAAAAACAAAAGTATTATAAAATTTGATTATACCTTATGTAGTACTATGCTAAACAGAGTGACGAACCTTAGAGACCTAGGAATACTATTTGACTGTAAATTGCACTTGAATCTGCACATAGAAAACATCATAACCAGAGCATTTAAAATGTACGGCTTTGTTATCAGAACAGCTACCGACTTTAGGCGCCCCTGTACTTTTTTACATTTGTATCGGTCACTTATCCGTTCTCAGCTTGAATATGCCTGCCTGATATGGGATCCATTATATAATAAATATAAAATAGCCATTGAAAAAGTGCAACGCAAGTTCTTGCGAACTATGCAATTCAGATGCCAACTTCCACGCTTACCTTACAAAGACCTTCTAGCAATGTATAATTTACTCTCGCTCGAGAAGAGACGAATGCTTCTGCAAGTAATGACACTGCACGACCTTTATCATAATAAGCTGAATTGTATAGACCTCAGTAGTGATATTAAACTTGTAGTGCCTAGATCAATTCATCATCGTAAAGTGCGCGTTTACCGATTGTTTGATCAAGCATCACACCGGACAAACGCAGGTAAGCGTGCACCCCTTCAGCGACTCATGCAAATATACAATGAATATTTCATAGATGTTGATATATTTCTGCTAAATAAAAATGCTTTTCGAAGTAAAGTTATTAATGTACTAGAAAACTTGGACATATCTTGTGGTAACTGACTAGATTGTTAGTTTGTAACATTATAAAATGTTTCCTTGAATAATGGTAACTCGCTTACCAATGAGTCCTCATCATCATAGCATACCTCTTTGTTAACATGTGGAAAATGTTGTGGTTATTACATTGATTTTGTTTTAGATACCTTACTGATAAGTGTTATATGTAATGTAATATCGTTTTTTTTCCCAAATAAAATAAAATAAAATAAAATAAAAATCATCATCTGCCTAGCCTTTTCCCAACTATATTGGGGTCGGCTTCCGGTCTAACCGGATGCAGCTGAACACCTGTATTTTACATGGAACGACTGCCTATCTGACCTCCACAACCCAGTTACTGGGTAATACGATACCCCTTGGTAAGACTGGTTGTCAGACTTTCGGGCTACTGACGACCCGTAATGACTGTCAAAGATCCACGAATGACAGCCGGGACCAACGGCTTAACGTGCTTTCCGAGGCACGGAGGGGTCTTGGTATATGAAGATGGTCACCCATACACGGACTAACCGCGGCAAGCGTAGCTTAACCTGATCTATCGACCCGTGCGGCTGTTATTACTTAGCCACAAGCCCCTCCCCCTCCAGGGGGAGTCAAATAACGAAAATGAAAACATTCCGAAAGTTGTGTCGACGTCCCAGAACTGTTGTTATGTTTTGTTTTATTTTTCTGTTCTTTGGCTCTTTCCACACGAGTGAATGTTGTTCGTGCGTGTTTTCCGATTAACAACGGCTGTATATGATAGGGACCTTATTCCACTAATTTCACTTTTCACAAAGCAGTAATGGAGAGCGCTGCAAACACGCGACTGATTGCTTTGCGTGACTTTACTTCTTCTTTATGACTATACATAGCGTTTTATAGGGGCTCGTGGCTAAGTAATAACAGCCGCACGGGTCGATCAATCAGGTTAAGCTACGCTTGCCGCGGTCGATTCGTGGATGGGTGACCATCTTTACATACTGAGACCTCCCGTGCCTCGTAAAGCACGTTAAGCCGTTGGTACCGGCTGTCAGTCGTTACGGGTCGTCAGAAGCCCGAAAGTCTGACAACCAGTATTACCAAGAGGTATCGTGTCCAGTAACCGGGTTGTGGAGGTTAGATAATCAGTCGCTCCATGTAAAATACTGGTATTCAGCTGCATCCGGTTAGACTGGAAGCTGACCTCAACATAGGTTGGGAAAAGACTGGACAGATGATGATTTACATAGCCATAGCTTAGATTTACCTAGTCAGGATGGCTCAATTGACATATAATTTAAATTGTTGCGTGATGAATGATATGCGTTATACTCGTACGTGTCTAATTATTTAATATTTACCATTGGTATCTATTTTTGAACTGCTGAATATAACGTTTTATAGATCATTACCAGTAATCGGAGTAGGTAGATTGAATTGGGGTCATTGATCCGAAACGTATATATTAATATGGGCATTCCTCCGGAATTTCGGAATTGGTTGATTATTAAAAAAAAACGGGACTTAGATAGGGATTGTATTAAAATGAGCAATATTATATTCTTCATATTTTTTTTTAACGGCACACAGTCACGATTTGACACAACCCAGCGACAAATCAGAACAAAGGATCATGGGTGGTGCAATACCCGGTTATCAAAACAATGCGTACGCCCGCCTACGACATGCTGCTAAGTGCAACAATTTAGAAACAGTTGTGGCCATAATTAAAGGCTAAAAATAAAATATTAAAAATGTATATGCTTTGATCGGAATTCGATTGTTTTTATTATTCAAGATTAATAATAAATTAATTTAGTTTTGATACCTACCTTTAAATTTTGAATTGAGTAGTAATAATATCACTACCACATAACACTAACAATATTCAATTGGATCCGGAAATACCAGAATTACTTTCCGGGAAAATGCCTTATCCATGTTATTCTTTCTGTGGGCATTTATGATATAAGTACCAAAAATCAATCCACCTACTCCAATCTCTGATCATTACTAACATTAGGGAATTATTACAAAAAAAAAAAAAAAAACAGGTGCGAGCAAGTGAAGGTTACAACGTATAAGGAGGTCAAATAATTGGTTTTCAATAGAATAAGCTGGAAGGCACTGTAGCTCCTTAGTCTCATAGTAAGAACAACCATGTTTGGCATACGGCTCACCTCGAAGTCGCTAGGACTTTTAGTATAATTATTATGTTCACTCCTTAAGGACCTTGAACAAGATTCAGAAGGAATCGCTTCGGTCCCTGCTGACGCACTCTACACCCCTTCTGGATCATTCGTTGACTGAACTAAGAGTGCTGTTTTAGCCATCATGTTGAGTTTATCCTTTCATCGCCTTTACCAACTTACGCAAACAAGCTCGCCCATTCTAGCCGTAAAACCACAAGGATCTTGAATAGGTAAATTGTCTACCCTGTAAAATGATACCTCAGTTACACAATTAATCTCACTGACCGCAGTAAGCCCCCTTTACCGCAGTACACGAGGAATTAACACTACGTTGAAGTTTCATAGTATCTATGAACGTAGAGATGATATTTTAGATTAATTACAAACAACGTCACAGGACGGTAATGTTGTCGCCGGATTACCATTTACCGGACTGACGAGGGTCACTCCATTTGTTACAACTTTATGTAACAATTATCTACTTACATATAAACTAGCTGACGATTAAATTCCAAGTATACGTACAGTCAAAGCAAGTCTGTATAATAAGTACTATCCCGTTGGTCTCGTGGTCGCAAGCACGATTGCTGAGGGTCCTGTGTTCGATTCCCAGGCCGGGAAAAGTGTTATTGGGTTTTTGTAATTGGAATTTCTTAGTATCAGCCCGGAGTTTAGAAGTTGGCGGTGTGTTACCCCTGTGGCTCGGAAAGCACGTTAAGCCGTTGGTCCTACGCCTGATTTCTCTCGGGTCGTATCGGATTGCCGTCCCATCGGACTACGAGAGTGAGGGAAGAGAGGGTGCACATGTGTCTGCGCACACACTTGTACACTATACTTAACCCTACAGAGCATGATTTTTCTTATTGGCTTAAAAAATCACACTAGCCTGCAAATATGATGCCATTTCTCGAAAAAATATTTAGGTACAAAAATCATAACTCAATAGAAACGTATGTTTTTGTGTATGACCCATATATGACATCACGCATTATAATGTGAATTTATGTTACGCAGTATCAATGAAATTACAAGATTACACATAAAATGACAAATATGAACATGAACTTACTTCTACTAATTATTCCACATTGAAACGATTCAATTTTATCATTTTTTCTGCTATTATTATACGCCGCTCGTTAATCGTATTCAAAGTACATACTTACCGATTTGAAGAAAACATAAATAGTTAAATGTTTATTCAGATCTATCCAAAATATCTGGTACTAAATTCGAAACTGAAATACATAATAGTTAATCTTGTGAACATTAGATTACGCTACTTGGATCGATTTTTTAAATATAAGACATTATTCGGTATGTCCCATATGTGGGACACTATGCTCTGTAGGGTTAATATCTTCAGCACCGAAGGCTGAACAGCCCGTCTGTCTGTGGAGATTGGCTGCCATAGCCAAAATCTCTGGTGGACTATATAGTAAGGAAGTTTTTGGAACTAACAAATCTTTCAAAGTTATCTAACCTCTATTTTTATTCCCTACACTCAAACAATTACGTGTGACTCCGGTTATTCGAAAACTAATGTTATTTTGTTACGATGTCTTGTTTATACCTTTTTAGTTGGCGGTTTTGTCGTAATTGGATTTTAGTTTATAACTTTCTTTATTGTTTTGGGATAAGGTGTCATTGAGATCATTATTGAATTTGGGAATTTGATACCTATGGTTTGGTAACCAGTGCACATTACATTTCAGAAGGGTATTTAGTGTTATTGTTAACAGTCAAGAGTGAACAATAACTGTTTTGGTCTCATTTGGGGTTTATGTATGAATAATTATAGATAAACGATATATTTTCACCAAGTACTTTGTAAGACCTTTCATTAGATACCAAACATGATATATATATCTCTTTTTTCTCTGCGGAAATTTTACATCCACTATAAGCCGCCATGTTGGGTTTTATGTCACGTCATAACCTGCGGAATAACATAACGCTTTCAATGAAACCTCATTTGTCAAAATACGACGAGCACTTTAAGAGTTATGAGCGAACAGATGAACATACATACATAGCCAGCTAAAATCATAAACCTCCTTTGACATTGCCGTAGTCGGGTAAATACTCCTAACTTCAGGCACATTTTTGATTTTTTAAGAAAAAATTCTACCTAAGTAAAGACGGTATACTTTTGCAATTATGGCACGTAAACAATTTCTTCTTAAAGTTGAGACTGGAGTCAAGTAAATCGTTTAATTTGCGAAAACAATGTCGTTCCATTTATCCCCATTTAATTCTAAGTAAATTATAAATCAAAGAAAAACAGAATTTTAAAGTAACTTAGACGTTTTATTAAGAATAGAACGTTTTACGTTTCGAATTACGAAATAAAAAGAGCAATTTATTTTAAGGATGTGATCAGAATAATGATTGCAGAATTTCTTTCTTTACGGCGAGTGCAACCTCGAGTTCAAAACGACATTGTGTAAGAAAACGAGTTAAATTACGTAAAAGAACTCGTGCTAAAAGTCAATAGCCTGACAAATGGATGTTTCCCCTATGCAGCCAGTATGTTACAAAAGAAACAACCAAATGTCTCATAATATCGCGAGCTGCATTACAATGACGACAAAAAGGTTTTATTATGCGTGTTTATTAATGTCTATGGTTCGCGTAGGTATCATGATGTTTCTGTTTTAACTACTTTTGGAAACGCAAGAAAACGTTTTTCGGCGAAACTATTCAACGGCAACGTTTAGAGTAAGAACTAATAACAATTAACGGAGTAGGTATTAAGGTGAATGGTGAGGCCACGGCAAATTGTCACCCTTGTGGTAGCGACCCTGACTCTGCGCAGCACACGCTTGAGGAGTGCCCTGTGTGGGCCTCTGAGCGGCAGGTTGTGGTCGCCAGGATCGGGCGAGACCTGTCTCTGCCAGCAGTAGTGAGGGCTATGCTGACGGAGACAGAAGACTGGAGGGAAGTTGCCTCCTTCTGTGAGACCGTGATGGTCCAAAAGGAGGCTGCCGAGCGGGATCGTGAGAGAGCTAATCCCGGTCGAAGAAGAAGGCGTCTAGGAGACAATCGCCTCGATGCCTAACAAGCCGAAACCACACCTGCATCATTTAATGCAGGCGGGACTTTGGAATCGCGGGTGATCGAAGTGGGGACTCTAATTGCCCACCGAGTGATTTCGCGTAATACGGTGGCACTGTGGTTACGTGCTGCCGTGCAAAGCGAGGCTTAGTTCTCAATTGGTCTACTAAGAGGTACCGGGACCCCCTCCATGTGCTGCTGGTGATCATCGGGGTGGTTTCCCACACTACCTGGTCTTTTTCCCCAAAGTCCAGGTGCCTTTTGAAGGTTTTTCTCCATAAATAAAAAGAAAGGTAGTAAGGTGAATAGTTAAAGGCAAATCATTTATTTCAAATAGACCTCAAAAGTCAGTTTTGAACGTCAAAATTTACACAAAAATAGAATTGATTCCAGTCGCTTCTTCCAAAAGGTAGTTTCGTATTGAGAAAATGGGCAAGAAACTTCACCGTTACTTACTCTTTTAAAAATGGTTTTACAATATTTTGTATTATATTTGAAGACGATGAAAGTAAAATACAAATACTCGTACTGTACCACAATAGGAAAATAAAAATAAAGCAATGACAGGTAAATTAATCATGTGATAGATACTTATATGGTGCTCACACATTTACAAATATTGTAAAAGTAGATGATTTTCCTAAAATTTTAACAAGTAATAAATTAGTGCGTGAGTTAAAGTAATTACAGAATGTACACACGCCAGCACATCAAGCCACTACAATCTGTCAAGTTTCTTTAATAGATTTGCAACTTTATCGCCACAGCATAAGGTTCAAAGTTGATTGGGAAAATTTTACAGTTTCGGGTAGCTTGAAGTGCTGGCGTCTGTACAAACAATGTCGTAAAAATAGAATAGAATAGAATAGAATAGAATAGAATATTCTTTATTATGTACACCATATAGATTACAGACATAAATATGAAAAAACAAAAAAAAAATATAAATTATAAAATTAAATTAGTGACTAGTTTGATTTTGTCAGATTGTGCAAGGACCAGCACACGTGTTTATTTTCATTACAACGTGCCATGTTGTACTCGTACAATGTGCCTCACGAGATATTTTTAGATTTTAGCAACAGTTACACGTTTCGTTCGTGCCTGCATCGCGGCACAAACTCAATTGATGGAATCGAACATTTCTATTGGTGCTAGCTTATAGTTACAGCTGCCATTCAGTTATGTCTTTATTGAAACGTGTGTGACCAACGACCGGTAATTGGAGGAAGTCTAGACAGGTTTAGATATCAGTTAATAGTCGTGAGCAAGCACGACCATGTTTTTTCTACTGATAGGTGCTACATACATTTGATACATTTGTGTTATCACCGTGTAGTTATTGTAAAGTATTGACTCCAAAGTCCGTAAGAATAAATAAATCACAGATAGGAGCTCGTACATAAGTGCCGTTTGTGCAAACGCATGATAATTTGATGGTCTTCAGGTACTTTATGGCGGTTTTTCGGTGAACTCTCGAATAAACACTTACGGACAATTTTGGTGTAATTTAACAATGTCCTTTGTTGTTCTATTTGCCGAATATTGAAGCATATGGTTATATTCATAATATAGTAGTTGTCATACTGCGCAAGTGTGTGCGCAGGCATAGATGCACTCTCTCTTTCTTTACTCTCATAGCCCTAAGAAACCTCCACGCCCGGAGAGACAGCAGGCGTAGAACCAACGGAATAACAAAAATTAAGGAAGGAAGCACTTATAATATAAAGGAAGCTCTGAAAGTATTTACCATAAAATCACACATTCGTTATAACACGTTATGGCAAAGACTAGAGTTTTACCATAGATAAAATAAATAGGTAATATGAACGTAGCAAAAGTAGGAGTAGGTATTTATGGAAATTATCTGCTCCTAATGTCATTTTGGTTGCAGCAATGGTATAAATGCTAGTGTGGCATAAATATCTGCAAACATAATGTTGTGAGCTTCAACAATTGCCCCATTGTACAGACCTTTCCGGCAAAACTTTAAAACTTTGGGTGCGTTTAGCATGTTTTGTGTTATACTTGTGCCCGTAAGCTTGACAAGTATCATTGCACTTCGTTACTTTAACAAAAAAAAAAAAATAAAAAAAAAAACATTCATAGTGCTGACGTAGCGGTTGCGTGCGAATTCCAGTGATATCGTAAAATAAGTGCAAATTCCGTCTGGGAAATGTGTTATTTCATTTCGCTTGCATGTAACATGCAAATTTCAACTTTTTTGTTTGAAACTGCCTCTAACGACCCAGCTTTAAAAAACTGGAAATAAAAAATCTTAAACGATTTAAATATTGTAAGGTAAACGCTACTTATTAAACGATTTCTCTTAAAGAAAGTTTAAACAAGGGCCTTTACTGGTCGCAAGCGAAAGTAGAAGGCGAAAATGTTTCAGTTTTTTCTCAAATTAAAAAGTTTGCAATAAGGATTTGGTAAGTTGGAGTTTTTGTGATTTTGCGAAACTCCTCCACTGGTAGCGAATAGCCTAGAAATACTTCCCCGAGTCAACGACCATTTAAAAGTAGTCGAATCATTTTTTGGATTGCTGAAACTGGAAAACTTTGTTGAAAGGGGAGTTTGAATTCCATTTTTCTCGTTTCCTTATTTAGTAATCGTTGATTGGGTTTGGTTTGCTTGTCAACATTAAATTAAATTGTCGGCACAGCTCTTTTCGATGGTTTGACCTGGATTGGTTCAATCGAATTCGGAATGGGTGAAATGGGTTCAGGTGGGCGCTTGTATGGGCTCGAGGTCATTCTGTGAGTGTATTTAAAGTGGGTTGCGCTTGCTGAATAAGTGGCTCAGATAATAGAATCTTCATCAATTCGGATGTTCTAATCTGGTAGAGGAAATTAAACAAGTCCATAATTTATTTATTTGCCAACATGTAAAACACTGGTTAGTAGGCATGCATTCAGATTTCATGACACAGTATTAAGACATGTACCCTTTAAGGACACTGCAAATATACTCGTATATCAAATTACATAATATTATAATATTGATTTTAATTATTAGAATTAACATTATACATTACAAATTTATTTTATTTATTATATATTACATTTATTTATTTATTTAATACTTCAATTCGTTTTAGTCATATATGTAAATTAGTATGGTCATTTATTATTTAACATTTACGTCAAGCATATTATTACACGGTCGATCGATACACAATTTGTCAGTTTCAAATTCTTCAACGGCATAGTTGCAGCTTTTCTTTATTAGCAAAGATTACAACTGTTTCGAGAAAATTGAGTCATTTGGTAGGGATTTTAAAATTTCCGTTAACTTATTAAACATATTAGCTAGTCGTTAGTACTTTAATTTCGTAAATCTTAGCATTTCAATTTATTACCACCAGTTTGCAAGTACTTTTATAGTTTTATAAACCAATGCAGAAACTAAACGAATAACCGTTAAACTGAAAACTGAAATACAAAGGGGAACGCGAACAAACCTGTCCAAAGAAAAATAGCTTTTTATTGTCTGTAGAAGTTGTGCTGCAGGAGCTACGAAAACTTGACCTGGTCGTGTCGACGAGGCGCCGGGTGATGCCGCCCACAGGCAAGTTGCCGCGGCCGGCACGCGATCGCGTGATACCCAAAGGGCACACTACAATTACAGCAAAATGACCCATGCTTATTCGGCACGCGAATGTCGCTATTAAAAAGAAGAACCCGAAATTGGCATGTAAAAATAAAAGTCGGCAAGGTCGCGCGGGTGTTTTGATGAAAGATTGATTTTCTTATCACGCTACGTGTTAAGTTGTTTTTGTTTTTAATTAAGCACGCACTGTTTTGATTGTTTTAAACATCTAACAACAGGGCTTTAGCGTTGGTTTCCTAAGAAAGCGATGTACGGTCACACAATAACGCCTGTACAGACTGTATACAGAGCGTTTTTTGACACCTTAATGTCAAATACTGTTGAAAATGACAGATTTTCTTGAAGGCCGTTATAATATGACGGAACCGCTTTTCTAGGAAACCGTGGCTTTAGACAAAGTGACATTTCATCAGCGATAACTGTGATGAGAAAGTCAAACATGTATCGGACTGACAAAGCATATGTCAATCCTGCTGCAAATTGTTGTAGAAATACGATACGTATTAAATGCGATTGTCACTTGGTTGGCTCTCAGGTTTCTAAAACGAAGGGAATAATAATAATATTATTCTTAGTGGTTCCTTTAAAATAGTTAAGTATAACAGTGTTCTACGCTAGTATACATAGGGGTAATTGGTTTGACCTAGTTATGGTAATAGCTTTATATTTCCTTAAATGTAATTATTATAATTAGGTTTATAGAAAAACAATACATACGTGTACTTAATGGGACCATGTGAGGGGCTTGTGGCTAAGTAATAACAGCCGCACGGGTCGATCGATCAGGTTAAGCTACGCTTGCCGCGGTTGATCCGTGGATGGGTGACCATCTTCACGAAAGCACGTTAAGCTCTTGGTCCTGGCTGTCATTCGTGGATCTCTGACAGTCGTTACGGGTCGCCAGTAGCCCGAAAGTCTGACAACCGGTTTTACCAAGGGGTATCGTATTACCCAGTAACTGGGTTGTGGAGGTCAGATAGGCAGTCGATTCTTGTAAAATACTGATATTCAGCTGCATCCGGTTAGAATGGAAGCCGACCCCAACATAGTTGGGAAAAGGCTAGGCAGATGATGACTTAATAAACTACTTGTTTAAATATTTTGTCAAACATTATTTTGTATTAAAAAATAATGGTCGATTTACTTAGAGTAAATAATTCCATAACCGCTGCTCTCAAAACGGTGAAGGAAAATATCGGAAGGAAACTGGCATGTCCTAGAACCAAAAAACCTTTGGCTTTTGGCATCTAAGGTGAAGTACTTCCTAGCTTCCTACTTATCACCGCCAGCCGTATTATGCGGGTTGAGTCCGATTGCCAGGAGCTGGTGGCGCAGTTGGTAGGGCATTTTATCCCGGTTGTCCCCAAATAACAACTCAGGCCAAGAGACCGCGAAGTCACCGGCAACTAGCCGTCCCATCAGCACGCACAGTATCACGAGCTCACTCGTCCCTCGTTCGGGCCCTCACTATGCGCAATGCTCTTCTGACATCAACACCGTAGTGTGACTTGTTTGCCAGGAGATGGATAGATTTGTGTCGTGAATATTTAAGATTTTGTGAGAAGATGGATGAAAGATAATAACTAGTTTGATAGTTTTTAGGGCTCCGTATCCAAAGGGTAAAAAGGAACCCTATTGCTCCCGCTCCGCTGTCCGTCAGTCCGTCCGTCTGTCACCAGGCTGTATCTCATGAACCGTGATAGTTAGACAGTTGAAATTTTCACAGATGATGTATTTCTGTTGCCGCTATAACAACAAATACTAAAAAACAGAATAAAATACATATTTAAGGGACTCCCATACAACAGACATGATTTTTTTTTGCGGTCTTATAGATAATGGTACGGAACCCTTCGTGCGCGAATCCGACTCGCGCTTGGCCGGTTTTTATTTTTTTTTTGGTCACTTTATTACGTTTTGTTTATTAAGTGTTGTTGTGTTGTGTTTTGTTTGTTAATTTGGTTTTTCTTGTGTATATATTTTTTTAAATTGTATTTTATCTAGCCTACTTAAGTATGTTTTTGTGTCACTCTTTAGTTTGTAATTTGCTCTGTACAAAGTCTTGGGATTAAATTCTGTAATGTTGTGCATGTATTCTAAATTAATATATGAAAAAAATCTACCAACCCGCACTGGGCCCGCGTGGAATGCGTGTACCGAACCTGATTATGCTAAGGTGTTTTGTGGATACCTCTTAATATTGGTTGAACATATGTATTCGTTCAAAAAATGAGCCGTAGAACAAAAATATTTGAAAATTATTTATGCATTCAAGTACATAAAACAATCGTTTTTCTATTAGATAAAAATAACAGGTAGGTAACCAAATTGGGCTGATCCACGGGGAAACATTTCATCCTCTTCTTCGGATATAGAAAAGGATTAGGTAGTAAGATTTTGTCCTTTATTTATTCTATTCATGTTAAGAAATAATATATAAGATATTAAATAACGTTTCTGGGATCGATACTGATACTGGACGTTAAATACTAGTTAGTACTAAACGTCCAGTATTAGTATCAGTTGTGGTGTGGGTTGTTTCAAATACAATGTTTAATTCTGCTATCCTTTCTGCTATTTATATCTGCTATTTTATGCGGAGATTTCAATATTAATATTTTAGATGTTACTCCATTAAGTATTAGACTTCTCAATTTGTTTAGGTCTTATAATTTAATTAACTTGTTTTTTGAACCTACTAGGATCACGGCATCTTCGTCAACCTGTCTTGATAATATATTTAGTGTTTTTGATGCCAAAAACAAATTAGTCTTAACTGACTTAACGTCCGACCACTGTGGTTTATTAGCTAGCTTCCCCATGCCATTACATAAACAGCCGTGTAAAATTGAATGCAGGCCTTATACAGCTACCCGTTGCAAAATGTTTAAAAATAATATAGTTCATAGAATTACACCATCTATAGTAGAACACGAGAATCCTAATGAAATTTATGGTGCCCTTTTTGATGTTGTGCAAAAAGAGTACCAATCTACTTTCAAGACCAAAACTGTTAATATTAATGGATCCTCCGTTGGCTTTAACCAATGGGCTACTCCGGGTATTTATAAAAGTAGAGCGAGACTATACGAGTTATATGGTTTGAAAAAATACAGGTTTGACACTCCTTTCCTAGAGTATGTCAAAAATTATTCAAAATTATTTAAAAAGATTAGTGCTTTTGCTAAATCAAAATTTTTAAGCGATGCTATTAAAAATTCTAATAATAAAGTAAAAACAACTTGGAAAATTATTAACAATGAAACGGGTAAATCGGTTAAACAAGAAAAATTACTTGAGATTATGGTCGATAATAAATTAGTTAATAAAGCCGCTGACGTAGCTGAAGCTTTTAATGAGTTTTTTGCCAACATACCCATAACTACGACTCGCTCCTTAAATTCGTCCCCGTCTAAAGCTGAAAACCTTTTGCATAGTAGTGTACCTCAATGTAGTCGTTTATTTAGTTTCGAACATGTAACCCCACATGATGTAGTTACTGTTTTTAACCTACTTAAGTCTAAAAACACCGGTGACTACTGGGGCATCTCCATTAAACTTTTAAGTAATATAATAGACATCGTAGCCCCCTATCTAGCTGTTACTTTTAATAAATGTGTTGATTTAGGAATTTTTCCTGACCTCATGAAGAATAGTAAAGTCATACCTTTATTTAAATCAGGTAATAAAAACGACGTTGGCAATTTTAGGCCTATTTCCATCTTACCTGCATTTAGCAAAATATTTGAAAAATTAATACTCAAGCAGTTGCTAAGACATTTTAATTTAAATAGCCTCCTTCATAATGAACAGTATGGCTTTACAAAAGGTCGTTCGACTACAGATGCGGGTGTTGCTTTGCTGAAACACATATTCAACGCATGGGAGAGCTCGCAAAATGCTATCGGAGTTTTCTGTGATCTTTCCAAAGCCTTTGATTGCGTGCACCATGACACGCTTTTGCGTAAACTACGTCATTACGGTGTCCAAAACGAAGCTCTCAACGTAATAAATTCTTATTTACATAATAGGTTCCAATGTGTAGATGTTAATGGTGTGAAATCTTCCGCGCTGCCAGTTCAGTTAGGTGTGCCGCAAGGCTCAATACTGGGCCCATTCTTGTTCTTAGTTTATATCAATGATTTACCATTCCATTTAAAGGGAATCTGTGACGTTGTACTGTTTGCTGATGATACATCTCTTATTTTTAAAGTAGACAGGAATAGACTAGATTTTGACGAGGTAAACAGTGCACTCTCAATAGTTACGGATTGGTTTACGTCAAATAACCTAGTTCTCAATGCCAAGAAAACGAAATGTGTAAAGTTCGCCTTACCCAATGTTAGAAATCTAGGACCCAACATCGTCTTAGATAAAGAGGCGCTTGAGACTGTGAGCTCAGCAGTTTTTCTGGGAATAACAGTAGATGCCAAACTTCAGTGGGGACCACATATATCGAGCCTAGCAGGAAGGCTCAGTTCGGCTGCCTACGCCGTCAGGAAAGTAAGACAATACACTGACGTTGATACAGCTCGTTTAGTATATTTTAGTTATTTTCATAGCGTTATGTCCTACGGTATTCTGCTGTGGGGCAAAGCAGCTGATATACAAAATATATTCGTCCTTCAAAAACGAGCTGTTCGAGCTATTTACCAGCTAGGTGCTAGAGTTTCTCTAAGAGATTTATTTAAAGATATTGGTATTCTCACGGTTGCATCACAATTCATATTTGCCAACATCATATATATTAGGCAAAATATACACTTGTATACTAAAAACAGTGATGTTCACAATGTTAACACCAGAAATAAGGACAAACTACGTGCTCCCTTTCACCGGCTTCATAAGGTTCATAACTCATTTGTTGGGCTTGGTATAGCCTTTTATAACAAGCTACCCTCTTCTTTGCTAGATTTGCCTTTTAATGCATTTAAAGCTCAAGTAAAATCCAACCTTTGTTCAAAGGCATACTACTCCATCAACGACTACTTAAACGATAAGAATAGTTGGTCGCCCTGATTAACTCAAGACAATGTTTATGTTCTTTCTCCAGAATTAGATTACTGATAGGTTATTATACTATGAGCTCATTATACAATTGTTTTTATTGGGCTGTATAAGTCAAATCAGTTTAGTTTTATTTTTATTATATTATTGACATAATCAACCTATTTAAATGTTTTCTAATGAGTTGATTGCAATATGTGGTTAGCTAGTGACCTCGACGATTGATCATATTATTCTTACCTGAGCAACCGGCAGCAAGTTCGTCATGCTCCCTCAGATGTCACTGCTTGCGGTAGCGTCGGGGGTCGGGTTGCCTCCTTCCCTCAAATATGGCGAGGGGGGTAATGGCTGATCTTTGCGTTATGCTCGTGAACGGGTGCTGCTTGTGGTGACTGGTCGTCTTGCTGACCATGGTTTTATTATTGTTATAATTAGTAATAACTTGTTTATTTAGTTTCCTTCGATGGTCCTAGTTTATCATTTGTGACTTCAAGCGACAGCTATGTAAACAGAACCCAGCATTGCATAAATATGTTAGCGGTCACGCCCTTCATACCTGGAGGCTTTTATTTAATTTTCATTTATTAATTTTTGCTTGAGTACCTACGTATAGTTTTTTATTGTATTTCTTGGTATATTGGCGTTGCTAGCTGACATATGGCAGATTTAGTGTCCTGTGTCTTGTAATGTTAATTGCTTTGCATACCTTGTATTGTATTCAGTCAAGTATTTTCTAACTGAACAGACAGCTGTGCTGCTGGGGAGTTTGTTGCGCCACTTCTTCTTCCCAGCGAAAGCACTAGGAAGTGGTGAAGGGCGGGCGTTTTGGGGGACTGTCTTTTGTAATTTTGACGTTCGAAAAGTGCTGATTCTCAGCCTAGTTTGAATAAATGACTTTTGATTTTGATTTTGATTTTGATTTCTTTAACTGTAGGTGAAAGTAAAATAAGTTTTTGTATTTACTTAGACCGACACACACATCACCGGTTTCGTTCGGAATTCGTTGATTATTCGTCTAGAAATACTCTTGACAATTTGGCAAGTATATAGTACATACTAATTCCATGCCATTTAGGAAAGAAATCAAGATTATATTCTATATAACTTTACATATTCCGACACACGCGTATACTTGAAAGAAAGAAAGAAGAAAAGAAAGAAAATACATTTATTTAGCACAAACTGTAAGACACACAGTACACCTGAGACATACATCAGATAAAAACAAATAAAAATCAAATAACAAAGTGTAAAGTCCGATGTAAGAAATTAAACAGGAAGGTGTGCCTCACGGCTGCGCCAAAAAGGCCCAGTTCAGCAAAAATGCCAGACAACTGGTGCCTGACGCTGGTTTTCAACTGGACCAGATTTGTGAGGTAACGGATGTATATCAGTTTTATACTGGAACGTGACGTGTGTATGCATACTTAAATAAATAAAAAAATAAAAAATTGTGTCAGATAAAAAACAATAATGAGTATGTATAAATAGTGCGATATAACAAAATATAAACAACAAAAGTAATATTGCAAAAAAAAAATAGTAATAATAATAATAAACAAATAGTGATAAATACATAAATGAGATGAAGGTTATGTAAACAGAGAAATTCTTCGAAACGAGCCAGAACAAAAACCTGTTTTAAACGATGCCTGCCTTCCACGTTGCAACACATTGTCACAATAAATTATTAATTCATGCACTACAATATCATCGTATCTACAATACGCTGCAAGCAGCCGAGCCCGGCGGACTATTTATGGACAGTTTGTAACTTGTGTGTGTTTTGATTTTGACTTAGCCATGGTTTGCATTGGGTTTAAACTAATACGATGGATATAACGTACTTCAAAAATCGTTATTATTTGACGTACATAATATGTTACGTTAAACCAACTGTTTGAAACAACGGACCCTAACAACACTCAGTAATTATGTAACATTGATCGTCGATGCACATTATAAAATAAATTCGCTTTTCGTGTCTGTATGTGTGGACGCGTTGTTCTTCTAAACTTCGTCGGATTTTGAAACGGTTTTCACGATAATTTAGACAATTTATTCCAGAAGGTTTATGTTTAAAATGTATCTAACATTAATATTAAACTTAAGTACATTAAAGAAATCTAGATGTTTTGTCAAGTCGTAGGGGAGACCGAGGTGAGTTGTAACAGAGGAGAGTTGTGACAAAGACGATTTCTCGAAACCTATGACCGTTAGCGAGCTGGCAACAGCGCACGATTGTTTCTTTAGAGACGCCCTACTAGACGCAGTATGCGCCAGAGGCGCACGACAAGCGGTTGCGTGAGTACGACGTCTGCATGGAAAAAAAAACGAAAAGTAAGTTTTTTATCAAAATTTTGATTGCATTTATATCGTGACATATTACATTCACGTGGTTATTTTATTTTTGCTTATATTGTGTGGTTTTTGAAGTTTCAAAGAGTGGCATTGTCTTGCTGTATTTGCATTTTGTTTCGAAATTAAGAATTATTATTCTGACCAGGTCGTGATTTTTGGTACCTAGGAGAGTTGTGACACGCTGTCACAACTCTCCTACTTCAGTTTATTTTCTAGTTAGCTTATTTTACATGCTTTTTGCAGTGTTCTTTTTTATGTTTACATATTGTGTTTATTTATTTTAGTCAATTCTTAAACCCTAAGTTTGACATAAAAAGTATTCGGCAATTAAATTCTGTCTAAAATGACTTTTTTGTCAGGAACATTTTTGGGCATGTAGTTTGCTGTTGCATGCTGAATTTGCTATTTTTTGTTTCAGAATGCCTAACAATTATACACGAAAGACTGATGCCCTGTCGGCGAAGTGTCCTGTCGGCGAAGAGTCCCGTCGAAGTAAAGTCTTGTTGGTGTTCAGTCTGTCAGCGTAGTGTCTGTTGTCGTTTAGTCGTACACTCGCTGCCTTAGTGGGTTCAGTGCCTGGAATGCAAAGGCTGATCTCACGCAGATTGCACTGGGGACGTCTGTCATAATTTTTTATCAGATTAAATTAAGATTTTTGACTGAATTTAAGCCAGCTGATCTCGTAATGATGCCATAATTAGTTACAAAAGATTTAATACTTGTTATGTTAGTTTCATGTTATTGTAGTTCCTAAAATTATGCCTAATGATAATTAAAGTACTTTTATGCAAAATAAAATCATGTATTTTGTTTATAATACCTATAAAATTATTTTATGTTTCAAATATAGTCTAGATATACGGCTGTCACAACTTACCTTCGTACCTGTCACAATTTACCTCGGTGTTAGGACAGTTGTGACAAAGGCAGTAGTTCCGGTTTTCGTGGATTTTCTCAGAAATCTTATAACTTTCATTGACTCTGATGACTGCTTTCAAAAGAGTAAGAATTGAGCTCCATTGAGGCAAAGAGTTCATAATCGTGGTGTGTTTTTTTATTGAGATGTGTTCTTTTAAGTAAAAATTGTCACAACCCTCCTCGGTCTCCCCTAAAAGCCGCGAGAAGCTAATTAGGCATACTATTTAGTTAGGTAGATTTTATTTTTAACATTTTAATTACCTAGTTTGTAAAAAAAGAATTCTTATATTTTATTTGAAACAGTTAAGTAGCCGTTATAAGAGATATGAAGGGTAAAGTAAGATGAGATTCAAGTCCAAGACTCCAGTCCAAAATAAATAACGCCGGCTGTTCGCGGAATGGATAAGCAAAGACTGGAAATCCCTAAACGGCTTTGCTCGTAAATCGGGGATATAAAATAAAGGAAATAACATAGATATCTGTTCAATATAATATATGTTATTAAGGTGATACGTAAAACGTTACTGACAACGGCCGCAGGCGTACTGGGCGGGTATAAGACGCATAAGAAAGTGACAGAATCAAATTACATGAGAAAAAGAGTGCAACAACGCGTTGGAGCCAAAATAAAATCACGAAAGCGCCAAACAAAATAAAAATTGTTTAAAAATAAATTAAGCTGTGTATCAAAAATATTTTCAGCCAGAGTTTTCAATTACCTATTACGCACATTTTGAATGAAATTTTGCAATGAAATTACTTAGGATTAAAGAATTACAGAAAAAAATATAAAAAAGTAGTGACCTTTTCGGAATTAAATTCTATCGAGGAAATTTAACCCGATTGCGTTTTGCTTCAGTCAGAGTATTAATGAAATAGTCAATAGACATATAACCAAAAATTAAATCCATACATGCTGTATTAGAGAAATAAATGGTTACGAAATAATTTGGTATCGCCTTAACCGGTTGAATGCAAAATTTAACTAATTACAGACACAAAAAGCCACTGTGTCTCGCGTGGATCCACGTTTCCGGCATACGGAGGCTTAATAACAGCATATTCAAACAAAAAACGTAACATCACGCCTGGGATTTCGCTAGTTACATAAGTCTAATTCCCATTTAATAGGCGGTGATTCTGTTGCCATTAATTGCACACAATTCCAGAATCTAGACTAGGCTAGACTGGTACTGAAAAAGTTCTGATGGAAAAACCCAATAACACACTGGTACCTAGGAATCAAACCCAGGACTAATGAATACATCATCATGACGCCATATTCAATATTATTGTATTATTAGCAACATTTTCCTACAAAACATTCGTGTTGATATTTTATGAATAGCAATAATAGTCGGGTTCTAGAAAATACGTATCATTATGAGTTACAGCAATGATTCTGATTGGAAATAAACGTAAGAATAGTATTAATATTACAACAATGTGGCCAAACGTCATAGTATAATAGTAATAATACCTATTCATCAGAATTTTCGTGGAAGCTCGGTAATTGTGACCCCAATATTATTCAATCACTCTGAAAGCGGTGAAACGAACAAGGGAATATGAGAAATTCAATGTTAATAGGAATAAAATAGTATTTACGAGTGGGAATACTATAATGTAGCTAAATCTGAGGTGCACTAAAAAAATTAAAACCGGCCAAGTACGTGTCGGACCACGCACGATGAAGGATTCAGTAGTTGGAATAAATTTATCCTAAGAACAAACTTTCGGGAAAACTGAACGTCCTTTTTTCAATGGGATTTTTGTATGAACTCCAGACCATATTGAAATTTGGACAGGGACAGCGTCTGTCGGGTCAGCTGATCTATAATAAAATACAAAACATTTTTAATATTTTACATAAAAAAAAAACAACGAACACTGTATCCCGTATTCCTAAAAAAACCAAATATTTTTGTTCATGGAAAGACGTTATACTAGTATGAAAAAACAACACAGATATAAAAATAACTGCGTAGCGTGACGAGATTGATGAGTTACCCTCGAGCGATTAGTAAGTAATTAGTGTGCCATAGAAAAACCATTTACAGAAAATCAAGAAGAATATTTTTTTCTTACGTATTTCCTTATATTATTATTATAATAATTAATTTACATTGATATAATTATTTTTGCGTTGTCATAAAAAGACATGAAATATAATTAACTGTTATGATGATTGATTAGATAATTAATTTCCAACAGAAGGCTTCTGGTTCAACAGGATCCTCAGTTAAGCTACGTTCATAATTTACTAAGATTTAGGTGAAAGTTACTACTGTATCTGTCCACCACTCTATAAGTTTCTCTGACGAAATAACAGCTGAGTACGTCACACAAAATTGTGCTACGCAGCGTAGCAGCGCTACATTGCTACGCTAGCGCTTGCCGAACCTACGGCCGCGCCGCCGCCCGCACGCTTGATATTGCTACGCCGCAAAATGCGCCCTACGGCACAGTAGCTCCCACTTCTAACAAATTACGTGATTAAAAAAAGAGATTAGCTTTTTGGTCCCTATTTTCCTAGTTACTTTTATTGCTTACAGGCCCCTAAGGCCTGCTCGGTTTTTTTAATTTTACGGAAGTGGACAAATAAATGAAGTGGTATATGGATGTGGTTAACCATGTTTATTCTAGTATTTCTAATGTATCTTGGGCGTTTTCCAACACTAAAGAACAGGACGTCAATACTGCTTGTATGGGTATATCAGAGGTCAGTCTTTCAACCTTTCGAATGCCGTAAATATTCGAATACTGCTCATAAGGGACCTTTTATGAATCGACTGTATTTGGAAAAAACGGCGGATTAAAAGGCTGATCTTAACAGCGTTTCATGAATTTCCTATTCGTTTCTGAGTATTCGCCTACTAATTATTAAGTAGAAGTTCACTTGTAATAACCATCAAGAGCGATTAAATTACATACAACAAGTCTTGTGTTATGACTAATCAATTAATAATACAAAAAACGATTGCAATAGCTAATTGAGCTCCAGTTTATGTTACTATTATTTCCTCATTACGACCATGAATTTTCGAAGTGGAGGCATTGCACTAATCAATATGAATGACAGCCTACCCTTCTGTTCCCTTTAATTTGCACTTAAGCCGTCTATTTCAGATGTCGTACGATAACATTAAGCATTCGAGGTTCTGTGACGTCATTAGCTAACAATTTACGAAAGCCTAACGTTTTTTTTCGGAGCAGGGATTTACCTTCCGCTCTTTAGATTTGCCACAAAGGTTTTAATACTAACAGAAAAGAAATTCGGAAGTTTTGAGTTGATGTTAAGCTTGAAGGTCGTACGTGGGACGGAATTAATCTAAAAGTTATGCCAGTAGTGTTGTGATAGCGAAAGTGCGAAAGTTCCCAGCGAAAGCACTAGGAAGTGATGAAGGGCGGGCGTTTTGGGAGACTGTCTCTTGTAATTTTGACGTTCGCAAAGTACTGATTCTCAGCCTAGTTTGAATTAATGACTTTTGATTTTGATTGTGATATTGAAATTCTAATAGGTATATGGTTATTCTACTTGTGCTTAGTTGTGGCGTTTTGTTGATTGAGGTTGTTGATGTTCTCAGTTCTCAATGACTGGTGTTAGACATTCTTAATAAAAAAGTATAACGATAGTGACGCTATTAGGATTTTTTGACTGGCTTATAAGGCTCTGGGCACAGAGTGCCTAAGTATTGTAACATCAGTTTTGTTTTCACAACATTTCAAGGGCAAACGGAGTATTTAGAGATCGTAGCAGGTGGCGTTCTGCCTACCTCCTTTTGAAAAAGGCTGTGTTTATGTTTGTGTGTATGTATGTATGAAGAGGGCCACCTACTAGGTACTGTTACATGAAATGATTACGTGAGACTATAATCTCTGTGCTCAACACACGACAAAGCTTGACTTGAGACAGTGTCTGTTCGCATCATATCTCTCTATTATCCGTCAGTCACATTACATGACACGAGGGAAGCAAGCATTTTATCCTGTCCTGCCGGTCGATTCTGTAAAATTCTCACCGTGAAATCATAAGTGAAGTGAGCACTTAATAGTGTCTATCCCTACCTTTACGGAATGACAGAGCTCACTTCCCGCTCACTTGACCGAAGTTCTCACGGTGAGATTTTTACAGAATAGCACTGCTGTAACGGCTTCGGTCTTATCACTAGAGTCCCGTAATTTAAAACGTTAAAAATCTACTCGCAATGACCTCTCAGCGATAATCATTATCAAAGACTTGTCAAAAATGTATGGAATTTTAGGGATATTTTTGACAGACTGAGCCTGAGATCAGACTGTATATGTTCTTAAAATTACGAGAATTGCTCCTCAGCTTTGCAACTCAGTGATTTGCAAGGGAACTGTGCAAGGATGGATAAGGAAAATCCATTTAAGCCTTTGAATTTTGGTGATCTCGTGCTGATATCCTCATGAAAGTATATAAGTTTTGTCGAAGTCTTATCGACTAAAGCCCCACGGTGTTACTCTTGCGACCATGAGTTAGGAGCGCTGGGATTCACTCGCATATTCTGCGTTCCTATGCTAAGCCAGAAAATGCGCTGTGCGAGGCTTGAAAAGTGAAACAATCTTATTTGCTCCATTACGTGAAAAGGGGTAAAGTAATTAAGTAAATACCTACATATATTTCTATGTAATAAGTAAGAAAAATTGTTTGGTTTCAGATGACGCGATCTTTCCTCGAGCGAAGCATAGTGAGTATTTGAGGTGAGTCGGTAAATTAGCGTAATCGATCATCTGCCTCATTCCGCGGCGACTCGACGCCGCCGCAACGCTTGCGGCTCCTACGTACTTAATCGACATTTAATGTCATATTTTCTCCATATACCCTATAGACAAGGTTTTAGTGAATGAAGAATATTACTCAGAAATATGAGGTAGTTCTTAGTTTTTTTATATAGAGAAAGATGAATATTCAGGTTCGTAGAATTCAATTTATGTTTATGTTTGTGTCCAGAATAGAGGGAAATTGTGCTTCTCGTTTGAGTACGTTTCTTAGAAGATATCATCTTATTTTCCACAAATATGAAGATACTTCAGTCTGGAATTCAAAGTCCCGACTGACTGATATATCAACGCACAGCCTAATCCGCTGGTCTTAGAGACATGAAATTTGGAGGATGTGTTCTTTGTGAAGAATAGGTATCCACTAAGAAAGGGTTTTCAAAATTCCATCCCTAAGAGGGTGAATGGAAGGAGAGTGAAATTCCACACGGATGAAGTCGCGGGCAGATGCTAGTAGTTTATACAGCTGTTGACATTTTATCAGCTGATGTTGCGATGGTTTCAATTCATAATCATGGGAAATATCAACATGCTTTACTTTATTCATTTTAGCCGACTACATAATATCAAACGATTTTCAGAAAACATCCAGGTTATAGTAGAAGCAATTAAGTTGAATGCACTTCAAACCATTCACATTGTTTCAATATGATTTTAAAACTGTTTTCATTTATGAAACAAATATATTTTTGTTTTTGTATCGGAGTTCAATTAGGTTGTACGTGGTTATCCTTCAGGATTATGTCATCACAAATCACGTGGTGGTTCCATTGTGTACAGCGGCTACCCGATAGTTAATGGAGTTTATCAAAATATTTACTTAATCTGCCTTCACTCAGTTTCGACAGCCTAGCAAAATAGTTTCCGTGAGTTGTACCGTGTTATGCCCTTCAAAGATAATATATGTATATTTGTTGGCAAATATTTAAGCTTGACTGTAGGGATTCGTTCTAGGTACCTAGAATGAATCTTTGCATTGTACTGCATGGTATTCCATGCAAAAATACTCATGTTCTTAGGAATTCATTAATTTTTCGTTCGGATAAATTTCTAGTCACAAAGACAACTGACATTATTCTAATCACCAATTAATTCTCCATTTCTGTATATTAAAGGTGAAAATTGTACCTTAAGGACACTTAGTGAATTTTAGCTTTTACAAATTGACTCCTGCCGTGCGATTCTGTAACCATCTCACCGTGAAAGCTTGGGTGAAGTGAGCGTGGAGTGAGCTGTCATTCGCTAGGGATTAACACTATTAAGTGCTCACTTCACTTATGATTTCATGGTGAGATTTTTACAGAATCGACCGGCTGTATGTTACTGCTACAATTGTTATGCTACGGCTACATTGTCGCGATAACGCGCTCTCTCCCGCACGCCGCTCGACGTCTCGCTGTACAACAGAGAGCGCGCTACGTGTAGTTCGCGTTATTCCGACAATATAGCCGTAGCATAATCTATTGATAGACTCTGACAATGAAGGAGACGTATCTTTTTCAATAAAAGTCTCTCCACTAATAGAATTGCTTTTGACTGGGTAAAAGTATTTGTGGTAGTTTTTTTAAATAATTGCGGGTGGCAAGATTAGTATCGTGACTTGTATGCAAGTTTTTATGTAAACCTACTTCAGGCTGAGGCTACAGTAGGCAGCGATCTGCGATGCGACTGGAAGAGTGAAACGAGATAAACATGGTATGGCTACATTATAAGCGAAAATCCGGCGTATATTCAGCGATGACGTGGCTACAGTACACATGTTACACCACGAATTAGCAAGAGGGATTCATGCGGCAACTCCGTGTCTAATGTAGCCACTATCATAACCAAGACTCAATTTGAATCGTTCGTTTTCTTAGAAGGCGATGAAATCATCCATCGCGGTTTACTATACGCATAATGTAGCCACACGAATATTTAGTAACACCATTGAACTAGTCGTTCAAGTGAGAAATTTTCGAATAAATTCGCTTCAATTTCGCTGATATGTTGATGTAGCCGATGCCTTGGTTACAGTAATGTTGTTCCTACCGCATAAAAAAAAATCAAAGATCGCTAGTATTCATTGATGTACGGTGTAGCCATATACGTGAGCATTAATTTATTTGTTTTAATCGCTCATGTGTCGCAGGTCGCGTCGCGGCCTAATGTAGCCTCAGCCTTCAGTCTGTCACAAAGTTAGATCTTTGTTCGTACACTAAGTGCTGTCATAGATCAGCATTGAGTACATAACTTGTTAACAGAGGTGGCCCAGGGTTATTAGCTCCGACTTACGAGTAGTAGGTCCTGAATTCGAACCCAGGTAGGCACTTTACTTTGTGTGTTTGATTTCATCACCACCGCTCTCGAAAAGGTGTAGTAAACACATCGCGAGGAAACTGGCATTTACTAGAACCAAAAAATTCGAAGACGTTTGACATCCACCAATCCTCATTGGGCTCGCGTGGTGGATTATGGCCCACTTGCTCTCAGAGAGAGGTGGTCTGTGTCCCCGCAGTGAAGTGGAAATATTACAGGCTGATTATGACAAAACTTGTGTAGAGAAAATAAACGTTTATATTATTGTTATAATATCGTACGAAAATTATTAGTTTTAGAAATAGGTAAGTACATAAATCGGTCATTGCCGAAAATGTTGCCGAAAATGTTTGCTCATAAAACATAGGAATAATTTGACCTTTATCAGTTTGAAATTTTAACCGGAATAAGCTAGTAGGTATGTGCGCTTACCCTGCAAATGCTTGTTAATAATTTCTCACGAATTTTCAATGTTCATTGAATCACATCAATCCGAATCTATTTTTATTATTATCAGTTCCAAGAATCCTACCGTTTATCAGGATACGTAGAAATACGTTTCAATCTATATAGTCAGTGGAATAAAATTGTATTTATAGCATTTAATCCTCCTCTGTACATTTATGTGCTTGAAGTATTAAATAAATAAATAAATATATAAAAAGTAACCTTTAACCAATAACGGCAACCGTGTATTAATCAATTTCAGTACAATAACTTACTTTTAAGTATTATAACATTATTTTTTTAGTCTAATTTTACTTTATTTATCTTATTCAATGTCTGCCTTTTGTTTAGAGCTTCTAAACCAATTTATTGCGCAACAGTCACTAAAATAACCCAGCCTGTTATACGATGTATCATGTATAAACCAGTCTGTTATACGATGTATCATGTATAACCGTATTTCATTTTGGGACTTCGTGCACATGCAAGTTCTAGACCTCTAAATCTTAAGCTCCTCTGCAACTTTCAAGTTGCAGTACGGAAGTGTAACTAATCATATAAAGTGGTACATTTAGCGAAGTAATGGGCTGCTTTCTCAAAAAGTCTTTCGTTAAATTTTCTGTTGTACAATAATTCTTGTTTGACATGTACTTACACCTTGTTTAAGTACGTGTTCGAGACACTAACTTTGTACTTAAACATTTGCAACCCTTTGCCATTTCTTCCGCGTCGTTGATATCGTAATTGCTCTCTGAGACGCTAAATGTTCGAGTTATCGGGAATCCGACTGTGATTTTTACAAGCGCGGCGTTTGCCGTGTACATTTTTGAGACATTCGACATCATCTACTACTGTCTGTTATAAGAAAGAAAGAAAATACGTTTATTTGCGGCAAACATGACGCAGAGAAAAATCACAAAAAAGGACAAGTTGGGGGAAATATGCGTCAAATCCATGCAAAACGGCCATCGCTCAGCATAACGCTACGACCCAACCCATCCACGAGACAGAACCCAAGATATTTTTGTATATAAACTATTCAGTATGATCGCATTATCGACATTCTGAAACAGATAAATGTCTTATTTGTAATATCATGGAATATACCTAGTAATATCTGTCTCTTAAGATACAGGTCACCCTAGTTTAAGAGGCAAAGCTCACCCAATTCATGTACTGATCTTGTGGTTACAGCATAATTATGTACCTAGTACCTGTCTTTACTCTTGTGCCAACCGGTTATAATCCATCTTTTACCTTATTTTAACCACAACAATTACATAAATTTAATTCTTGCCTGTAACTTATTTGAAATAAATAAACTTTATTATTTTTTTATTATTACAATATGACTGTAAGTTACCGTTATTGTAAATACCTACTATACATTTACCACCAATACTTTGACGGCACTGTTGGCGCAGTGGTTAAGCGATTGACTGCTGCTCTGCGTATCGCGGGTTCGATTCCCGCACGGAACAAACATTTGTATGACCTACAAGTAGTTGTTCCGGGTCTGGCTGTTTGTATATGTGAGTTTAAGTGTTTGTAAACGCACCCACAATACAGGAGAAATTCCTAGTGTGGGGCAACGTTTAAAAAAATATATCACAATAATATAACTAGAGAGAGGGAAATGAAATTTTGCATACAGTACCAGCAGATGGCCAGGATTAACATAATCCAGGGGACATTTCGATCGGATCTAGTGACACATGGTCTTTTTTATGAGTGGATCTGCCGCGTGTTGGCTTAGCTCATATATTCATAAGGATAGCCACCAAAATTGAGCCGAAACGATTGTTTACATCATAATGTTCCTTTTTGCTTAGTCCCAACCCAAGTCATTATTCTTAAGTTTCATTATAATGAGAAGTGTGAAGCTGACAAAGGCAGCCTCTGATGTGACGTTTGACCTTTCTCTCAAACGTGGTGTACTCAAGCAAAACAAGGAATGTCTGAAAATAGACAGGGTTTGCGAAGACGCAACGCGGCCGAGTGAAATATAAAATCCATCAGTTCCACATGGTTTTATGGTTCGAATGTAAGGGCCGTCACAGCATGATAGTATCCTATAAAACAAATGTTGCCATTTGCGGATAAAACTCGACACGCACGCTCAACAAAAGCCACGGGAATGTGGTGCTGACCGCTGGATCCCCCATTGAAGATTACCCGCTCCGAATATCCGATTCGATAAATTCTATGTTGTACCGCTCAAAGTGAAGATTAGGTAGAACCAATATGTGATCTGGGAAATTTCCCATTCGGTGCTGAAAGTGTAGGAAAACAACGTTCTGAGCCGCGCAATACCATAAGAGTTTACGGCGGCAGATGCGTTCCTATGGTTTTTACTCGTTGTGTTTTAGTGGTCGTACTAACAGCGTGTGGTAAGTAAGACGTTGTTTTTACTGTTATGTCGCCGTATTAAAGTATTTTCACTATTTCTGTCGTTGAAATGCTCCTTTAAAGGCGCACTATTCCATACGGGTACAGTTATTTCTATCAAAATAAACATTAACTTTTGCTTAACATCACCTGGGTAAGACTCAACCATTGCAATAAAATAGCTTTTATATAAAACTACGCCTAATTTACTCCCACCGCTATTTATTTTTGGTACGATCCTTACCTACATTAGTTAAACTGTTCGAACCCGCAACGAAATTAACTTGAAGAAAAAATGGAAGGAAAAAGTGAGAAAAAACGAAAAAACCCACAGTTAATGTACCATATCGAGTTTGTAGTGTCGATGGGGTCTGCATATTACTTAAGGAACATGTTTACATTATATATACATAGAACTGCGAACGTGTTGAGGGTCGTAATCGAACGATCTACGCCCAAACTGAGCTATTACCCTCTGAGGTAACTATAATAAATAATTACAATGATAAATTACTACGCTTTCGTGAATTTCATAAGTTATTTTCCGCACGAAAGTCTGCATACATTTCTGACATAAACAGATGGACTAAGGTTGTGGCTATGTTTATGTAAATGTGTATATCTCTACGTATATACAATTGAGCAATAAGTGTCAACATACTAAAGGTGGATAGCTTCCTCACTAGATTGCTCCTCTCGTTTTGTGCTTGAGTGGAGTGTCGTCGAGGCATTAATGACTTTGTAATTATGAAAATAACGATTTGGCTTGTCACACAAGATTGTAAACTATGTACATATTTGTTCCACTGCGAACACTAATTGAAAATTACAAGGATGAAAATTACAACGTTACGCGCGAACAAAGACAACTTGGGAGCTGCCTCTAACTTATAATGGGGAACATGAGAGTATTTTGTTCAGAAATAATAACGCGTATGGGAGGTAAATATTGTTCTTGTATTCGTTGTTTAAATAAAAAGCTTTTGGTAGATTATTGTAGGCAGAGTTGATTGATTGATGTTAGTACCTAATCAGCCTATAATGTCCCCACTGCTGCGACACAAGCCTCCTCTCGGGGAGATGGAGTGGGCCGTAATCCACGACGAGGGCCCAGTGTGGGTTGGTAGATGTCACATGTCTTCGAATTTTTGGTTCTAGGACATGCCGGTTTCCTTAAAATGTTTTTCTTCACCGTTTTGAGAGCAATCGTGATGAAATAATTTACACAAAGTAAAACGCCTGTCTGGGTAGGAACCTACGACCCATAACTCTTAAGTAGCGGCCGTTACCACTGGGCCACCAATATGCCAGTATTTCGACTAAACTCTCTGTTTGTGAGATTTCATCTACGACTGCTCAGCGTCACTTTTATTTTCCGTAATAGTTGGAACTATCATAGACAGCGTTTCGTATTTTATAAAATAAAAGATTTGCACATATTTTTCACCTTTCGTTCTACAATATTAATAGAGAAACTTTATAATGAAAATATATTTGCATAAGTAAGGTATAATGGAAATATTGGGTCTCGTTACCAACGTCCTAGTTTCATAGTTTCGCTGTTATTTTAACGTGATTAATTTTCTATGAAAATTTGTTACAACTGAGGGGCAATTCATTTTAAGAGCATTCACATTCTAATCTGTCACAATCTGTCAAAAATTGTATCGCGTTTACCTACATTTTTGACATTTGACTGTCGCAGGGATGAATCGCGGCTAGATGTTGAACGTTTTTAATGACGGGGATTGGCCTGCTCGTAACACTTGCAACTGAATAGGGAGAATGAAGAAAGACTTACTGTCTAGTTTGGGACTCACTGGCAAAAATAATATGTTTATTTATTTAAACTTTTCGCACAAAAGGTACAAAGGCGGAATTAATGCCTTAGGCATTCTCTACCAGTCAACCAAGGGTGGTGAAGAGATTAGATGACAGGTGCTTTGGTTGAGAGGAACAATGATAAAATAAAAAAATAAAAACGATGAAAACTAAACAAATACATAAATAGGTTCTAAACATATACATACTATATTACTATAATATATATTTTTAATATATAAATATATACAAATTCAAGGAAGAGAGGTGTTGATATGAATCTACGCTATTTATTATGAAAATAACTCTGCAATTTCCGCTTAAATGTATGCCGACTAGTGGCGGTCCTGATATCAAGAGAAAGCGCATCCCAAAGTCAGAAGTATGAGAAGGACAGAGTAGGAGACGGTTCTTAGAAGAACGCAGATTCTTCGCATGAGAAGAACATAGATATATATATATATATATGTTGTAACCTAGCTACAGGTAGTGTGTTAGGTCACTCAAGTCGTCTCAACTTGCTATTAAGCTGTGATTGCCTGGAAACCTGCTTAATTACCTGGAAAATTAAATATTTTCTACTTCTATTATAAACACCAACCAAACCAAACCAAATGTGTGATATTGTAACAAAAAAAGAAAAAAAAACAGGAGTTTTCCACTACATATGTATTACGATGAACAAAAATGAGTGTTTGTAGTTTTAGCTTTGTTTTACTTTCTATAGTAAATATTTTTTCACACCTTTTTGCCGACTTTTTATCTCATGGTTCGAACGGGTATAAGTAGCTTAAACAGTTCGAGCCAGTTGATAAAAACGCGTTTTCCAAGACAATATTTCTCTCTTGCAGTTTCCGAGAAACATTGTTATTATAATTTCAGTATAGTGTGTACTGAAATTTATTTACATAGTGGACTGCTCAAAGCTAATATGTGTTTCAGTTTTAACAATCCACTTGCTCAGTTTTGAAAGTGGGGAAGCCCAAGTATTAGTATTCTTTCTCCGTAACCTAACAGATAAATTTGTCCGTCGTCATCGGCCTGTCGGTTTGTATCAGTAATGCCTACAAAGAGTTTTCTCCTAAAATGTTCGTACGCACATATATTGCACAAAATAAGGTCACGAACTTGTATGAAACGACTTTCTCTTACGTTATGTCTTGCCAGCGCTGATCGGGGATCGAAGCGAACCGTACCAGCAAAACACATTTATATAAATAAACAGACATGTGAAAATCTTAGATACACCTATAAGAATATTAGGTAGGATCGCTGCATGGTTAAAGAGAATAAATAAAATCGCCCCAATATTATTTCGTTCGGACTATTTATTATAGCTTATAACAAAGATTTATTGTTTCAATTTGGAAAGACCTTACGCTATAAAATAACAAACATTTATTACAACAAGTCGTAAAGATAAGTCCCTTTACTACTTTTAATGGCGTTCGGCCTTGGTATTTTTTTTTATATAATATAATTATTCGTGTTGATAAAGTAACTTGAATTAATCAATGAATATTTTAAAAGAGAGTTCATATGGAACTAAACAGGAACGAAACTATCTAACATTTTAATAAGTGAAGTAACCCGGGGCTCCCACAGGCGAAGTCATTTAGTTACACAAACGCAAATTAATTTTAACGTTTCACTAAAAGAGGCACAATAAAAGGCGTTTACGTTGTCCTCCGAGGCCTAAAGGGCCGACACGAATAGTCGTAAATAATTGCGACATTTTACCTCAAGCTACGCTCAGCGAGAAGTTACCTCATGAATTGAAAGTGTCCGATGTTATTACGTGTGAAATTATTGAATTACTTACCGAGGTTCCCTTTTGTTCAAGTCGGCGTAGTACAACATTTTTCACGAGAAAGTTCCAGGATATTGGAGCAATCCAATTGATTGTAAATTATTCACAGAGTTTTGTGGACTTAGGGATGAACCAGTAAGGGGTGATGTGTATTAAACGCGCCCTTTTATACGAAAGGTCGAACTTTTTGTTTGAGAATCCTCAAATGATCCAACATTTACGTTTATTAATCTACATCAGCATGCTATACTAGGATTATCGGGCTATATATTTCCATTTAGCGCATTTTAACCATAAATCAATGTACTGCGTCAGAGCGCAGATTCAGTTCAGCGTAAACGACTATCAAAGGATTAAAATGTGGACTAGCTTTGGCCTGCAATTTCATTATTGGACATAAATCGTCAGGACGTTTATCCGGGTACTCTATAGCTTTATAGGAAACTAACAGGCGACAAAATATTTATTTTATGTACAGACGCCAGCACATCAAGCTACTCAAAACTGTCAAACTTTTCCAATCAACTTTGAACCTAATACTTTAGCGATAGAGTTGAAAATCTATTAAAAAGAAATTGACAGATTGTAGTAGTTTGATGTGCTGCCGTCTATACCTAGCTTAGTAAGTAAAAGTGCCGTAACATGATAAAAATGCATTTTTTTTGTGGGTGTCTGGTTATTAATAGTCCCTAGATACCTATTTAAATGAGTACAATGTTCAGACTGAACCCTTTCGCTGCGTGTGTGTGTGTACGAGTGCGATCCGACCTCGTGTCCTACATTACTGGCATGCAGGGCTTATAAACCGTGGAATCGAATAATCATACATTGCATATGAGGTACGTGAGTGAAACGAAACACGCGAGTGTTGCGTGATCGAAGTGGCAGCCATTAGGTCTACACGTCGGTGCCATAGAGTTGTGGGGGTACAGTGCGCCACAGATTTGTTGCGGTGCAATTAGGCGTGCCGTACAGTCGGCAGTGGCACGGGTTCAAGTAAGGCATATGCAAATGGGGAGTGATTTGCGAAGGACAGTTGATTTTATGCATTGTCTGAACTGCAATATGTGTAGGTTCTGTGACGTTGTATTTAGTAGTGGCAGTGAGTTGTCGGGTCCTTTTTTGTATGGATGATTTGAATTTCAAGCGTGAAAATTACCTTGATTTCCTTCACTTGCAGAAAACGACTAGCTATTTTATATATTTTATTATTTCATAGCTCCCTACTATTAATGAAAATACTAAGGATGAAATACGAATCTCATATCGACACTTGTTCCTTTTACTCGTACATTTTTTTTTATCCGATGTCCAAGAAAAGTTGAAGGACATTTGCGATCGAAATAAAGGTGAACCTTCCGCTAATGGTCGGGTCCGTTTTTGGAGCACTCATAAAGCACTCTTGAGTTAATGATTGGTGAGAGAGTTTCTACTTTTTTAAAATTAAGAAAAGGGGCGATGGTTTATTTGAAGTTAGGGAAACGTTCTAGAAAATTCTTGTAAGTATAGAAAATAAATAGTGATCACGTAAAAAAAATTAAAAAAAATCAAAGCATTTATTTCTATTACACCTTTTACCGACAGGTACTTTTGAATTATCAAGGAGTTACAGTTCGGCCGACGAGAGAATGCGTTCTTGACACATGTCATATTCATACAAACAAATACGTGTTATGCGAATATGATCTTTATTATCTACTAGAAATTGCTGCACTAATAGGTGTCAGAAACGCATTCTCTCGACGGTCAGTCTGTATTCAGTTAGTTAGAAAGTTGAAGCAAGTTGCCCTACTAAAATGTGGATCTCTATGGAAAAGATTAGGTAAAAAACTTCATGGGTACTCTTAAATTAAGATAAAGGTTGTAATCGAAACTCCTGTACGACGGACGTTTGCTAATACAGCCATTATCTTGATATTTTGGTAAAGAGCTCTGTGATTTTAGCATTTACTCCATTTGAAAGTTTCCTTTTAAAATTAGATTCCTTGCGGAGAACATATCCGTATGAACATACATAGATAAAATATTTGTCAGCAGGCAGTTCATCCATCTTATTTGGTAATAGGTATGATTGAATAGAATACTCTTTATTATGTACACCATAAATACTCGTATTACAGATATAAATGTAGAAATTTTATTAGGGGTGACACAATGGGTGGCCTTATCGCTAATAGCGAAGTTTTTTGTAATATCAGCTTCAATGAGTAGGTCCTGTACTTTATTTATTTATTGACATCTCATTCTATTGAGATATAAGGGACGTCCATAATGAACGCCGTTAGTTATGGTTGAATGCGAGAAAGCAATTTCAGCCTATCATTCTCCGCATATTTAACAAGGATTTTCATAACCATTATACACGAAATATTAAATTATAATTTGAATGGAGTAAAATAGGCCTTGCTGGAATGCGACCTACCAAAATTCATTTCCAGTACAAAGCTAGATCTAAGCTAATGTTATAAAGTGAAAAGATTTGTTTTTTGTATGTATGTATGTTATGCTCTCACACTAAAATGGCTAAACGGATTTGGATGAAACTTGCCATATGGGTATAACCTGGAAAAGGACATAGGTTACTTTATCCTGGATTGCAGACGAAGCCGCAAGCAAACAGCTCATATTCTATAAAAAGCAAACTTTTTCAAACATTTTATCGGAAAAGAAACATTAAAATAAAAAATTTTATATGTAAAAAAAACAACCGACTTCCAAAAAAACACTACAAAGTGAAAAATAATTTTAATTTTGGAAGTCGGTGTCGTTGGTTCCGCATTTTGGTTTTTTGACACCGACTTCCGAAATTAAAATTATTTTTCACTTTGTAGTGTTTTTTTGGAAGTCGGTTGTTTTTTTTACATATAAAATTTTTTATTTTTCACTTTTTAGTTATATCTACCCCAATCAAATTCATATAAACACTACTTGCTATGTAAATATCAGTGACAGGAAGCTGCATCTGCGTTTATAGGGTACAGACGTGATGTTATGTTGTGCGACTGCGTAATTATTATTATCATAAAAAAAAAATTATAACCTTTGTAGTGAGTACAGGCGTGATATTATGTTGTGTGATGGTGTAAACAATGCTTAGATATGCTATAGCAACAATCGCGGTTAATCTGCTGTTATTTATTGAAGAGTTCCCCCGATTTCTACAAGATCCACCATCAGATATTAAAATGGTGACAATGGGACCACACGGGAAGCACCAGCTTTCAAATAAAAAAAGAATCATGAAAATCGGTTCACCCAGTCGGTTATTATGAGGTAACAAACATAAAAAAAAAAAAAAAAAAAAAAAAAAAAAATACAGTCGAATTGATAACCTCCTCCTTTTTTTGAAGTCGGTTAAAAACAATGATGTTCCCGAGAATAAAACAATACCTAAGTACGGAAAATAATATTGAATGTGATATAATTCTTACCTGAAAACATTTGTTCGGGAACATCGCTCGCTAAGTTGGAAGTTGTATTTAACCATAAGAGCGCGGTAGAACAACAATGTTCGTATTTAGGTGCCCGAACTGATATCAGTATTTGCATAACAACCGCAAAGCTGTAAAGTAATATTTGGCACGAAAGCTCAGCTCTACAAAGTTGTGGTGAGCTCCATTCGATCTGATTCCTTCTCCATAGCTATCATATCGTATCTATAGCCTCACACCTGGGTTTCATTTTCATTTACAACCTCCATGCTCCAAAGTTAATGGCACTGTGAAGCACTTTTAGAACCCACTATGTAGTTTATAACAAATAGAATGTCGAAGAGGAAACTATAGTCTTTACTTTATATTGCAATTCTACAGTAACCTCTATAAAACACGGGGCAGTGAACCCATTTTTCCCTTTTTCGGTCAAGCTGTAACGACATAAAGTTTATAGCCGACCGCAAAATATACCTAAGTAGGTATCTAATAAAAAATATTTTTGTTGACGGGTACGATATTACATAATGAATTAAATACTAAGGTACAACCTACTGAGTTACATTGGATAGGCGCGGAAACAAATAATTGAATTAGATTGTTACCTACTGGAATATTCATCTTTGGATAAAAGGTCAAGATCGAGCCAAAGTTTGACCCAGATCGTCACATGCGAATACTGTACACGTGGACGAAAGACGTCTCGCCACAACTTGTACAATCAACACAATCATTTATTGTGGACATGTTTTAACAGAATAGTGGCTTCTTTTACTCATGAATGCCCGAGCTTTAAGGATAAAGAATTAAAAACAAATATTTGTCGACAGGGTGCACTTGGTTCGGGGGATGACGCTGGGCGGTGAAGACGAACGGCGCGGCGCTGGGTGAGCAGGCGCCGGGGATGTGGGTGCTGCTGGTGCTGGCGCTGGCGGCGGCCGCCTCTGCCGACTGCCCGCGCCACTGCGAGTGCAAGTGGCGCAGCGGCAAGGAGTCTGCGCTCTGCGCCCGCGCCGGCCTCACCTCCGTGCCGCCTCGCCTCGACCCCACCACGCAGCTGCTCGACCTCACCGAGAACCGCCTGCCCACCGTCCGAGACGACGCCTTCGCAGCCGCCGGCCTCCTCAACCTCCAGCGCCTTTACCTCCCCTCCTGCAACGTACGCACCATCAGACAATACGCTTTCCGAGCACTTGTGAACCTAGTCGAATTGGATCTCTCGCGCAACCGTTTGGAAACAATACCTTCACATTCGTTTGATTCAATCCCCGAGCTTAGAGAACTGCGACTCGGTGGTAATCCCATTACGAAAGTTGGAGACGAATCCTTTATAGCACTCCCCCATCTAGTGCGACTTACACTCAGTGCTTGCAAAATATCCGAAATAGAGCCACGCGGATTTGCAGGGCTCGAGTCTTCCCTGGAATATTTGGAGCTTAGTAAAAATAGACTGCAGGTACTTCACGTGGCGGTCTTAGCACCGCTACGATCTCTAAAAGGTTTAGAGCTGGCGAGTAATCCCTGGGAATGTACTTGCGCGTTGAGACCGATGAGAGATTGGATGATAAGAAAAAACGTTCCAGCAACAGTGGTTCCAGACTGCGCACTGCCACCACGATTGATGTCGCAAGCGTGGGATAGGTTAGATCTAGAAGACTTTGCGTGTCACCCCGAAGTAAACGCAGCTAGTCAATTCAAAGGGTTGGAGGGAGATGAAGTGACACTAGTGTGCCGAGTGAGCGGAGTGCCTGCGCCGAGAGTGCGGTGGGTGCGAGCGGGTCGCCTGCTCGCCAACACGACTTCAAATAATGTCAATTCCGGTAGAGCTTTTATGTTACGTAGTGAAGGACAAACTAGTAATTTAACCATTAAATCAGCAGACTTGCAAGACGCTGGGACTTACACGTGTAACGCTGAAAATCGTGCTGGTAAAGCAGAGGTGATTTTAAGTTTAGCTATAGAAAAGAAACCAGATAACAAAAGTTTTGGTGGGCGTGCACTGATGGCGGGCATGGCGGTGTCAGCAGTTATAGTGTTAAGTTCGTGTTTAATAGGACTGTGTGTATACGAGACTCGTAAGAAAAGACAATTAGATAGATGGAACGAACAGATAGTAACGACAAATCATCGTGATGATAGTTATGATAAATTAGAAGCGAATTTTAAGACTAATGCCGAAGTACCAAGAGTGATAGCTTCTGATAGTGCTCGTAAAAGAGGTGACTATAGGAATGTGCCATCACATGATCCAGAAGACGAGTTCGAGGGGTATTTAAGGGGCGAGGTGCGAGAGGAGAGGGAGTGCTCTGTGACGCCGCCCACGGAGGCAGGGTGGCGCAGGGCTGACTTCGAGCCACCGAACTCAAGAGGCAACATACCTGAACGAGATCTACACATACCAAGGTTCAGCGAGTACAATTTACGGTAATTCAATACTTATCAAGCAACTTCACATGATAATTAATTAGAAATTCGAATTGGCCCATAATTACTATGTGATCTCAGCGCGCTCTAGGAAGTTTACTATTTCTGAGGAAAGTAATATTTATGATAATTAAATGGCCTGGCTTGTAATTTAACGTATTCCTCCCAGGACCTGCCGGTCGATTCTGTAAAAATCTCACCGTGAAATCATAAGTGAAGTGAGCTTGAACTGAGCAGTGTCAATAGTGTTAATCCCTAATGACAGCACACTCCACGCTCACTTCACCCAAGTTTTCACGGTGAAATGGTAACAGAATTGCACGGCTCATAGTGTTATGTAGCATTTGCAACAATTAAGCACCCCATAAAGCCTAGGCGAAAATTCATGGAATTCGAGAAAATATTTAGAAATTTTCCCAGAATTCGTCACTACATATGACTTTGCTCTAAACTCTCAAATTGAATGGCCTTTTTTGCTATTGTATTGGGTACTTAGTACTTTAACACGCCCTCGATGTAATCAAATTTCCTATAACATCAAACAGTTAAAAATTAAATGAAGAAGTTTACAAACCATTTTCAAAAAACATCTACGTACATGAAATTCGATACCAGTTATGTCACAATTTTACTACAGCATTAAGCGTATAAATTACGGGGAATATATCTTCATTTAATCAACTATCTCACGAGTTATCTAATTATTCCAAATGGGTCACACTATCACGTCCTGGAAGGAATACGTCAAATTACAAATCAACCGGTATAATAAAATGTTAAGTTTAATCACTTAATAAAGAAACGAAATGAAAGATGTGCGAAAACAATTTTTGTCTAATGAAAATATATTGTTTGAGGGTTGTGATAAGCTGATATATATGAAAATAAGAATAATAAAGAATGCATTCCCGTTTCATTATTCAAAAGAAGCCATATTGTGGATACTGCAAAGTTACTTTTAGCACTGTTATACTTACAAAGATTGATTCATTGTTCTCTGTAGTTAAAAGGTTTTGTGAAGGTAACTGAAATAGAATACGTGTTTATTTATATCGCTGTCAGGGTCACAGGAAATAATAACAGATGTGAAACAATATGACATCTTCGGAGAGAGACGAAGTTTTACTGCGTGTTTGGAAATTCTATTAATATAAGCCATTCAGAAATGTGTTAACTCTCAGTATCTGAAGCTTTATATTGCTTTCGATATAATAGTGGACGATAGAAGTAAAACACTTTTACAGTCCGTTGTAATTGGATTAGGATTTGAAGTGTAAACTGTATGAGAAATAAAATAAAAACTAACAAGTCTATACAGCGTTACGTAAATGTTTCTGATGATCCCATTTGGTCAATAAACGTTTATATGTTGGGTTTTTATGTCTGCAAAGGCTTATGCTAAGCCAAGTGCCTAAATCGCAACTGATTGCGAACCTACAAATTAACGTGGGTCGTGGGGCGAGCTTGTGATGAAAATCTCCCCAAACCTACAGAGCACGAGAGAAAATTAGTTCAGTAATTATTGTCTAATCCCCTTGGTTTTGTAGCTTAATGTCTCAGACGAAGAGGTCTTGGCTTCAATCGTTGGGAGGAATAAAGTTTATTTTGTAAATTGTGAACGGTTCAACTGTTTGTGTTCATGTCTCCGGCGAGACGGGTACAGTGATTGTGCCAATCATCTTTCCATGCATAGTTTCGATTAGTGAGGCAGCCGACTGATTGCTGATTGTTACAAGCTCTCTGGCCGCTTGCAAGATATTGATTCACGCAGCACAATGCAATAAAACAGACAGACAGTCACACAATCATAATTTCCCATTGTTCTATTCCATTTCCATATTTTAATTAAATCCGTTCGATGTTTCAGATCTGATGCCACGTCAGAGTCAGTGCAAAGCTCCAATTCTACGGGAATGATGAGTGCCCACGTAGAGATATTATCTGAAAATAGTCGGTTTAACAACAATGGGCGCGCATGTCCACGTACGCGACCTCGCGAGCGACTCGACAACGACCTGTCTGGTAGTGACAGTGAGAAGAATTACCCCGACCTCATTGAAATGAGTGCCCTAGGAGCCTCCTCGTACTTGCGAAGTGAAATGAAACATGATCCATACTACTTTTATACAATACCACGGAAAAAGGATGGCGATAGTCGTAGTCCTCTTCTTAATAGCAGAAGAAACAGTTCCGGTGCAGACTCTGGCAGTTTTTTGGACAGAACGTACGAAAAAAGCCGGCAGAGGTCAAGCCGGAGGTCAAATAGTTTTTTAGATCTTTCTATAGGTGGAAATAGAATACGTCGGAATCCAAGTCTCCCGGCGTCGCCTTCAAGAGAGCAGCCCACTGTGCCCTCCGCCACACCACTTCTTGATCTTTCCGGATTGCGAGACTATTCGCGTACCGGTCAACCGATTGAGGACTTTGATTTCAGAGCTTCCCAACTAGAAAAATTCCTCGAGGAATACAGAAGTTTGAGAGAACAACTTTCAAGGATGAAAGAGACCCGCGAGAATCTACAACGAAGTCGGGCTTCAGAAAACGATGAGTTGCGTTCTATACTGAAACCGAAACCGAGCATAGCTGTAACAGAGACATCGTCCTCGGTGGCTTTAGCAGATGCTGCGTCTCCGCTGGCTCTAAGCCCTTCGGAGTACAAGCCTTCACAGCCGAGACCGGAATGGTTGACGTCATTACTATATCGTAATTAAGTAGATGTTTTGTAAATATTAGTAGGTACGTCTGATTTAATAGACGAATATGTGATTGGACATTTAAAATACTCTACTAGCGATGGGGAGACTTGTGATTAAATTAACCCAATACTGAATTGTTAGAAAGTTAAGAACTTGTAAATAAATGCGTTCATATTTGAACTCATGTTGATAAGTAATTTAAAATAATTGTTTGTAAGAAAGTGAAAACATGAAAGCATAATTTAAAGTTGAAATAAATCGTTTTCAATTGTCGTAATTGTTTTAATTAAGTACCTAATATTAGGAGAGCGACCTGTCTGTCGAAAAGTTTGAAACACTCAAAATCCATACTGGAATACTCAGTATATGTGTATCTTGATGTTGTTTACTTTATAAGTTAACAACATCAACAAACACAAAGGCGCGGACAGGACCACCTAGGAACATTACAAAATTGACTTTTCCAACTTGTGTGGGTGCGCAAAGCAGATAATACATTCAAAGTTTCATTCATTCCAACATCAAAAACGTTATGACAGAAAATTTACAACTCCTTCAGAGTCATTTAATTTGAGTTTTATATATTTAATAAGAGGTCCTGGTGTGTCGTACGATTTTATCAATGTTAATAAAAAAAGTAACAAGCCACTGTTACTGGGCATTCACGTGGCTGAAATCGGGGAAACAACTTTGGAAGGCTACCAAAGTTGATATAAAAGTTGTGGCCGCAGGACTCGTTAGTTTGCGTTTGGTCGGCACATGTTGGATTTGACATGCTCCCAATCACTGTCGCAAGGCCGTATTTGACTACAGAAGTCGGAAGAGTATATTGGGAAACTTTTTGCATAAGCAGGGCTTAAATATTGATGTATCTGGTCACAAAGGGGCTTATTTATAAACGTTGCTTAAAAAATATTGTCTTAAAAGACCGCTCTTAGCGATAAGACCGCCTATTGTGTCACACTTTGTAAAATTTCTACAATTATATCTGTAATTTATATGGTGTACATAACAAAGAGTATTTTGACTTTATCTTAAAGTTAAGTAATGATTAGTGACTGTTTAACCATACATTTTCGACGATTAAACATCTCTTAACTTTAAGCAACGTTTATAAATAAAAAATAAAAGAAACCGACTTCCAAAAAATACTACAAATTGAAAAATAACTTTAATAATAATTTATAATAATTTTTATAATAATTTTGAAAGTCGGTGTCGTTGGCTCCGCATTTTCGTTTTTTGACACCGACTTCCGAAATTAAAGTTATTTTTCACTTTGTAGTGTTTTTTTGGAAGTCGGTTGTTTTTTTTTTTATTAAAAGTTTTTATTTTTCACTTTTTAGTTATACCTACCCCACACAAATTCATATAACACTACTTGCTATGTGTTAGGGTGTACGGTGGTATACTGAACACATCTGCGTACTGCATCTGCGTTTATAGGGTACAGACGTGATGTTATGTTGTTCGATTGCGTAAACTATGCATACATACCTATGCGATAGCAGCAATCGCGGTTGTTTTACTGGTATTTATTGAAGAGTTCCGTTGTCTCTCTGAAACCCATCACCAGATCTTTACGAAATTCAAATGAGACCATTTCGGAGTAAACCTCCATCGACCAAAAAAGAATTTTGCAAATCCATCCAAATATTACGGAGTTATGCCCGAACATCATCCTCCTTTTTGAAGTCGGTTAAAAAGGGATAATGTTTAGAAAGCTGAATGGTAGTGAACTGAAGCGGGTACATCAATTCAAATACCTCGGACACTACGTTACTGAGGGCCTTGATGACCAAGCTGATATAGAAAGGGAACGTAGGGCATTGGCGGTCAGGAGCAATATGCTGGCCCGCAGGTTTGCGCGTTGTAGTGAACAAGTTAAGGTGACACTAGAGCCTACTGTCAGACCTTCTACTCGTGCAGCCTGTGGTTCAGGTATACGCAGAGGACGATCAATGCCCTACGTGTCCAATACAATAATGGATTTAGGATGTTGTTAGGGTTGCCCCGTTTTTGTAGTGCCTCTGGTATGTTTGCGGAGGCTAGGGTAGACGGCTTCCATGCCATTGTGCGTAAGCGGCTCGCGTCGTTACTGAGCAGAGTCCGGAGTAGCACTAACAGCATCTTACAGGTCATTGCTCAGAAACAGGACTCAAATATCCTGATTGAATTTATTCGTGTGCAAATTTTATAACTCTCGCATGTATTAGAATATCTATGGACTTAGTCTGAAATAAAGATTTTATTATTAATATTATTATTATTAATAATCTGCGGGGTACCTAATTGCGTAACACACTATCAGTAGAAACGACTTTCCTTTTGACAGTCCAACAACATTCATTGCGTTATTTAGGTTGTTGAGCAGACAAATTTTTCAAATATATCAACCAATAGATTAGCTCATTATTCCTACAAAATCATTCAGATTGTGACTGATTCTCATTTACGCAATTAGGGTGCTGGATAAAACTTAATTTCATTCATTCATTAGAAATATTTCACAATTATAATTAGGATAAAAGTCATTACCGTTTAAATTGTTTAAAAAAAAAACAAAAAACAGTTGAAACGGTGATGACTTTTATCCGTAATTTTGTTTCCATAGAACTCCTAGCATAAGCAGACGTCAAGCAATCCAATCTGTGGTTATGGTTATGGAATATCCAATCAAATCAACGTCAGTGGTCGATCCTATCATACTGAACACGTGTATGTGCATTATGCGTCGTTTCCTCGCATGTGGTTCCCGTATGCACAGAGTTTCGATTAAGTCATCGACTAATGTACAAATGTACAACAAGATATTCAATACAAAGTGTAATACGTAGTGTATAGTGAAAAGGGCTGTTACCCACATGTATATCTATCTATATCTATACTAATAATAAAACTAAAGAGTTTGTTTGAACGCTCTAATCCCTGAAACTACCAGTCGGTTATGAAAAAATATTTTTGCATATGATAGCCCGATTCTTGAGGTACGGTATACTTTTTTTTTATTTTTTTTATTTAGGGGCTTTTATCAAAGATATGTCAGCCCCATCGTACCCCTTTTACATTAATAGGCTCACTTAAATAGTATTAGTTATAATAATGAATGAGAGTTATTCGTGCAGGACAATAATTAATTGGCACAACTTTCTAGTAATCTCCGAAGATGGTATAGATAAGATGGATTGGATTATGCCTACATTAAATTTATTTATTTTAAAATCCTTTACGAATAACTCACGTTCTACTCCGTCAGATCACGCTACAACACACAGGAGCTGAGCAAAAAGTAAAAAAAAGTCAGAACGAACGCTAAGTGAAAACGAAGTAATAGCGTGAGCGGGCGACAGGTATCGATGTAGTGAGTCGCGGGTCGAAAGGACATTGCTCTGCGCCCATACATTGTTCGTCCTGGAACCAAGAGCGTCGGAAAATTATGTGTTGTATTGTCGATCATTAGTAAACTCCTAAGATCTTATTTTTATAGCGGACTAGCTGCATAATAGATATATTTAAAAAAAAGTATAAATTTTGAGGTTATTATCGAACCATAAGGTATAGTTTTTCATAGCTCCGAGTGATTTTTAAGAAACTGAAAAACTAGAAATATCATCGTACATTTAGCTATTTTTAGTACCTACCTAGATAATTAGGTACCTATGCAATGTTTTTTCTAAAGCATAATCTCTAATCTTTTTCGGCACGACATGACGTTTGGCATAGATGGCGGTGACGTTGAAAGGACTAATGTTATTAGTCGCGTAAAATACTTTATAATGTTCATTTTGGCAAGCAGCTAGTCCGTGTTACAAAAGTATTTGCAACTAATATAATAAAATAGATCATTAATAATTCGTGTATATCCGATGCTTGTGTTGCACAGGGCGATTCTGGACAATGTCCTTTCACACGGACGCAGTTACGCGCAGAAGCTAGTTAACCATATTTTGCCCGTACTTCCTTATTTTTATAAACGGAGGAAACAAAATATCACAAAAGATACCTAATAGGTGGCTATGTATTATGTAGTTACAAGGTTAAATTAAATTAGCTAGCGAAACTCTGCGGACGTGATGGGTATTGATATACTGGGTGTCCGAAAAGTCATGGATTACCTTTTACCTGCTGATGGGCCACATTGAGATCTACCAATAAAAAAAAATACCTACCAATAATTTTTTTTTCACCAGGTCCGATCAAAACTAAGGTAACATTTATTTTTGTGAAAATTTTAAGTTTGAACCTAAATTTTAGGTATTTAAAAGATGATATCTGTAACTTTCTTGTATTCAATCGATAGTAGGATGATTCAAGATGAAAATAAAAAAACTTGTACTCGAAAAAGTTTTAATTCGTAGAAATGACATGGAAAAAACTGATCAATGGTAGAGATTTTCCAAAATTTCATTAAACATCCAAAACCTCGGAAACCATAAGGCTTTGGTCATTTTTTTTTATTGGTAGATCCCAATGTGGCCCATCAGCAGGTAAAAGGTAATCCATGACTTTTTGGACACCCAGTATAAACACTATAAAACAAAAATAAATTAAAGTGGCGAATTTTTTTGTGAGATTCCCAACCGCTATTAATGTAGTCACTTGAAATATCAGTTCAAAAGTCAGCTTTTTACTGTGTGAACACATTCTTTATGGAATACTGAAATCTCTCCCTTCCTGGTTAGACTGCAACCGACTCCAACAAACGGCATAAATCCAGGGGAAGGGAAACTAACACGATAAGATTATTCAACAGTATCCCAATCGTCATTAACATCGAAATATACCAACGTAAATATTCAATTACACATTAAACTCAGTGCTTTACAGAAGCAACGAGTAGCTTTGATATTTGAATGAATGCTACTCAACATTCTCTTTTGTTTGAAAATGCAAACGTCTTGTTGCAATCTATATTCAATGGCCTTTGAAAGCACTTCAATTAGGAACGGGACTCCTTTGGACCAGGAACCTAGGAGCTTTTATTATTCTGAGCTAAACGTGGACGTTAATAAATTTTGATTTGAAAAAAAAAAAAAAAAAAAGTAAGCTTGTTGACTTTTCAGACTGTATACTATTATGTAACGGGTTTGGTTTCTGCACTTAGTCCTTCAAGTAGACCATTGTGGGCCATGGCGGCCGTTAGTGGTTATTCCAAACAGCCCACCTCTCTCCAGAAGCTGATTAAGTCTCCTGGTCTGTTGAGAACATCTGTGTAAAATCAGGATGTCACGAGGGTTTCTGACCTAATCTGGGTGACGCCTGTGCATTCAAAGAGCACATGCCCAACGGTTTCATCAGCCTCCACGCAAGCTCTGTACAGGGGACTGTCCGTTATGCCTATAGTGTGCAAGTGTTTGTTTGTTTAGTGTCCCGTGACGGTCCCCGTCACCAAGCGCAGGCCTTCCTTGTCCATGCGTAGCAAGCGTCTGGTTAGTTTACTTTTCAGACTTTTCTCAATTCTAGCTTCTGCTCTCAACTTGTCTGTGTGGAAGTCAACTATACAATAATGAAATAGTCTAGCTTTCTATCTGTGAATTTTTTTTTTGTAATCTTTAGATATTACCTCTTACAAACAGACAATTTTACCTTTTTATAATATTAAGTACAGACGCCAGCACATCACGCTACCCGAAACTGTGTATTTATAATTTTTTTTTTGTCTCTGTCGGTCTGTTTGTTCCAGCTAATCTCTGAAAAGGCTCGACCGATTTCGACGGGACTTTAACGGGCAGATAGCTAACTCGGTAACTTTTATTTTATAAAAATAAAGAAAATCAAAAGGTATTAATGCCATGCGAACGAACTTGGGCAGCAGTTAGTTGAATATAATACTTTATTTCCAGAAAAACCCAGCAGAGTTATCAAAAGTAACGCTTAATGCTGTCATAAGTAGCAGCAAGATGACAATTTTATGCGTTTTATTAAAACACTTTGTAGTTTTAGCACATTGTGAATTCATAAAGCACTAGCTTCTGAATTAAATAAACATTTTTAGCGGAAGAGATAAATTCAAAATCAAATTGTAAGGACCGCTGCGCCACGTCGCCCTTTGGAAGCGAGCAGTCGAAATCGCTATAAATTAATTGGTACGGTAAGTAAGCAAACTTGTACAGAAACAATGCAATACTACCGTATAAATTGTACGAAGTTCATGAACAAGGAAACTATGTTGCTGATTGTCATTTCACTTCAGCTGTCAGATATGAAAAGAGATTGGTGTTGCACTTGCCGACATGATAATTAATAAGAATAATAATAATAATATTCCACAACTTTCACACAACGCCATCTAGTCCCAAACTAAGCAGAGCTTGTGCTATGAGTACTAGACAACTGATAAACATACATATACATTTCTAAATACATACATATTATAGATACATTACACCCACACAAAGAACAAATGATCGTGCGCATCACACAAACATTTCGACTGCCGCAACAAACACTATCGAAACTGCAAATCACGTACTTCAAAGGAGAGCAATTCAAAGTTGTAATTCGATGCAAAATATTTTGTATTATTAAGTTCAGTAAAATTATATAATATATAATTTTACTGAAGTATATTATATTCTATTTCTATCTATTTTTATCTGATATTTTGCATCGAATTACAACTTTGAATTGCTCTCTTTTGAAGTACGTGATTTGCAGTTTCGATAGTGTTTGTTGCGGCAGTCGATTTGTCCTAGGTGGGAAACGAACCCACGACCTTGCGCATAGCAGTCAGGGTCACTGACCACTAGACCAACAGGCCTGTCCTGTGTTTGAATTATCATTCTAATGAAGAAATTGGTTAATTATGTGCTTCTTTTGGCTATTTATGTAGAACAGTCGGATACTTTCCGATCTAATGAGTACGAACTTATTAGATCGAAAAGTAAACCAATGTGTTTTGGACAAAATTGACCAATGGTTTGTACTTACAAGCATAATCAGCCCCTTCCCACTGCTGGGACACAGGCCTCTTCTCTGTGAGAGGGGGTGGGCCGTTATCCACCACGCGGGCCCGGTGCGGGTTGGTGGATGTCACATGTCTCCGTATTTTCGATTCTTGTACTTGATGTTCGGCTTCAGGAACGCTTGTTTCGGGGACGGATGGGATTCCCCCGAATCCCAAATCATTTTGTCGAGATTTGCAGCTTACTCGTCGTCTGGCATCAGCTGAAGTAAAATTAACTTATCGAGGCAGTGAGTTACTTAATCAGGTTGGAAGTTGCCGTGCAGTTAACATGGCTTCAATCCATTTGGAAGAACGTGGATCCAATGTGGAGTTGGCGGGATTTGGAAGAGATAAAAGTGAAATTGAAGGCATCCTGTGACGTAGATTTAAACGGATTATTATAAGAAATTTTGCAAGGTTCTCGCTATCTTCGGCGTGGTCCAGTTATATTTAGTTTGATTTATTTTGTTAATAGAATAGTATTTTAGTTATCGTAACATTTTGGATGGTCGTCAGAAGCCAGAAAGTCTGACAACCAGTCTTACCAAAAGGTATCGTATTACCCAGTAACTGGGTTGTGAAGGTCAGATAGGCAGTCGCTCCATGTAAAATACTGGTACTCAGCTGCATCCGGTTAGACTGGAAGTCGTTCCCAACATATGTAGTTGGGAAAAGGCTAGGATTATGAACATTTTGGTTAGCATAAACTTCTAATAAATTAAATCTTAATAAATGAAATAAATATGAAATTAGAAGTTTCAGTAAATGCTACTAAACACTAAGATGGGTTATTTATTTTACATTATTCACGAATTCTTTAATTCATAAATAGAGTTATTATTATTTTTCACTCATGCTACACGCACAAGCACACTAGTTTGAACATGAAACTATAACTTAAACCAAGAAGATTAATTTCAAGACAAACGTTTTCTAACCGAAGAAAAAATTTCTTCTCCACACTGATAATCTGGGTTCGAATAAATTCTTCATGATTTTTTTTTTGTATATGATTCGTGCTAAAAGAATCATACTTCCTAAATAATACTAACCTAGCATTGTGCGCTGTACTATTTTGTATTGACATAAAATCAAATGTGTAATGTTGTAATACCTACCTTACGAATTCCAACGAGGAAATCAACTGATCCAGAGGAAAAATGTTTTATCATAGTATGCTATTAAAAAGAAAAAAATATCACTTAAATGGAAAGGAGAATGCCCAATAATTGATGGGCAAGAAATCCATAGTCGAGAGAAAAAACATGTGTGGTAAAAAAACATTGTAGATAACAAAAATTAAATTATTTTCTTTCAAAATCTCCATGATTGGCTATGTATTTTTTTTTTTTTTTTAATAATATGTAATTTTTTTTTGCTTTCTTCATGTAAAATGCTACTAACCGTAGCATAAAATACAATATGAAGAGACACATGTAAAAAATCGTCAGCAGCGTATTAACATTTTGACATATTACCCTCGAAATCTTATTTCTCACGAACAACTTATTATTGTTTCAAAATATGAGATTCATTACGAAATTCACAATTGTGGTTCATTATAAAATCCATTGTGAGAATAATTTATAACACGGATAGCGTGTAATCGGAAAGTTATTGATTGTCACTATTTATAAATATACGAGGGTAGATTGAAAAGTACTCGGCCTGACCAAGAAGACAAACACATACCTACATAGTTAATTACATTTTTATTTTTCTACATAATCACCATCAACTTCAATGCACTTTTGCCATCTCCCCTGCAAAGCTTTTATACCGTTGAAAAAAAAATATTCTACCAATGAGTCAAAATAGGTGTCCACCGTTGCTTTGACTTCATCATTTGTAGAAAATTTCTGGCCACCCAGGTGTTTTTTTTTTTTTAATTTGGGAACAGTTGGAAGTTCGATGGTGCCAAATCAGGTGCATAAGGCGGATGCAGCAACAGTTTAAAGGCACAGTTATGAAATGACAGCACGCTGCTCGATTTGCCCCATTTGCGGAAATCGCGTCTGTTTGCTTCACAAATAAATTTTTAAAATCACAACTAACATTAGCTCTAGCATACGTTCCAAACTTTGAACAGTTAACAACAATGAATTGAACTAACAAATGTGACAGTTTTGTTTTTTAGTGTTGACTGGATCTCTGTCTCGTCAAAATGTAGGAACAGCTGTTTTTTTTATTATTAATTTATTGCATATATGTGGTTTCTATAATACGAGTATTTGTTTTTATGATTTAGTTCTGTCGTTTTTCTGTATTATTTGCTATTTCAATTATTCAAATGATCGGACATTTTAACAAGTAGACTTAGGAGCCCTAACCCGAACTTAAGTTACACAAACGCAAATTAATTTTAACGTTTTACTAAAAGAGGCACAATAAAAGGCGTTTAATAGTATATATTGAACTCACCGTAGGTACAAATTTAACCGACTTTGAAATAAATTCAACGAAGATATTTCCATAGATACGTACATACAATGTATGAAGACAAGTGAGCCTTTCAAATAAGTACACATTTGTCTTATTCACTCGAGGAAAATGTTGTTCAAGGAAACGGTTTTAAAAATATTTCTGTTTAAAGTTAAAATAAAGAAGGAGTAGTATTTGATCTCAAGATTTTCAGAACATGCCTTTATATCCAATGTATTATCCTTAGTAAAGTATACCAAATGTTTTTTTTTTACAGGCTCCAAATTTTTACAGGGTTATTCTACTCATGAATACGAACAACTTTCACCATGTGGCCAACTCTGAAATCACGAAAACAAAATCAGCTATTTAATACAAAAGTTCAATACCAACTTGACCAAAACGTATGAAACAGCTGATTTTTTTCGTGATCTCAGACTTGGTTCCATACTGAAAGTTGTTCATACTATGGGTAGAACATCCTGTAAAAATTTGGAAATGTTAGAAAAAAAACCATGCTGTATCCTAGATTAAGGTTGTGTACAGACCTGAGTCTACCGTTTTGGCCTTATAATACGCAACAAAAGTTATCAATACTTATCAATTCAGAATTTCGGTGTTAGCAGACGGCTAACACCAAAAGTCTGAATTGATAAGTTCAAAATGAGACCTTAAACTCTAATCTAGCATTCGTATAAATAAAAATTTATAATTCTTGTCGTGAATGTCAATAAGACATGACCCTATGATAAATAGACTGATTATTGTGTTTCATATTATAACGTACACACTATCAGTAGCAATGGATTTCATTTTGACAGTTCAACAACATTCATTGCGTTATTTACGTTGCTGAGCAGACACATTTTTCCAACATACGGAGCAATGGATTAGCAATATGCTTCAAAATGATTCAAATTGAGAGTAATAGTATGTTACACAATTAGGGTGCTGTTCTACATAAACCTGCTTTTTTGTGGCAACAGTCCACTGAACATATATCTAGCACTCTATGTTCAGAAGTGGACTGCTATGTCATTTGACGATGATAACTTACTTTCTTCAACAATTGACCAAGATTGGGCTTTCTCAGCATAAACGCTTACTCTACTAACAAACTCCACGTCCCCTTCTCTCGTCTCAAGCGCCATTCTCAAGAAAGATTGTCAGTCGTTCCGTACATGGTCTAGAATAAAATATCGGTCTAGAATAAAATACTGGATGAAGTTATTCTTTTTTATTGTTTTGGGTCAGAATTATCCTAACCTGATTCAGAAGGTTTTTAGGGCTTAAATCTGCTCTCTGTATTTTAGATTGTTACCCGGGCGAACCTTGAGCGACCGTACTATTTCTTGGGTATTCAACATTTTTAGGCAACGCTGGGTCGTCTCAATCGACCAGCAGGCTAATTGCGTAACACACTATCAGTAGCAGGCTAAAAACCCCCTATTAATTTTTAAGAATTAAAAAAAAAAAACTATCAGTAGCAATGGATTTCATTTTGACAGTTCAACAACATTCATTGTGTTATTTACGTTGTTGAGCAGACACATTTTTCGAATATATGAAGCAATGGATTAGCAATATGCTTCAAAATGATTCAAAGTGAGAGTAATAGTGTGTTACGCAATTAGGGTGCTGGGTTTTCGAATCCCTTAAGGCCAATCGTCAAAGTAAAATCATTTATTTTAAATTATGTATTTATTTATCATTTATTTAAGCCTTCTATTTCCCAATACTTTTAAAATTAATTACAATATTATCCTAAAATATTCATATCTCATTTTTAATTATAATCTGAATAATAATTTAATCATACATTTTAACAAATAAATAAATTGATTTTATTTTGAATACAAACGTCAAAATTAACAAGAACAAAATAAATTTGATCTAGCTGCCCTTCCAAAAGGTAGTTTCGTATGGAGAAGAATGGGCAAGAACGCCCCCCTGTTACTCTTTTAAAATGTCTTACAATATTTTGTGTATTTTAAGTAAACCACAAATGAAAGATTTCTCTAGATTTTAATTCAATCACCTATTTATAAAGTCCGTGTTAATTCTTTGTTTATTAATTTGCTTCTTCTACATTAAATGATTACTTATAAAAAAAAACTGCCAAGTGCGAGTCGGATTCGCGCACGAAGGGTTCCGTACCATTATCTATAAAAACGGCAAAAAAATCATGTCCGTTGTATAGGAGCCCCACTTAAATATTTATTTTATTCTGTTTTAGTATTTGTTTTTAAAGCGGCAACAGAAATACATCATCTGTGAAAATTTCAACTGTCTAACTATCACGGTTCATGTGATATAGTCTGGTGATAGACGGACGGACGGACGGACAGCGGAGTCTTAGTAATAGGGTCCCGTTTTACCCTTTGGGTACGGGACCCTAAAAAACATACCAAGGTACAAAAGACATTTGGGTACTGAATTATCTTATCATTTTGAAACATTAACAAATTGAAAAAAATATATTGATACCTTGCTACTATTAAAAATGTGTAATTTCTATTGATTTGTCATCAAAAAATGATATGTAATGGTACAGACGCCAGCACATCAAGCTACCCGAAACTGTAAAATTTTTCCAATAAACTTTGAACCTTATGATTTAGTGATAAAGTTGAAAACCTATTAAAGAAATTTGACAGATTGTCGTAGCTTGATGTGCTGGCTGGCGTCTGTATACCAACTTTTTCTTGTTACCCATAGTACTGTAAGAAAATAATATTTCTGCATCTATTACTTACTAGATTATATACGAGTACCTACTGTTCTTCATAAGTTCATGTATTAAGTATTAAGATTAATTTGTATTTCGTATGATAAGTGAATTGTAATGCAGATTTTTTCAAAGCATTGATCCACCACGCTACTCAAAAGTAAGCTTTGGTAATGGTCAATAAGGGTTGTTTTAATAATAGTGAAAAAGGATTACCGCAGGTTCTTGTGATAATTAACGCTATTAGTAGGTATTCAAAACTCTATTATCAACTGGAATTAATATTTCGTGGAAGCTTATTAATCGGCTTCTGTTTTACAAGAAAAGCTTGATACTAAGATATTAAACTAATTATATAACCATTAGAACTAATATTCTGTTCCAAATAAACGATTTTTATTTTTTTTAAATTTTATTAGAACTAATAAGACGAAAATATATCCAAACGGATCCACAAAAAATCACGAAAAGGATGTACTAAAAAATAAATAACTATAACTTTTTGCATTGCCGTTTCAATAGTTTTCACTGTGTGTGTTGTACCAAATACTAGCTTTGACTGCGTATACACTGTTGTGGAATATATTTATACTGGGTGCCTTTTTTTACAGGCTCCAAATTTTTACAGGGTGTTCTACTCATAAATAAGAACAACTTTCACTATGGCACCAACTCTGAGATCACGAAAAAAAAAATCAACTGTTACATACATTTTGGTCAAGTAGGTATTGAACTTTTGTATTAAACAGCTGATTTTGTTATTCATATTCATGGGTAGAAAACCATGTAAAAATTTTGAGCCGGTAAAAAAAAACATGCTGTATAAGAATTTATTGCCGTGCGTTAGTCACGCAAAAACTCGAAAATGGCTCGACCGATTGTGATGAAACTTTGGTAAGTTGTAGTGTGCGCGCCGAATGAGGATCTTAACAACAAAATATATATTCAAAAGGCATTGCAGGCATGAGCTAGTTTGGAATAAAAACGTATTTATATTTCAAATTCTACTTGAATTAGCATGATGACAATATAGTTAAGATTGACGTGAAAAAAAAAAAAAACGGTTTATTAGCCGTGTGTAGGCACGGTCGTCAGTGTTGTATGGATCATTATGGAAGCTTGTTGAAGGATACGTTTTTTCTACGGCGCGGTTTATACGCCGTACCGTAATGAAACCGTGCCGTATACAAAGGGCATTACGGTCTCCAACGCTTAAAAACGAAAAAAAATATTTTGAAGTAGATTATAGCTGATAGAGGATATAAATACGATATGGAATTTTTATATTTTTTCTGCTTATTTTTAGTATCCAAGACAGGTTTCATGAAACTACTAACATAAACAGTCAATATATTATGAAAATATTTCCAACGTACACGTGCCTTTTGTCTTTCACAGTTTTACTACTGTATTAAAAACTCAGGTGCTTTTAGCGAAGCTCAATAATTTTGTATAACTAACGAACCAAAAATATTCAGGATAATACTGGCTTAGTGCCAACGGCCGGCGGAGTTTCACACGCGCTCACGATGACACTTTGAAACGATTGATGAAGTTGTAACTTGATCAATTAGGCTGTATTGACGGCTATGTACTTAGTAACAAGCGGTCATTACTGAGACTTTGTCGTCAAGCTCGTGATACATGTGAACGTTACGTGTGCGACCTTAATGGATTTCATTACCATCGACCATTTCATTGTGAAAAACTCAAAAAGAAAAATCCCATATCCTATTACCAATTTGTTATAGCCGTTAAAAGTGCAATTAATTGCTGAATTTATAGTTGTACAGCCTGTTATTTATAGGGCCGGTCAGTTAGTGCACAAAAAAGAAGCAAAAAAAAAAAGAATCGGCTCAGTGCACGAACATGATGCTAAAACTGTGGGATCTAAATTACGGAACCAATAGACAGTGCGAGAGTTCGCAATTACAGCTGTCCGAACGAATTGTGTGTTCGCCAATAAAAGCGATACTTTTATTGTTGCTGTAAATTGCCTTTCCGTTGTCGGGACGATGTCGTCGCGTTCTCGTTGCGTATTGTAGCAATAAGTTCATGTTGATTTATTGTTATGTCCAGTGAATCCGGGTCCTGACGGCAGACGCGGCCCGGACAACTCGTAACACCATGCACTTCTATTAATTATTCAGATTACGACCTAGGTGGGTGACGTAGTTGCAAGTCTCCTTTGTTCCTTGATAGACTAAACTTGGAGTCTATGAATTTGGACAGACTTACTTACATATCTTCAAAGACAGAGAATTTCCAGTACGAGAAACGTGGTTTAACTTTGATTTAATGCGTTCTATGAACTTTAAAGAACTTATTCATTTGTTTTCGTCATTCTATCAACATTCCATCGCATTTTGCATTAGATTTAGGTTCTCATGTTCACACGTAAAACTTGAAGGGATTATTTGGTATGTGTGTATGGAATCAGATAAAAGCTATTTACAATTTAATTGAATACCTGGCGCGTTGTAGCTGAAATATTATAGGACAATAATTGAAAATGGCTTCCTTAAATTACTGCTTGAGAAGCCTTTCAAAGCTTTCATTCAGGTTGTAGATTATACGCAACGTAAGTTAATAATTGAAAGTGATGAAATTTATTTATTTAATAATAATAAATAAAAAATATCTATTTACGAATTTTAAAATCAATTAGTATATTACATATAATCATTTTTATTGAAGTAACGCTCATAAGGTATTACTTTATGCAACATTTATTTCAACTCTAGTTAATCACTACAAAAAAGATTAGTATTAGTTCAATAATTCATAATATTATAATTATTATCCGTTACAAACATAGGTTTTCTAATAGCCACAGTAATAAACTATTAAAGTTAGTGCACAATACGGGAAATAAATCACCGCTCTTCGTAGATGGATTGTGTTATTGCGATCGCAGTATGTTATTAGCGGCCAGGAGATAGCTACTACCCATCTTCTTAATAGCTGTAATCCCTTATTTGCCTTTTACGACACCCTTTTGAGAGTGGAGTGTTTCAATCTTGGTCCGCAACCTAACACCCCAGGGGATAAATGTCGTATAAATCGATATGATAATTACTGTGGTCATATAAAATCGAAAACCCACGAAGTCAGGCCACATAATTATATTTCTTAGTACAAAATGGGACCGCCTCAGAACGTTTCAACATTGGGATTCGGCCCAAATTCGGACCGTAACTAAATCTTGTTAAAAAGTCCACGACACATTTCAGATTGGCCAGGTGTCACGGGTCAAACGCGGCTGCTCCGTATTTCACGTACATATATCCAACGTCAGAATCGAGGGTTAGTGGATAAATTCACCAATTCTAATGATCGACTAATGATATATTTTGAGAAAGGTAATATTTGCTGAGTTATCCTTATATTCCAATCTATGGGTTCACTATAATGTTGTAGATATGTGCGCAGCATGTGTATATATACCTATATATCTATAATATTATCCAGCTATTCAATAATTTTGTCTCGATTCAGAGCACACTCGGGAATGCTTTGTGTTTCTAATTAGTGATTAGTTCCTTATTACTGCTCATGGTCGGATTCAGCTTCGCAAATATAGCTAGTTCGCAATATTCGATCAAATTATCGTCACTTATAACTGTGCACCTCTGTTCACCGCAGCTGGCGATTGTTTGCTCTGGAATTGTCTCATTATGGCCGGAACGACCACCCCAACACCTTTGAAAACAAAATGCGTTCAATTCCCAGAGAGTTGTATCGTTGTACCATATTTACATGTTAACTGTGTCCGCTATTTCGCTTCATTTTAATTTTAGTGCAAAGTATTTCAACTTAGGAAGGATATTGCCTATTTGGAATGGTCGCATTGTTTTGCTAAAATAAGGTTTTGGTACGAGGTTGTAATACGAGTCTAATAGGCGTAGATAATTGTATCGGCACTCAGTATTGTGTATATTGGCGGTACACAAATTAGTTGTTAGTGTCGAGTACGTAACGTGTACCTTTTACACAAAGAAACCTTAAGGAGTTTATATAGTGTAGACAATGGAGGGTATGTATTATACGTACGTGTGTATATAGAGGCTATAGACGCTACCCATCTTGAATCCCATTTCTAAGAATGGCGGTTTTCCTTTTTATCTACAGTCAGAATACTTGGTGCCGATTGATGGAATCTTATAGTTTTTTGGAATGGTTTCTATTTTGCTTTGTCAGTTGTGTGTGAATTTATTTATGTTACCGAACCGCAATAGTATTATAGTGTGAGATACCATAGATAGTGAATCAAACCAGACTATGAATACAGAACTCGAATATCAAACGAGATAACAAGTTTAGGTATTCTACATTATTTGAATTCCAACTGCATTAAAAAGCTATTTAGCTTTTAGCGTCTATGTTGGAGCCATATGCGATTGACTGGTATGAGAATAGAATCCAAACATCAAAAGAGTTCAAAGAATCCAATATGTTTCTTCAATAGCTCGGGAACATTATTATATTGTGGAGTTCCGTTATTCTATTGGATTTTCTGTCATTGACTATATTCCTAGAAAGTATTTATAAAGGAAAATTATATTATTTCAAAGTTAGGTGTACATATTGTTGGTAAAAAATCCATTAAAGGTTGTGTCCCAAGAAAAATAGACGGTCGTCCTTGATTTGCAAGTCAGTCTGCCCCTAGGCGCGCTTCGGACAACGAGTACTTGAAACTATCGTAAATAGAATTGACAGTGGTATCATTTTTTCAAGACAGAAGTGGAACTCCCGGCAAGGGTCGCCAGCGTCGTTTTTTTCACCACAACCCGACCACGCCGCACTCCGGCCGGTCGTTTAGCAAAATGACGGACGGACCTTTTTTATCTCGCCCAACCGCAATTTGTTGCCGGCGATCTCTGCTTGCGATACACGGCCCCGCTTCGTACCCGAAATACATTTAAAATTCCTATCCTATAAATATTTAGGTTTTTCAATGTTGATGTCGATGCTTTTCCATTTCAAGTTCGACAAAGCACCGCACGCCTTCGTCCTGCTAACGACGAGATCCAACCGCCCAGCGCTCGCCGGCCACCGTCTTCATTTACTTAACAATATTGCAGTAATAGCGTTGAACAGAACAACGTCAAAGGCAGGAATATTATTAACACTGTGTATTACACATTAAAAAACATAAAAAGTAGATTTATCTCCGTTGCTTGATGCAAGCACACTCTGAAATTCAACAAAAGAGATAAAACGTACAAGTCCGAAGAGCTCTATGTACGCTTCTATGTGTTGTGGGTGAAAAATTCATGCCAAAGCTTTCCCTACACACTACACGAACGTATCAGAATTGATGGATGAAAGATAGAACACTTACATAAAATTTCTGAGAAAATTGAAAGCAGAAGGCGATCCGTTTAAAATGAAGCTTTTACGAGCGAATAGTTAATAGGTCAATAAAAAGAAAAACAAACACATTTTGTAATTACAAGACTTGAGCGGGTAGTTTTGTGAAAAGGGTACTCATGGATGTCTTCCTTTTTTAAAAAAAGTAACCTTCGTTTTCAACAATACAACTCGGCTGTGTTGTCACGAGTTTCTCCTCGGTGAACTTTTTCAATTCATGTCATGTTTCATATTATTTTTTGCAAAAGAAAGCCGATCTTTTGACTTAACAAAGAAATTGCTGAACGCGTAAACTTACCCGTCACGGTATCGAGTGAGCGCGCCGCTTCAATAAAATAAAAGTTTACGCACTGTATACCTACTTATTTTTTGCAAGTCATAAGCTTCATAACTTATGAAATTACCTTTATTGTAACTTTGTTCTGTTGTTTCTACGTTATTTAGTATCGTGTGAGAACAAAACTGATTTCTTTGCTTTTTGTTGGGGGTTTTATTAGATGTTTGGAAAACAATGAGGTTGCGTTCACTTTTTATTAATTTCCTGGTTCTTAAGGAACACCTACAAGAACTTTGATATTTATATCTTCTGTTGTTCTACAAAAGTTGACTGAGCCGATGTTGTTGTTGTTATTTTTAGCGATAGAATAGGTAGGTACATACAGGTTTTTATCAAAATAATCTTCACCCATTGAAACTTGTTCGTTATAAGTACATTGTGTTTGTGTATTCCTACTGTCTGGTTAGAAAGGGGGAGATAATAGTCTATTCTGAAATGTCAAGTTTTTGGGTTAATAGCATGCACTTGTATAAATCGTTATTATATCGTGCGCTCACTATAATATCAAATGCTATCTGAAAAGTTAGAAAATTCCTAATAGGTTTGAACTTTCCATTGTTCCCATGGCCACCCGGCGAGGAATTCGATCCCCTCTTACCCTGAAATTGGCAAATACTTATTTAATTGAGAGGTACTCTAGTGAATAGCGAAAAAAAAAAACGACTCCGAGAATTTTTAAGGAAGGAAACGAAGGAGCAAACACAATACGGGTTTATACAAAACAAGGCTTCGCCCAAAAATGTTTTTAAGATAAAACTTCTGGGGGCTTTATTTCTGTTTGATTGTACAAGGCACAGACAGTCCGGAATGCAAACGACTTTTACTGAATGTTACCAAGTGCAGCTTGAGACAGGGGTTTGCATTTTGGAAACTATACAGCCACGTAAGTGTTAAAACAACGTAAGCTGTTATCACGCCGTTTCTTCGTGAGAAGGAGGTATTTAATACAATGTTAGCCGCGCTGTTTGGTCGATGTTCACGCGTTGCCAAAGAAGTTAAACTCGAGGAAAGACAAGCTTTCAAATTACTGGTTTTCGGAGCTTTCATTGTGTTGGATAATTGAGTACTTTTTCGAAGTTATTAAGGCCAAGTGATAATCCTGGAATAGTATTTGTTTTGTACAACTCTAGTTTAATATTTAAGTGAAGTATTTAAGTACTTTCCTGCTGATTCTTCTCCACAGAATTAACATTGGAAACCAATTAACTTCATTTATTTTTCAGATTATTTATTTAGGTATATCAGGAGCGTAGATTGTTGTGCCTAAGTGGCCATGAGAACAGCTCGCTGTAAAATAAAAATTTTATTACTTTGACTTCACAATGATGTGCCGGGAATTTTTGAGTCTTTAAAGTATTTTCTTTATTAGTTTGTGCCCATTTTTATGATCGCCCATAAAATTGTTAACACTAGGTTCCATACCTCTGTCTGGCTAATGTATTTTTATTTTGTACTACCTGTTCCCGCGTCTTCGTTAGAGAAAGTAAGAAAGAAGAAAGAATTTCATGGGTTTTAATTATTTTGCACGGAACCTTAATTCTTTTTCTAAAATAAAAGTTACTTATTCCTTACAACATCAGCTATCTGCCAGTGAAAGTCTCGTCAAAATTGATCCAGCCATTTTGGAGATTATCCGGACCAAACGGACAGACAGACAGACAAGATTAAAAAAAAAAACTTTGTTTTATTATAAGTAGTGTATATCCTTTCAAATGCATTTAGTAATAAGCTGTTATTTTGACATCACAAACAAACAGTTCAATTTTATTTATTTGTGTAGATGTATGAATTTTACGCTCTCTGTTAGGGAAAATGCCAAAAAAATACAACAAAGTAAATTCCACCAGATTTGTCTTCATTACAAAACGCCCTTAAACGTAGCCTTCAATGGGATTCAAAGTTCCCCTTTCAAGTCCAATGATGCCCTGGGATCTTGTTAAATAAAATTGAGCAAGATATAAAGCGGGCGTAGGCAGATACGTCGATACGGTTCTATGGGTATGTAAATAAATTCTATCGAACCGGGTTAAAGAATCAATTTGTAAAGCAGCAAAACAAAGACAGGTATGTGAGTAGGCGGCATTCAACCTCCGCTGGCGGTCACGTCGAATGTTTTTGATTTTTTCAAAACTTTTTCCATTTGCGGTTGGAAAATGTTTGAGCTTCAGTAAATTGAAACGGATTTAAAAGTCTATTAATCTATGGTACTGACTAGCCTTGATAACGTTTGGACTGTTTTATGAGTTTTGTTTATAAATGTAAGCCGTCTTTTACGCGTTCTAAAACACGCGTTAGAAGACATTAATATAAGCCATCTATTACTTATTCATTCTTATTGAATATTAGCGCTTATTACTAAGTTATTTAGCTGAAAACGAGCGCTGGGGCTTTGTCTCGCATAGGGTCGTAGCATTATGCTGAGCGATGACCGTTGTGCGTCGATCTGACGCATATTTTCCACCAACTTGTTCCTTTTTGTGTTTTTTCTCTGCGTCGTTTGCAGCAAATAAACGTATTTTCTTTCTTTATAGCTTATTTTTTTAAATTATTGTTTAAGGCATGTTGCGTTTACCTATAAGTAATTGTTGCGCTGTAATTTAATTTCAAGAATGTATTATGTTACTGTATTCAGTGTGAACAATTGTTGGTAAACCTTGTATAAGTATTAAAAACTCATGCGCGGAAAATAGGTTGAATTTATTACTTTTATAAATTTATAAAAAAGGAAAAAAAATGGACTTGCCGGTTGGAAGAAACATGAATGCCGAGAGAGAGTGTTGCTAGACATAAAAAATGTTAAGCTTAATCACAATGTTGCAACTTAATAAATGATTTTGTAATCGATTACAATTAATCTTACTAAAATGACAAATTATTGCAGATTATTGAATTGATATAAAATTAAGTTTTAATGTTTATGTTTAATTTACTTTAAGAATCTAATAAAAATAAACTAGGCTTTATCTACACTAATATTATAAAGAGGAAAGATTTGATTGTTTGTTTATATTGAATAGGCTCCGAAACTACTGGACTGATTTGAAAAATTGTTTTACCATTAGAAGGCGACATTATTCCTGATGAACATATGCTACTTTTTACCACAGGAAAATGCTTCATTCCTATGGGAAAACGGGTAATAGAACAACGGGTAGTATGAATTATCCTTCAGTACTTATCTTTCTCACATAACTTCTAAGCGGCTGAACCGATTGGGTTGAAATTTTATATGGGTATTTCGATGGTTTCCTGGATTATTTTAAAAATACAATTGGACCCGGTAAGTGGCGCTGCTGTCGGTATGTCAACTACTATACGGCTTGACCGATTGGGTTGAAAGGGAAACGCCAATTCTTGGCCATGTTTTGCCCATCAATGTGACAAATGCAAAAAAAATGCACATTTAGCAACTAAAATATTGCTATTACTTATTTGTAATGAAATCTCCGGAATTAAAAGCCGATTTAATCAAGAAACTCAATCGTTTATTGCCTTATTATTTTAACACTTCCGTCGGTCGGTCCGCCGTTCGGTCGTTGGTCCTGTCAAAGTAGGGATGACAACTTTTACTGAAAAAAATCGAAACACTAAAACGGGCGACGTAACAAAAATCGATTTTTGGAAAATCAATTGTTATTACGTATTGTTTCGCTTTTGTTATTTTCTTTAGAGGCAAAAAAGTGTTTATCCATATTCGGGCTTATAAATAGATACGATCCATTTAACCGATTCCGTGTTTCCAGTTTTTTTTACTATAGATTTTTCGATAAATCGATCTTATAACGTCATCCCTACGTCAATAATAATCGCAATTGACAACAGATTGACATTGACATTTCACATTTTGTTTGGTGCGACTTGTGATTTTCTTTTCTACTAAGTTTTTCTATTTGATATTCCGACGACTTTGATTACGATGTGTTTACAACTTGTATAATTGTTAAGAATGACGAAACAGGATTAGAAGCAATGCGAAAATATTGTTGCAATTGTATATCTGGTCGGAGGAAAGTAGGGTGTTGTGCCCACGTGATGACGATTGTGTGGTTCTTGGGCTGGGTAAGGTTTCAATCAAATAAAAACCCCCAACCTAATTCCCAGATGACGTGCTTGTCATTTATTTAAATGAGAACGAATAAAAAAATCAGAAACCTATAAGTATGTCTTTTTTTAACCTTGAATTTTTATATATGATTTATAAAAGTCTAACCGAGTTCTATGTAAAAAATAGTGTTGGTTTCTTTATCTATGATGTCAACCCTAACGCCTATAATTGGTTTCATTCTTGGGCGTCACTTGGCCAAAACCTCTTTATCAAATGGGCATTTCCCTTATGTATGTGTATTTCCATGATTTCACAGACACGAATGTATTAAGCCTACCTAATCTATATTTCTATACATATATAAATAAACCAGTTACATTAACCACATTATTAAAGCATCATATTTTTAAACGGCGGGAATTCCAAATTCTACGCAAACTAAGTTGCGGGCGGATGCTAGTACTTCTATAAGACCATTTCAAACACAAATCTGCATGGTCCTCAAATGATCTGACCAAGTTAATGTTTGAATTTTAAAAGAGACTCTAAGCGCTCAGTTTTCTCAAAGGTAGTGAAATAGGAGGACTCCATCTAGCTTATTTTTGTTGTATGACGTGTAACAGTGATTGCGATATCCTATTTACAGAATTAACAATTTAATTTAATTCCATTTTCATTTGATTATTCACCTACAATCTGACAAACCCTTGAGATAAAATATAAATAACAAAGTAATGAACACTGTACTTGAATACCTTCAGAGTGAAACCGTAACTTAATTCTGAACTAAAAGCAAACGTATTAAATAACCAAGTTCCTCAGGACAAATACATTTGTAATGATATACGAACGTAGATTTTGTATTTCGCTCGTTTGTAATGTAAATTTACCTTGCCTTAGTTAGTCGGTAGCGTACGGACGGGCAAAGTGAAGTAAATGGCCGACCGTAGCTGACGGTCACCGTGTACCTACTGTGTTGCCTTGTTATTAACTTTTAATTAAAGTATCGAGATTTTGTACGAGTAAGCTGGTTAAAATACGATTTTATGTAACACAACAAAATTGAACGTAACAACGATGCAGATTGCATACGACGCTGTTCTATGAAAAAGTTAAATAAAGATAAAGTCTGTTTCGAGAAGCTTCACACACAAGAAAAGGGATACAGACACTTAAATACTATATAAAGTTCTCTAGAATGTAAGCCGTTTTACCGTAAAAATTCTAGCGTCAGCTAAATAGAGCTAGCACAAGCACAACGTCCCTCGAAGGAACGTACACTGCAAAGAGTCAATTTTCAAAAATGACGTCGTTAAAAAATAGTGGGGGAGCTAGTAACAGTTTTCAAGGGAACTCATTACCAAACTCCTTGAGGTACTATTTCGGGTGAATGGTGAAAGGACGAAGGCGCGGCGGCGCGGCGAGATAGCGCGCGCTTATGAGCGATATCGCGACAAATGAAGTGCGCTCGGGAGCTCGGGATCCCTCGGCCGGCCCGATTCAAGTGAACTCACTACCCGACGAGCCTCAGAGCGCTTGTTAACTACAAGATTTATCGGCCGCAGACGGATTTCTTGAATGTATTCGGAAGTGTTCGGTGATTCTATTGAATTGGTATGTTCGGAAGATTTCAAGCAGTTAACAATTATTTTTCTTTTTACTTTTAAAACCGCCATATCTTACTTCTACTTTCGCAAAACTTAAAAAAAAATGTACCAATCAAAGCGATCTACCTTCACATAGCAATATCTTCAGTATAAAAAAAAATCTCATTGTATTTTTGAAAAACATGGTGCATCCAGAAAAAGTTAAAGTCACTAACAAGCAGCTGGCTATGAAAAGGCTGTGTACAGTGGAAATAATTTAGACTTTATTCATTTCTTTTTCTCCGTTTCTTGCTAGAAATCATCAATCAGAATCGTAGCCCGTGCTACGAGTTACAGTGTGTAGCGCTTGCTACGACCGTCTACGAACCGCTACGTCCTCCTACGAACCGCAACGATCTTGTCTACGATTGGTTTGACATGAAGCGCTGCATATTGCCGTAGATGAAGAATACGGAAGCCATGTGTTATTATCATATAAGCTTACAAACTTTGTGTTAACATAGTTGTCTGCGGTATGTGGTAATTAATCCCGTGTTTATTACTATGTGTACTAGGAATAGCTACACGTGAATGTGGTAGATCGGGTACATCACGTGTAACAAGACGTTCGTGTTGATGTTACAGTACATTGACGGTTGCTAAAAATTGTTTAGGTTCGAATCTAGTTACCTTTTTGCTGGATGTTATTCCTCTACTCCCCCTAGCTTAGATGATTAGATCATGATTAAAATAAAGTTAAAGGTCAAAATGATACAAGGAAACACAAGGCGTTCTTTTCAAAAGCACTTATCCTTCAAGCATAATATGTCAGGGATAGGCTGCAGTATGCATCAACAAGCGAACAAACAGCGGTCCTGCCCGACTTTTACAAATGTTCGTATCGATGTGAGCACGCTATGGGTTTCGCCTCGGTCACTGTGAAAGCGAGGTGAAGAGATGAGCGGAAAACATTGGCGCACGATCCTTTGTTAGAATGAAAGAAAATAAATTTATTTGGCTCGAGTTAAGGCATTCAATATACATACAAAAAGAAAAATGTTAGTTATGACGGAAGAAAACCCTCGAAACTCTGAATTTCTTGGCAAAAAATAAGAGAAATTTTTAATTTCACGGCCTACATTGAAGGAATCACCTTAAGTGGTGCTAAAGAAGCGTTCGACAAGATCTCAACTTCAAATTTTCAAATGACAAACCGGGTGTTTTAATAATTATTCTGCTATTCGGGGTGGAGACGAATCCAACAAATTAAAAATCGGTCCAGCCGTTCTTGAGTTATACAGCGTGTAACGGAAGGGGGGTATCAACCCTGAAGGAGGTGAATGTGCTCATGAAACTCAACAACTTTCCCCAAAGAACATTGGTCGAAATATGAAAAAAAAATTTGGCCCTCCCATAGTAAATCAATCAGCTGGTAGTCAGTTTTGTAAGGGAGGGCCAAATTTTTTTTTCATATTTCGACCTATGTTCTTTGGGGAAAGTTGTTGAGTTTCATGAGCACATTCACCTCCTTCAGGGTTGATACCCCCCTTCCGTTACACGCTGTATATACATGGTGTAACTAACTAACTTTGTTTTTATTTATATAGGCTGACTGGTAATTAGTGACCAATACTTAAACACATGATTCTACTCATCATTACAAACAACTTTTACTATTGGACCAAATCCGAAATCGCGAAAAAAAATCAGCTGTTACATTTATGTTCGTACGAGTCGTCAAAATGTAGGGAACAGCTGATTTTTTTTTCGTCATTTCACTTTTTGTCCCATTATAAAACTTATTTGTTGTCATTAGTAGAATCATGTGTTTAAGTATCAGTCACTAATTACCAGTCATCCCTATATAGATTTTAAAATATGTAGTTCGGACTTCCGTTACGTTCTTGTCACACGAGGCTCACAGAATCCAAAAGTTTAGATCACGTGAAATCTATTTCGGTACATCGTGTAGGCATATGAATCAAGTAGTGCTAACACATGGAACAGAAATTACCTTCATGTACCTAATCTATTTATACAGGATGGATTGTTGAGACGGGCAGTAAGGGTAGGTACGTTAACGGTTGTAGTTACAGAAAAGCGGTCTTAGGAGACTGTTCTTATTTTTAGGGTTCCGTACCTCAAAAGCAAAAACGAAAAAATTATAAGATTATTATTCATTGTCCATCTGTCAAGACCCTTTTTCTCAAGAACAAGTGGAGTTATCAAGTTGAAATTAATATCAAATACTTAAGGCTGCAATCCTTTGAAGCAATGAAAAAACCAAACTTCTAGGTCAAGGGAATCAAAAGATACGGGCGTTTATGTTCCGTTTATGTCGCATATTTTGACACTCGCAAGGTAATCAAATCCTATAGGGTACTTCCCGTTTACCTAGAATCATCAAATTTGGCAGGAAGCAATTTCATGTAGCACAAGTAAAGGAAGAAATCCGAAAACCGTAAATTACTTAGTTACATACCTACAAATTTGTACGGAACCCCCGGTGCGAGAGTACGACCCACACTTGACCGGTTCTTAGAGAAATTTTGATTCCCATCACCGATTAAATAAAAAAAACCTTCAGCAAGTAAATGAGCCATTTTCACAAAAAACTTTTTTTAATGCCAATCTATCCTGTTTCTTATGAGGATCAAAAACTCTTTCCGACCATTTGAGGTTTGAGTACTAGAAAAGTCAGAAATCGCAAAAAAATACAAGTTTAAACGTTCTAAAGTATGGAAAGGATATTTTTCTGTGAATTACAGAAATCAATAGCAACAAAGTGTTTAAATTCTGTTCCAAAAAAAAAATGTAAATGAAATTATAACACGTTATCTGTCGAAGTCCGAAGTTTAAACATTTTTTGTTAATATTCGGCCAGTTTTAATTGTATCGGCTAGTCTATCGATAGTAAAAAAAAAAAACCGGACAAGCGAGAGTTGACCTTGCGTGGAGAGGGTTCCGTACGATAAATATGTTACTCGCCAAAAATATTTCATGTAAAGTAGGTTGCCAAGACGGATCCCAAGAACAAACTTGGCATAGTAGTTGGCAATTGTAAGTTTGTACGTACAGACGCCAGCACATCAAGCTACCCGAAACTGTCAGATTTTCCCAATCAACTTTGAACCTTATGCTTTAGCGATAAAGTTGAAAATCTATTAAAACAATCTGACAGATTGTAGTCGCTTGATGTGCTGGCGTCTGTACAATATTGAAAGATTTACCATGTTATTTTAAGACCATAGACTTAAGGGTTTTCCTGTAATCTGATATGATAGCAAAGAACGAATTTCTGTTTTTTTTTCAAAATGTAAGGCTCAATTGTTTCGGAGAAAAGGGGGGAGTGGTCAATTTTCATATATTTTCTTATATAATAAAATTGTTTATTAATTTTTTTTAGCTGGTAGGTAATGTGGGCTGGTGTCTGCAAATCCACGTCAATGCGCGTATTTTGGGTACGGTTTTTTTGCTGTTTTATAACTGTTTATTTTAAAATTATAAATATATATATCAAATCAAATCAAAAATATTTATTTGTAAGAATATGGTACAATAGATGTTTAACATTTTTGGTTCCAACATATCCTGCCATACTATGGCGTACAAATATTTATAATGAAATACATTATTATTATTATTATTATTAATCATATTGAATAAATTATGTCATTAATTAAAATTGTATTAGTTAATAATAGTCATATTGAATAAATTTATACATGTCAATTGTTGGATATGGTAGAGTAAAGCATATTTTTATGTGCATATTACGTTACTAGCGACTTATCCTCTAAATATTCTTTAACACTATAGTAATTTTTCGCTAGTAACAGTCTAAATAACACTCTTTTGAACAAGGACCATGACAAATCTTGAATATTATTTGGCAAATGGTTATATATAATAATTGCCATGCAGTAAATATTTCTTTTATATAACATTAATTTTATTTGGGGTAATTTCAATTTATCTTTGTGTCGTACTCTACTATTTGTTTTATAACTGCTTTTTTCAAATAAATTATGATGTTTTTTTACAAACATACATGTTTCAAAGATATAAAGACATGGTAAAGACAGTATCTTAAGTTTTTGGAATAGAGGTTTACAGCTATCCAAAAAGTGGGCTCCACACATTGCCCGGATACATTTTTTTTGTCCTTTAAAAACTCTTTCCACGTCTACTGAGTTGCCCCAAATTATAAGACCGTATCTCAGTAAAGATGCTACATACGCATGGTAAGCAATCATTGCGGTATTTAAGTTAACCGTTTGTCTTATTCTTTTCAGGACATACACAAAGCGATCTATTTTTTTGAGTAATTTTTCGATATATATGTGGGATTAGCTCAATTTTTCTTAAATTAAACTGCTGATTTCTTCTTAATTCTTGTATTTTATTTTCCGTCTTTTTTCTAACGTCTTTCATCCAATTCTCTTCCACGCCTTCCTTTGTTTTACTGCTACATCTGACTTATTAAACATTCATTCACTATCTCTTTCACTCCTTGACTATTTCATACATTCATCTCTGTCACTTGTTTATGCTTCACATCTGTCATTCATCTTTACATCTAAATTCACTATCCTGTCATAACGTTCCATTCCTACAACTCGGCCATTCTGATATCTGGCTGTCCTCAGTCAGATCTAAACTTCTTACATAAAATACTCGTATTAACTTAAAATAAACAATTCATATACTCTTCAAAACATACTTTACATTATTTGGGTAGCTAACAACACTTAAAACTGAATAACTTAAACAAAACAACTTAACACACAAGTACAGTAAGCTTCAAAGAAACCGGACCCCCCTTTGATGATGATATCATACGTTTAAGTTTTTCGTAATGTAACGTAAATGGCGTGTTGGTCTAGTGGTTTGGACTGCGGCTTAGCAATTCGATGGTCACGAGTTCAAATCCGCGGATGAGATTTATTTTTTTTCTGTTTTTAGTTTCTTTAATAGTTGACTAGGTGATTTTCGTAACTTTATTTCAGAAAACATCCATATTTAAGAAAACAAATGTGAAGTATGAGGTTTGTAAGAAAAGCCAGGCATGTTGCATAAACAATATTCATTTATTTCATTAATTACATTTCTAGGAATCCACATATACAGTTATTACGAGTATACAGTTTTCTATCTGTGTTAAATTAGGGTTATTTACTTAAAATATTAACTAAATACAAAATATATACCCTGGGTGAGGTGTAGAACGTTTAACATTAGATAACGGTTCGTTTATAGATATTTCTAGTAACATAACTACAATATTTATTTATTCAAACTTGTAAAAACATTATTTTTTTATACTCTGTATGATCTTATGGGGAAAAAAGCCTGGTTAAAAAATGAAATGTTGTCATTTGTGCCTGTGAATTACAGAGGAAGAACCAACATGCTAAACTATAACAGTATAGCAATATACATCTTTCTCTTTTATCACAATTTCTGATAACCCTTTTAACACAGCATTAGAAAAGTATGTGAGGTCAGATGGTGCATCGTTAACACATTACAAGACTACTTGTAAACAAGAGTAACTGGATTCATAATAATAAAGGTTGTTTATTTTTGATTAACTATGAGATAATGATCCCACAAATATTGGGAATTATTAACACTTGCTCAAACGTTCCAATGCAATTTTATCAGATAAGTTACACAATCAATCTGCCGAGTAAATTGTCTATTAATAACGCAGACGATGGCAGTCACTGTCTATCACTTCTTGAAGACTTTTCATGCCCGAAACCATATTGAAGCTTGCAGCACTATTTCGAATTAGTTCCCAGGTTTTATGTGTCCCAAGGTGTCGCTCCGATTCATTAGTGTAAGCAGTTGGATGAGATCGCATTTCACATCACCCGTCGCTTGATACCTTTGTATCCATCTACGAACTATTTTTCTCTGTAATGAAAACAATAATATTAGAAATACATAAAAAATCCACCTTGTAAGTAATAATGCAACATGGTTGTAACAATAAATATATGTGTATAACGTAAATCTTACCGTTAAGCCCACATTTCTCGTGCTATTTTCTTTATGCTTTGTTCCTGTTCCCAGAGAACAACAATTATTTTAGCCTTCAAAAAGTTGTTAATCGCACCATACTATCGGTTAATAGAATCAACTGTTCAAAAACTTCGTAAATTGGATAATTTTACGACGAAAACATTACACACAAGCTGATCGGAACGAATACGAAACGATTTGAAAAAGAATTATACCCTCAATCACAGTTTAGTAAATAGGGCGAAGAAGTATTCTAAATTCAACCTTAACTCACAGTTCATACAGCAGTTAAGTTTCTGAAGTAAAATGACGGTAGTGCAACAATCGGAATCAAGCACAATATATTCAACCCAACAAGAAATCTATGCTAATTTCAACCTTATCTTTTAGTTAATTGAAGAGTTACGTATTGCATTTTGTAAAACAAGGTTATGGACGGTAGGTGTATCTCACGTGGTGGAAGTTGAAATTTAAACCTTAATGTCTAGAAGATTAGACCGTTATCAAACTTGTTCGATAAAAGGAGTAATGCTATTCGAATTTTCGTTGAGATTACTAACTGAGCCAATAGCCTATTGATATAAGGCACGGTCTTAATGATCGTCTGGCGCCTGGTGATGTGGGTTCGTATCCTATACGGCGTAGTGTCTTTTTGTAAGTTATTCTTGGTATACGGTTCGGCCAGAAGCCGAAAAAAATACCACAATGCCTAATTATTAAAAACATACAAATAATATTTGAGTCGGATCGGTGGATGCTCGGGCAGAGATGGGTGCGGCGCGGGCGGCGGGGAGGGAGCTGCTCGGGGCCATTCACGTGACGCACCCGCCGTCGCTTGAGCGATTATTCTTTAAGTCTTGGCGGGGTCCGTTTTCTCTGACGCGTACTGTACAATGTGTAAGTACCAACCTACTTCAGGTTTTACACAACATAACCTGGCTTATACCATCATTGTGAAATATTAGGTCAAGAACAAACCCTAAAGGTGTCCCCTAACCTAACAGACAAAAACTAACAAGACCTACACACCTAGCTCGACAGTATTTCCAAACACTGGCCATGGCTTCATATTATCTGCAGATGAAGAAGTCACTCGAGAACCATCTGCCATGTGATCCATCTTCTCCACATCATACCGATCATTTCTTTTCACTTTAGTGACTCGGTAAGGTCCTAGATACTTGGGCTTGAGCTTCAATCCAGTACCAAACTGGGTGCGTTTGATGGCTACAACATCTCCCACAATATATTTTCGACTTTCTTTTCTTCTTCTATTATATGTCTTACAATTTTCATCTTGAACTTTTCTTATTTGTTCTTTTGCCTTCATCTTTAAATCTTCTCTATTCTGCAAGAAATTACTCCTATGCTCTTGCTGAAGCAAATCATGAATTTCAATATCTTTTTTAGTTTTCATCTTTGTACCCAACATGAGTTCAAAGGGAGTGGCGTCAATGCTTCTTTGGTAGGTGCTATTCAGTGCTTTTTGTACCCGGCTAACATGCTTGTACCATTGAGATGGCTCTTCAATACTTAGCTTTGCTAAAATGGCTATAATTATTCTGTGAATGCGCTCTACTTGACCGTTCCCTCTGGGCACACCTGTTGTTATAGTTATATGTTGAATATTCTCCATCTCACAATAATCCTTAAAGTCATTGCTGGTAAATGCACTACCACGATCTGAAATCAACTGTATAGGATTTCCAAAAGTTTGCTGATGAATCTTTAACTTGTCTATAGTCTCCTTACTGGTAGTCCCCTTCACTGGAAATAACCACACAAACTTTGTAAATCCATCTACAACAGTTAAGATATAATTATACATCTTTCTCGTCTCTGAAAGAGGTCCGACGTGATCGCAATGAATAGTATGCAAAGGAATGCTTTCTTTACTAACTCTCAAATGAAAGAAACCACTTTTTAAATCTAACACACTAAAAACACAAGCACCCTTGAGTTTATCAATCAAATCGTCAATAATAGGCAGAGGAAATTCATCTTTAACCATCTTTTTGTTTATAGGTCTATAGTCTACACATACTCTAGTACTACCATCTTTTTTCTTTACCAATACCAAGGGAGAGGAATATTCTGAAAAACTTACACGAATAATCCCATCGTTAAGCCAATCTGATACTTGCTTTTCAACAATCTGTTGTTCCGCTAAAGATATACGTCTTGGTCGCTGAGTCACTGGTATGTCATCCTTGAGCACAATGCGCAATTCTATTGGTGCCTCCTTTACCTGTACTGGTTTATAATTCTTCACACAGTCAATAACTTCCTTTTGCACCTGCTTGTCTTGAATATTACCTAAAACAAACTCATCCTGACTAACCACACACGCAAGCCTTGATAACCAACTGTTTATGTTTGGGGCAATCAGTATTGACCCTTTCGACATAATTGTAAAAACATCCTTAAGGAATTCTTGACCCAATATCACACTACATGGCATAGCATGCCTAGGAACCACATGAAATGCAATATCGTTATATTGGTGTCCATCTAACAATACGCAAGCAGTAAACTTTTGCGTCGACACTACACTGCCGCCTAATCCCACCAGTTTTGTTGCAGTATTTACAGATTTAGGAGCTCCAAGATGAACATACAGTTCGGTACACACTAAATTTATCTCACTACCAGAGTCAATTAACGCGTTTACTTCGCACTTATTCACTAAAATCGTTTTGCAGGCATTTTCAAATCTAATCTGTACCGGCGTTTTCTCTTCGACGTAAACATCAGTGAAGTTGGCGTCAGTGCCCACTGGCATCGCCATCTTGTCGCCGTTACTAATGTTGGTACTTCTGTCAATGTCATCGGTTTGTCCAACCGCAGCCTCGCGAATGTTCGGAGTGAAGTCGGTCACACACATCGTTCGTCTATCTTTATGAAAGTTCGGTTTTCCGCCTCGCTGTTCCCGTTCTCGGTCATGGGTCTTTTCATTCACAGACCGAATGCATTGCGTAGAAATATGCCCAAACTCGTTGCATTTAAAACACTTCAGACCTTTTACTTTATCTGGACATTGGGACGATTGATGACCTTTCCCACCACAGCTGTAACACCTCTTGATTCTCCCGTTATCTTCATGATTTTCAGGCTTCTTGTTTCGACTATGACCACTGTTATCCGTCCTCATCCTCTCTTTAATCATTTCATAAATCTTAAGCTTATCTTTTAATTCCGAGTACGTTGTAACTCCGTACAACATCATTTTGTTAATTTCCGTGTCAATTATGCCGTCTATAATATATTTGATGGCGACATAATCGGGCATCTTACCACGTTTTCCCATCTCCTTCATCACTAGAATATAATCTAGACACGTTTCGTCCTTCTTTTTCGTTCTGGCAGCCATCATCTCGTGGATGGTCTTACTATCCACCGAATCTGGAAACTCTTTAATTAAGCCTGCTTTTAAATCCTCCCAGCTTTTAAAGGGTTTTTCCGATCTGAGCCACAGCGCAGCAGTTCCGACCAAAGCTCTTCTGGCTACGATCAGAGTTTGTAGGGGCGACCACTGAAAAATCTCAGCATTGTCGTCAATGTCTTGCGCCCATTTGGCTACACCAAACGTCTTGTCTTGCCCACTGAAATTTGGGACAAGGCTCTCATGGAAAATAGTAGCCTGATCACGGTAAATGCCTTGCCTCGCCGATGTGGATGCGTCATGTTCGTCTTCGTCGTGGCCGGCTTGGCGGCGATATTTCCCTTGTCGCGGCGACCTTTCCATTTCGTCTTTTCTTGTCTTTTGTGAACTATTGTTACCGTCTTCTATAACGTTTTTTCTTTTTGCTTCTTCGGGTCCGAAAACTTGAAATATTGAGCTATCCCGGACGAGCCCCCAAAAAGTTGTGGGATTAGCTCAATTTTTCTTAAATTAAACTGCTGATTTCTTCTTAATTCTTGTATTTTATTTTCCGTCTTTTTTCTAACGTCTTTCATCCAATTCTCTTCCACGCCTTCCTTTGTTTTACTGCTACATCTGACTTATTAAACATTCATTCACTATCTCTTTCACTCCTTGACTATTTCATACATTCATCTCTGTCACTTGTTTATGCTTCACATCTGTCATTCATCTTTACATCTAAATTCACTATCCTGTCATAACGTTCCATTCCTACATATATATATATTTGAGACCCTCACAACAAGTCCTTTAATTTAATTTTGATATGTCATACAGTATAGTTTACAAAATTTTTGTTATTAATTTTCTAGTTTACCCCCCCCCCCCCCCAAAAAGACCCCATATTTTAAATTAATTTATTTACTTTGCATGTCCGTGTTTGGGTCATAAGTATTTATATGTGTACCAAATTTCAACTTAAGCAGTCCAGTAGATTCGGAGTAAATTGCTTGTGACAGATGGACAGACATATTAATGATCCTATAAGGATTCCGTTTGTCTTTTTGAGGTACGTAATCCTAAAAGTAACTTGGGAGTCTCGAAATGACACTCACTACGAATTTTTAACGAACTGTAGGTATGGGAATTTTTTTTGCAATTTCTTGTTTTTTCTAGTACTCAAACCATAAAAGGTAAATGATGTCATAAGGGTTGTGTTGTTATGGGAAAGAAGAAGAATATTTTCATATTATGCTGTGTTTAGATCACACAACAGATAAAATATCTATTTAAACCTAACGGAAACATCCAAAAATGTAACAAATTGTAATGAAACAATTCTCAAGTTCTAAATGATGAGCTTCACCACCAAAGTAACGTACACAATTTAATTTTAAAGAAAAGGGATATTCAAAACAGCAACCGTCGGTTTGCGGTCTCGAGAAAATAGAGCCAGAAACAAATTGCAGCTCGACTAAGATAAAAAGGGCCCGTCATTTTGCTAAACGACGCGCAGCTCGAGCCAGTGCAAATAACACTGAATTTACTTCGATACACTTACAGTAGTATACACAATTAATTAATTAGACTGCTTTAAATGTGTCTATGTTTTAGTGTTGCAATAAGTACTTGTTTTACGTAGGTTGACTCGTTAAAAAAAAATTGACGTTTACAAGTGTTTCCTATACGATCAATTACATATACAAGGTGTAACTTAAATAACGCACAACCTCTTAAGGGGTCATTGTACTCATCATTATGAACAACTTTTACTATGGGACCAAACCGGAAATCGCGAAAAAAAAATCAGCTGTTCCCTACATTTTGACGAGTTATGTGAACATAAATGTAGGGAACAGCTGTTTTTTTTTGGCGATTTCAGGTTTGGTCCCATAGTAAAAGTTGTTCATAATGATGAGTACAATGACCCTTTAAGAGGTTGTGCGTTATTTAAGTTACACCTTGTATTGCACAATATCACCGTCCGAGCACCGAGCAGTGATGCTACCTATAGCATCACTGCTCAAAGTCTACAAGCCACCATTGTTTTGTTTATGTCATTCCCTGCATACGCGATATTTTTAAGCCCGGCTGAAATCCCGACATGGTCGCGAAACACTAGGCAAGTCTTGCTCACGCGAAAACAATAACGCTTATGAACAATTAATATTATTGATCGGTTGAATGAAAAGGGTTATTCACTATTATTGTAAAGTATTGCACAATGTCACTATAAGTGTTTGGGATTTATTTTTTTTATTTTTTTGGGAAACTGACTAAAACCCCCCTTGTTCCTTCAGTTGCCTGTGCCAGGGGCCACGGTATCTCTTTCAAACAACCTGCGACCCTGGCAGGCATCGGCCCTAGCGGACCCGATCAGTTAGTGCTGACATCTCTTTGAGGCAGGCGTGGAACACAACGCGCCGTCGACCCGGGCCTGGTCCTTACCGGACGGCGAACTGCCAATTGCTCGCTGCCCGCAAGCCCGCGCTTACGGTGGCCGAGAATTGGCTATCGACTCCCAACGCCCAGGGCGTCTCCTGCGGCGACTAGGGGCGTGATGGCGCAAAGATTGCCTCTCCCTCACGCTTTCCGCTTCCTCCTTCGCCAGCATTACTGCTTCGCAGACGGAGGTCACAGCGTCCCATGCACTCTCGCTCCATACCATAGCCTGGAACAGGGCCGGACGCGAGAGATCGCTGCCGCCGATAGCCGCCGTGAGGATGCGGCGTTGCTCCGCCCAAGCCGGATAGACTTTCACCGTATGCTCCACCGTGTCTTCCAGACGGTCCACACAATGGTGACACCCAGGCGTTTCCTCCCGCCTGATACGCAACAGGAACATCCCGAAGCAACCGTGTCCAGAGAACCAGTGTCAGGCAGAAGGTGAGGACGCCCTGGCGCCTCTCTAGCCACTCCTCAAAGAGGGGGACCTATCGCCACAATTGTGGCGTGCCCATCCGTTGGCACCCATGGGTACAAAACCCTAAAAAAATACATATTTAAGTATAGGTTTTTTAAAATTAAGATGGTGATTAGCGCCAATGAGGCGACTGCTAGCCATCATTTTAACATCAACTTAACTAATTATACAATTTTAATCACTTAAATACGGTACCTACTTTATTTTAAAATGTATGTAAAAATCGCAAAGTTTCACCAATCGTCAGTGCTAGTAACCGGTACATATTGTAGAGCAAAACCGGTAAGCTTCTCTTAAATTCAACAGCGTTTTTCGGCGCAGTGTCAATATTGAGCGAATGTGTCATACACTCCATGTTAGTAAAGTGAAACTTTCTTTTTTAACTCGCTTCTCGTTTCCACGCCGTGTTATTTTAAATGATTTTGCACTACACCGAAACCTTGTGTTACACAAGCTTTATTTCTCCGTATCATGTTCCGGTTTTCATTGTATCTCACAAGTGTCAGTAATAAATTATCCAAAGATGTACTACGTTTAAAGATAATAATTATAATGGGGTAGAGGTAGACTCCCTTATCGGCTTCGAGAGTTATAGTAATCGTTTCCCCGGTAGACAATTACGCAGATGATAAACAGCTGATAAACACAACAGTTAATTATTCACTGTTCGGTTAAAACTTAGATACTAAGAATCGGTTTATGCTAAAATCCTGAATCAGTCGGCCGTGTGTCGCGCACGCCAGCAACGTCAAAAAACAGGAAAAGAAAAACGCAATGGTATAAAGCTACCCAAATTGGATCACGTTGACGTTAATCTCAAACCTATTGAAGCGACTCTAATGAACTCTTTGACCGTAAACCTAAAAAAGCCTGAAGGCTTACTGCCCTCATTTTTTGTATAATGATATATGCCATCAGTAATACTCTCCATTTATTGCAGCATCCCTTTTTCTTATTCTAAATCGGTGCCATAAAAATGCTCCCAAAACTAAAAATATGCAATGGATGCGCATATTTCTCAGGGGGACAGCCGCGGCATGCGGCTTGACGTCCGATAAGTGATAAATCGGCAGCTATCACCTTTGTCAAAGAATTAAAAGTTGTGCAAAACGTTGCGCCGTGTACAATAATATTTATTACTCAGATAAGTTCACGTAATAACAATTTATTTACTTCCAAGGGCTCGTTAACTGTTATCAAAACGTGCACAGCAGTCGCGCAACTCCGCCTGGAAGCTAGGATGAATGAAAAGCTCTTTCATCGTGCACACTCTTTGTCTATCCCCGAATTCATGTGTAAGCTGTCACGAGGGAGGCTATGATGACGCCACAATAAAGTGCCGTACACCTGCTTGCAACATAAGGAAATACACGGACAATTTTCCATAGACCCTTATATTTGTACTCAGCATGTGTAATTTTGCTAGCTCAATGCATGTTTGACAGTAATTCAACGTGAGTAGCAGACGCCGCATGAATCTGAAATATATTTCAGTCTCCTACACAATGATATTAGTCGGGAAACATTTTGTGATTAAATATATTTTTTTAGCTTCGTGATACATAATAATGCAAAAATGCGCCTGGCTACAAGTGCCTGCCATATTTTACATTATTCATAAACTTTTAAATTTGTTTGAGTCAAAGCGTGTCAATATCCCATTCTGTAGCCGCGGCTTTAAATTTTCATTTTTAGGTTGCTTTACTTACATGTAAATGTATTTTTTACGAGTATTTTAACAAACAAGATTGTGATTATATATTTAATATTTAATAATAATTGCAGAGACTTTTTAGATTACCAAACAAACATAGTTTGGTTAAATATTCCGAAACACTACTGTCGTTTAATAATCTTATAAATTAGAACATAGAATATTAAAATGAAAGTGTTCAAATATTTTCTGCTCCGCACTGTAATGAAGTACGCTGTGTACTTTCAAAGGGTGGAAAATTCGCCGTATGCGTATTTAAAGCTTAATAGCAGAGTCTAGCAGAGTGAATAGGAAAAGTAAGTACAAGACAGACGTACTGAAGTATACGAGATAATGAGAGAACAAGAGGTACAGGTCATCATAATCATAATCCACCACATCTATACTGTTCCCACTGCTGGGACACAGGCCTCCTCTCTATGAGAGGGAGTGGGCCGTAATCCACCACGCGGGCCCAGTGCGGGTTGGTAAATGTCACATATCGTAAAATTTTTGGTTCTAGGTCATGCCGGCTTCCTCACGATGTTTTTCTTTAGCATTTTGAATAATTTACACAAAGGAAAGCCCTTGTCAGGGCTTGAACCTACGACCTTCAACACATAAGTCGCGATCGTGGTCACTGGGACACCGCTGCTCTACACAGACTGAAGTGCAGATAATAGCCCAATATTTCAGAGACCACACAACAAAAAATCGAGTTACACAAATCTTGATGACACAACGTTAAATTCTGCCGAATATTATGAAACATTGCCAATTAGACACCATAAACTCAAATTTCAAAGATAAACAACTCAGTAGTCTAGCTAATTTATCTAGTTCAAGTTACTTTGAACAAGTGTAAAAAAGAATGGATAGGTACTGTTGAATAAATGAAATTGCTCAGCTGCTGCCGAGAAAACGCTCAGAACTAAGTGAAGGAAGAGTAGCCAACATGATTAATTACAAAATAAAATAAAAAGAATAATTTCTTTAGAGGTAATATGAAAATGACTTCTACTGCGCGCTTTAGACATAAAACACTAAGTAAGTACGTATAAAGTTTTCTTTTGTGTAGGCTCCAGTGTCCCCGTAGGCCTCATCTTGGCTCTCTAAGGATGAATGCATCCTCAAGTAGAAGATTTTTTTTTCGTCGACGTCGTTGTTTTGCATTTAGATGCCATGTCCAGAGGAGCCTTTCTCTATGTCCGACGACGTAGATACGGGCCCGTCCGAAAGTAGTAGATCCATCAAAGCAAGTGTCAAATTCATTTTTGGGACGGGCACATACCTATCTGTAGTAGGGACTACTGTCATATCGTATTGTCATTATTTATTAGTTCGAGACGCGAATTAATCATATGTTCGTAAGTGATACGGAGTAGGATGCGCCCGTGACTTCAGCCGAAACTACGGATCTTGTATTTATGGTGTAGACCCTCTGCCTTAGTAAATGATAAATTATTTTTTTCTGTAAGTAGGTTTGAGGGGCTTATGGCTAAGTAATAACAACCGCATCATTGATCAGATTTAGCTACGCTTGCCACGGTTGGTCCGTGGATGGGTGGTCACCCACAACAACTTCACATACCAAGACCCCTCCATGCCTCGGAATGCACGTTAAGCCGTTAGTCCCGGCTCTCAATCGTGGATTTTTGACAGTCGTTATAGGTCGTCAGTAGTCCAAAAGTCTGTAAACCAGTTTTACCAAGGGGTATCGTATTACCAAGTAACTGTGTTGTAGGTCAGACAGGCACAGGATACTGCCTGATGCAGTTGAATAGCTGCCTCCGGTAAGACTGGAAGCCGACCCCAACATAGTTGGGAAAAGGCTAGGCAGATGATGATGAGGTTCGTACAACCACTTTTACACGTCAATTATATTTTAAAATCTAGATGAGGCCGGCATTTCCTATCTGACTACTCTGAGAAAAAGGCCGAAATAAACTCAGAGGCCACAGTCTCTTTTCATTGATTTAATTGGAGATCTTATGTCGCGTAATGAAGTAGTTGTATAGTACATTTGATATTGTGTAGTTATCGGACAATAACTTGTTGATATTGATGCTATATGCTATAAAAGCGTAGTTGGCCGCCTTGTTAAAGTTCCGTCTTTAGTATCGGTTTGACACATTTGTGTTAACGGTCGGAACCCCTATGCCCAAGTTCTGTGGAGAAATGTAGGTATGTCTTCGCCTTAATTATTAAAGGCGCGTGGCCCCGCATAACGAATAGCCTCGTTAATTTATGTGTTTCGATCTTATGAGTGGGACATTAAAAGATCCTCATGGGAAAATGTTCCTTGATATAATTTAATTATCAAATGCATAAATTGGTGAGACCCCAAATCGGGCGGCTCCGCAAAATGTACCGGATTTACATATTGTCTGTTTAGCTTTTATTTATGGCTGTCTGTTTGTTTGTTCGTTACTGTTTCAAAACAATTTAAATGTTTCTTTCATGACTTGTAAAATAAGTTATTTTAGCTCAAGCTTTGTTGTGAACAATATTTATGGATCAAGCAGTTTATCAAGGAAATTGTAGTCTGAGGCTAGTTCTGCAATAACTCTCAATGCTGTATGGTAGGTGTATTATTTATAGCATTGTTCAACGCTAAGTTTATCTAGTATAACAGGCTGCAGATGGCACTAAAACACTCCCTAATAGTACTGCATAGACGAGATAATATATTCCATAGATAAGGGGACAAAAGGATGCTTACCGTACTATATATATGTCTAGGTATAAGAATATAGGATATTCGGTCGTCATTAATCTAGATACAATGCGTCCCAAAGGTTTTCTTGCCAGACCTTAATTCAAAATGATGTATTATCTAGCAAGGTAGCCATTGTAAAACAAAATTAATTAGACATAAATAACTCCTTTAAAGTATGGCGTTTTGAAATTAAATCGGAATTTCATCTACTTTTTTATTTATGTTCCAAAGTAATGAACGCGAATTCATTAAATCCATTTTTTAGCCAGAACTTTTGTTCTGTGATTAGCATATTACGCGGCATTGCGTTAGTCATTAAAATGCTTTAAAATAAACTGCAAGTCATAAAAGAGGGAAACGGGTTAATATTTTTTAGCAAGGGTAATAGCTTGCGAGGGTCCATCAATAACGCTATATAACGTAGGAACGTGTAGGTACGCACTCACCTACTGCTTAGCTCGTAAAAGAAAATCTTTGATGGATAGCATCATCCGACACAATTTGTTCCCAGAATATTGTCTGATAAATTATTCCATTTTTTAAAGCTCATTCAACCTTATTTTAGTACATCACAGTTGTTAATTCCAAGACGTGAACGAATAATTAAAAATTAGCACTTTAATCAGATAAGCGGGCGGCGCGCTTCACTTTGAGATCAGTGAGTAGTAAATTAACTTTCATAATTGCATACTTGTAATTTGCCGAGTCGAAACCCGAGCAAACTAGTAGCTATCCGAGCGTGTTTAATTTGAAAATTCAATTACGATAAATAATTCCATTTTCTGTAATAACATTATACAGGTAAGAGAGCAAGTTTTACTTAGCCGCGTCGAAAGACACGCCAGATGTAAGGAGAGCTGCTGCAATACGAACAGAGAAAAAAAATAAAAGGAGCGAAATAAAAGAGTGTCTCAGCCTATTTCAAATGTAAATCTCTGTCGTTGTAACGGGTCGGCTCTCCTGAAAAATAAGACGTAGGTCGGCGAGATTGTCGCTTCTTGCTTTCGTTGACTTGGAAAATTTCTGAGACGACGTTTTCAAACCCTCTGTAGGATTTGCGACGAGTTTATATGTCGTCCTGAGAGAGAAAAGTTAAACAATACACGGTAGATGCTTATGTGTAGGGGAAGGAATTGGCAGAGTTACTTATAGAGTGTCGTTGTGAGAGATATCGCCCCGACTGCCAGAGTAAGTTTGCTTGCCATCTATGTGAACGCTATGATTCAATTGCTAGAGAATATTTTCTCAATATTTTACAGAAAATTGATATTGCAGTTGTAACACTGTTGATATGCACTGTTATTTTGAATACAATTAGATATGTTTATAAAACTGACATTCTATTGCTGTTTGTATAATTTGTCCATAAACAATCACCTTCTCTTTCTTAGTTCCTTTTAAGTATAAGCGGTACTTAAAACGCCATCAAAATAATATATAAACATATTCCTAAGTTCAACAGTATAGTAGCAGGCCGATCCATCATCATTATCACGCAACACTTCATAATAAGGCCTTGGAGCACTCGCTATCGACAAGTAAAGTGCGCTTAGATACAATTTCTACTAGTGTTTACTAGGACATAATACCCGGATTGCTCGATAGATAAGTCTCGTAGAGTAGTTATCGGACCACAAGGGCAGTAAAAGCTAATTGGTGGGGCGGCCGTAACGGGCACAGCGTCGGGATTGGCAAAATTAACCTCATCCGAGCGACCCAATTGGTGGACTATGATTAGTTTGTAATTTGTGACGAGCCTTTGCGAATTGTGGTCAATGTTCACGTTTTTGGTCTGTTAACCATTACGCTATAGTGATTTATGCAGACATGATGGCTTATTAAATTATTCCGCAATTTTCGTCTCGTGATTTTCATTTAAATCACTTTGCGTTTGCTGTTGGTGTTATGCCTATACGAAGTCAAAACTGTACATTGAAAATTAAATAAAGTTCCGAGCTAAAAGGTGTGGAAACGAGTCTGATGCAGAAAATATAGTTTTTAGATAGATAGATAGATTTATTTATTTGCATAGAATGTACGTAATTAATACAAATAGGTGTTATGATATTTTTGAATCATTATACATTCTGTCTCATGGCATGCAAAAATTTTATTACGAGTAACTTATACTACAATTATTCTATTTACTTAAAGCTATTTAATTATGTAGTTAATATATCATCATCATCTGCCTAGCCTTTTCTCAACTATGTTGGGGTCGACTTCCAGTCTAACCGGATGCAGCTGAATACCAGTATTTTACATGGAACGACTGCCTACATAACCTCCACAACCCAGTTACTGGGAATACGATACCCCTTGGTAAGACTGGTTGTCAGACTTTCGGGCTACTGACGACCCGTAACGACTGTCAAAGATGCACGAATGACAGCCGGGACCAACGGCTTAACGTGCTTTCCGAGGCACGGAGGGGCCTTGGTATGTGAAGATGGTCACCCATCCATGGACCAACCGCGGCAAGCGTAGCTTAACCTGATCGATCGACCCGTGCGGCTGTTATTACTTAGCCACAAGCCCCCCTAATTACTTAATATATGAAGATTGTAAATTAAATAGCATTGTCATTTAAAAATCTGATACAGAGTAAGCATTTTTGAACTTGTAGTGTTTTAAGGTACCTACAGACGCCAGCACATCAAGCTACTACAATCTGTCAGATTTCTTTAATAGATTTTCAACTTTATCGCCAAAGCATTAGGTTCAAAGTGGATTGGGAAAATTTGACAGTTTCGGGTAGCTTGATGTGCTGGCGTCTGTACATTCTAAATCTTCTTAAAGGTTGCTCTTTAATCGATTTTGGTATAAGTATGGTTATAAGTAAGAGGATCCATGCACATACCACGCTTTCTAAATAATGCAGTTTTATATCCACATATGCATAGCTTGTTTTCGTATTGAGTTCTTAAGCTTGTAGTCCTGTCGGCCGATTCTGTAAAAATCTCACCGTGAAATCATAAGTGAAGTGAGCTTGAAGTGAGCAGTGTCAATAGTCCTAATCCCTAATGACAGCTCACTCCACGCTCACTTCACCCAAGATTTCACGGTGAGATGGTTACAGAATCGCACGGCTGTTTCTAGTAATTTTCAAAGTCGGGAATAAGTGATCATTTGTTTTCACAAAAATGGCTATTTCTAATATACAGTATGGAACTCACTTGTCCAAATCACTACTAGTCCAAAAGACACAAGTAATACTAGTCCAAAGAGGTATAGCAAAAATAAATATTAAATTAAAAACCGTGAATGAAAAAAGTTAAATTTTCAAACAAAATAAACGTCAAAATAAATTCAGTTAAACACTCTGTTTAGACAACGTACTTTGACCCCAGAAGCACAGTAAATAAATATATATATTTACTGTGCCAGAAGCGAAGAGCGGCAACGATGCACGCGGCATGGCGGCATTTTGGTCGGCACTTTGACTTGTTTGATAATGTGCGACGAATATAAAATTCACTAACTTCATTTTTACACAGTTCATCTTCTAGGATTGTCCGGACACTAGTAGGGCAGACGCGAGTTGCGCCACATCACTCACGATATGTACGTAAATGCTGAATTTTGGCGGCATTCGCCATACAATAATACCAGGTGTGTATTCTCTGCAGAACTGGAAAAATGCTGTTGTTTTGGCATTTAGTTAAAAAGACACACGCGCACAAAAGTCAAGTGTCAATTTCACCGTCAAAACAAATACAAATTTAGTTAAAAACACAATTTACACACACACAAAGTTAAGTGGCTAATAAACATCCATTCCACTGTAAAAAAAAAAAAACTTATTGTATTTATTACTTTAATTTGCTAAAATCAATTGAAGCAATGCTACGTTAAGTTTACGTAATCTCTGCGAAAGGCACACACACTATCCCGGAAGACAAGCGGTGAACTGACAAAGCGGAACTTCCGAAATAGCAAAAAAAAAAAGTCATGGTTTTAGGGCAAATAGTGCAATATTATCATTTATCATTTATATACAAATAACAAATAGGGCATAGTGTTTTTTAGAATTATCATAACAGCACAATCATTGTAAAAACACCATAGCACCACCTAAGTATTTAAACCTTAACAGATTTTTTTGTTTATCGATCATTATTTCCTTTGAGAAGGTCGATAACAGGTGTCCTACCTTATGTTGCGCGTGCGCACCTCTCAACCGCTCGCCTCCTTCCCCGCCGGCCCGCAGCACGGGCGGCGCGCCGCCGCCCGCAAAATTGTCTCGCTCGATCGCCTTTGAAGAAACCCGTATCCCTCGTGCCGCCTATTGCAGGAAGCCGCAAAAAGACTCCACTGCCTACGTACACCTACAGGAAACGTAGGCGCGTCCCAGTGAGAAAGTGTGTTTGTGTAAATTGCAAAACAAAGTTTCGGCCGTGGCAGGTCAAGTACGTTGTTCGAAAAAAAATCCAAGTACTAGTAAACCGAAAAAAAAACATTTACATTGTATTTAACTCTTGTCTGTGAGAGCTAGTGGGCCGTGCCGTCAAAGTAATTAATAAAATTCATACAGTAGCGAAACTAATGTACTGAGTACTAATGTACTGAGGGATCTTGCGCATTCGGGCGGCGTGGCTGCAACCCCCATACAAGCTTAGCTTGCGCACTCGAACGCTGAATTAAAATGTGTTTCATTAAATTCCAGCCTGTCGTTTAGGTGTACCGATTTTGCATTCAGGCAAATAAGTAGAATAGGTACGTAACAGCGTCGGGATAGTTTGCACTGCGTGGCAGCGTCGCTTTTCAGTGTACAAGGATTCAAGTTCATTGAATCATTGACCTACTAATCCAATTCTACAGGGTGTTCAAATTTGCTCAAAATTAAAACTTTATTTTTTGACCTAATTACTGGACCGACTGATTTCATTCATTTTTTGTATATCGTTAGAAAAGGCGATAACAAGTACCTATGTGGTATAATTTATTGCATAAGTGTGGTTTCCATACTGTATACAGGCATGCAAAAGTTAAAAGATTATATCTTTTTAAAACGGGTATGCAGCTGTCAGTCCCTTTGAGATAAAAAATAGATCTAATATAGCGTTTTTGCCCCTTAAAAATAATTTCTCTCTCGCTACAGTTATCCCAGAATATTATACCAAACCTCAATACAGAAATAACTAGACTGTGGTATGCTATCAAAACTGTCTGAATATAAATTTTTTTGATCAACTATATAATGCATAAGCAGCTGAACTTCGTTTTTTGCACACGTCATTTGCTTGAATTTTCCAATGTCAGTCGGATATTCCCGTAAAATGTTTGCGTCCTTTTAGATAAGTTTTAATAAGATTAATATGTCATGATTTACACAATCAGCCAACATTGAACCTTATGCTTTAGCGATAGAGTTGAAAATCTATTGAAGCAATTTGACAGATTGTAAAAGCTTGATGTGCTGGCGTCTGCACAAATACCACCCAACAATACCCAACAAAATAATTGCATAAAATGCACAACAAGTTCTGACTATCACCAATAACAGTCACTCACTGTGGTGAATAAAAATCTCGTGTAGTTTTCAGGGGATACATTATTATTTCAATTTTAATTGCGAGTATTGTGCATAATTTAGAGGAAGATGTTGGTAGCTTTTCTTGAAAGGCATTACGTAGGGAAGTATTTTATGATCCTACATAATTTATTTCAAATTAATAATAATATATAAAAAAACAGATGATAATTTTTTGTGTCTAAATGATTTTTAGTTTGTATAAATCGATCGTGTACCTATTATTTATTTCCTAATTTTATTTATGTTATAGGTATTTTGTTGTACCGACCTTGGTTTTTCTCGTTTTCATTTTTAGTGTTTGTCAGTGGAAATTTGTAAATCGTCTTCAATTTCCGCTAAAAGTTTCACGAAAATAATAAATCTGGAAATCAGTAGCGCTATTCTGTAAAAATCTCACCGTGATAACTCGGGTGAAGTGAGCTTAAAGTGACCAGTCATTAGTGTCAATCTCTAGCATCAGATGAATGACAGCTCACTTCACCTAACTTCTCACGGTGAGATCCCAACAGAATCGACCGGTTGTACTCATAATTAGTGACTAAAACTAAGGTTTTCGAAGAGCGGTGGTCGCAACACAACGGTTGCAGTGATGGCTGTCATGAAAGTTATGGCAGCGTGGTTTGACTTTACTGTGTCAAAAACGTTCTTTAAGAAAACACACCACTTTAATAAACAACGTTTCAATGACGTCATTCGCCGGTAAATGGCGAACGATATGTCTCGATATTTTTTATGTTGCACCTGCCATGTTTTGTCTGTGCTTCATCCTAAGGTTGACGGGTAGAAAATGCCTCAGGCCTTCAGTCTGTCTTTGTACAGTATTTTCTTACTTCTGCATAAAGCTTTAATCTTATATTACTAACATAATAAAGTTGAAGGGTTCGTTTGTTTCAACGCGCTAATCTCTTGAACGACCAGTCGGATTTGAACATCTTTTGGCATTTCATGGCTCAATTCTTCAGAAAGTTTATAGGCTATTTAACATCACGCTAAGACCCTAAGGAGCTGAGCAGAAAGAAAAAACGCAAAACAGAAACGAAGTAAAAGCGCGGGCAGGCGATGCGATGCGATACAGCGGGTCGGGGAACAAGAAATTTCACGTGGACGGAGTTGCTTGCAGAAGTTTGTAAATAAAATAAAAGCAAAAAAAATGGCTTAATCCGACTGTTCCTCAAAATATTGCAAGCTGCTTATGTAATATAATTTCGTGGAACTTAAATATCCCCACACGTATGCAGCGTTTTAGTAAAACAAAACCCGCCTTGTCTCATGCAGTACCAACATACGACGGGTGAATATCTAATTAGCGTAGGATTATGATTTCACTCGCTGAACTGAACAAAATAAAGTAATTTAATTTAGTGTGTGGGATACACGAGCATACGTGTTTTACACAAAATGTGTAGTGGAATAAATAATAACATACATATGATCTTGGCAGTGGTGGCCCAGTGGTAAATACCGCGACTTCCGAGTTGTAGGTCGTAGGTTCGAACCCAGACAGGTGCTTTAATTTGTGCGGTCAAATTGACGGCTATGGTCTTTCTAGGGTTAATTTCTTCGCCCGTTATGATTGTTTTTTTTTCTTTCTTTCTTTTGTTTTTTTCTTGTCCCATGTAGCGGGGGGCGAGCCTTTGGCCACAAATCCAGATTCCGGGCTGCTACTGAGAAATTCCTCACGGAAATACCCAATAACACTTTAACCGACCTGGGAATCGAACCCAGGATCTCGTACTCAGCAATAGCGCTTGCGACTACTAGATCAACGAGGCCATCTTTTCCCAAATCGATTGGATTAAACGGCCACTCGTCCGCAACAACAATTAAACACAGCATTATAATATTACAAAGACCAGTAAACGCTTAATAAAATATTCTTTAATGGCAGTTTCGAGTCCTAGTAGAAGTTTATCGTCGATTGAATCGCGGCGCTGCAAAGATAATAATCCCGAGGAGAGCAGGGGCTTAACTCGGCATCGTCTGTACTTAAGCATTTTTACGCCCTATAAATTAAATCGCCACACCTTCGTATACACAGGCAGGTTCATTGTTTCGGGCAGTTTCGAAATTGTATAAAACAAACGACATAAACGGACAATCAGATTTTGCAAATAACCACAAAACGGTGTATTGTTCAGACTTTTAGGATTTTTCTACAATGTTTTACCCGATACAGTTACATACATTTATGTAAATGAACAAGGGGTACCTACAAATCATATTTTATTTCGTCTTCATAAAGCTATACTACTATTTTTATTCTGGGCCACGACTGTCGCTTTCAATGTTAATACAATATTTTTATCTCACGAAGCGACGCGCGCTTTATTTATAGTAACCATGTGTACAAACACGCTCTGAATGTGTGTTAGCGCAGGAGCTCTCGGTACCGTCCCAGATAATGGCGAATTCGGAAGTGTATGTATGTGTGTGTTTTAAGTGCTGACGCTACTCGTCTTCTCGTCTGGTAACCACAAGTAAAACGCCTCTCGCTTCTTGTGATAAAAATACTATGAACGATTTATGCATGACGTCATTTATGTTTTTCTTTTCACATTATCAGTCCTCTATATCTAAGTATATCTAGAGGAACCTTTCGCTACTTACTGTTTTAGTTTAAAACTCGAAGTAAATGATAAACAGAGACTGAAACTGCTTTTGATCCCGCACAAGTTTCAAAAGTTGACTTAGTAAAAGGGTTACTGTAATATGACACTGCGACACTCTGTTAACTTTTCACTCGTATAGATACAAAAGCTGACAGATTACCTTCTATCTTTATTCATCTTCTATAGCTATTAATCCTTGATCTCGCTCTTTTACACTTAAAAGTTCAGTGATTGTCTGACTGATAGACAACGCACAGCCTAGACAACTGAAGACAGAAACATGAATTTAAAATAAAAGAGATGGTACGAATTGGTGAAACTTAACTTGTGATGTTACACCACATATGGGCCGTCCAAATTAATATAAGGCTAGGCAACAATAAATAATAATAATAATAAATAATAACAACAACCAACAACTAGGTGAATTTCTTTCAACGTGTGTTACATTTCAGGCTATAGTATTTTTATCTCACAAAGCGACACGCGGTTTACTTGTGGTTACCAAGTGTACAAACACGCTGCGGATGTGTGTTTAAGTGCAGTAGCTCTCGGTACTGACCGAGACAATGACGAAGTCGGAAGTGTGTGTTTGTGTGTGTTATGGGCTGACGCTACGCGTCTTCACGCACACATTCACAGCGTGTTTTTACACTTGGTAAATACAAGTAGAGCGCGCGCCGTTTCGTGATATAAAATACTGCACGTTTCACTTATCTGTTTTTCTATTCTATTCTATTCTGTACCCAGCATTATGCGACGTCGAAAAAATATTTTCAAAAAAACGTATGAAATGTGGTACAAAAATATTGTTTGAATGATGGTATCTCCTTCGCGTTATAATTTCAAACTTTGTTGAAAGAACCGAGTAAGTTGGAATTTTTGAACTACTTTTACAAGTTCCGGTTCTCCAAGATTACTGGCGTCGGCATTTCTATCTGACTGCGAAGAAATGCTGTAACAAACTCAGAGGTCAAGGTCTGTCGTAAAGTCCAGACATTTACCGTGATTTTCCTGCAATGCAGGGCAACACTGCAACGTTTGAACTGACCTTTTTAAGTACCTACGTGCTGAAATTCCATTTGTGCAACTTCGATGGAAACGCAAACTAAGCTATTTTTATTGTAAAGTTAAATCCATATACAGTAAGCTGGAACAAAGAGTTATATAGGTATAGGGAAATATTTTAAATCTAGTATTCTTAATACCGTCTCAACAGCATCTCAACAATATGGATTTATCTTTTAAATTCAGTTAGTTACGCTCCCCGGAGATGTATCTAATATAGTGAAATAAGCGTCGTAAGTGAGCTGACTGTACCACGCAGATAACAAAGAAGCGAATACAAAGTACATTTCCGTCTTGTTAGGTACCTACAAAGCGGAATTATTCAAGAAGTCCTAAAGGAGTCGAAGGGACTCACTAGGATGACTCAATTGTGGAACAGAGTGAGATCCGACGAGGGTCCGGGGGCTTTTTACGGCCTATATTATTGTGCCATAAACCATAAAAGCTCTTCGCTTTATAAACGCTAAAACAAAACACGGGCGACCGCATATTTCTTGTTTATTCACTCCGACTTACATTATGTCCCCCAATGAACTGGAGTGAGATTTTACGAAGCACTTTTAATTTTCTCGGAGGAGGAAAAATGGCGTGTCCATCGCTGAAATGTATTTGAACTAGCCGAACGGGCCGCGCTGCTGGCGCAAACGAAAGTACAATTACAAAAAATGTATAGTTGGGGCTTCTGGAGACGAGTTTGTTCTTCTACCCGAGTTTAAAAAGTATTCCTCAGTACTCTCCTTCCCTACGTACTTTCAAACCGTACACAGAGATTGTAAACCCAAGTGTATAATTACTGTGCGCAACTTTTCCGTTTTCCTCGAAATTTATGTTGTGCGTTGATGAGTTAGACAAGACAAACGGTTTTATGTGTTAGATAAACTGCAACTTCCTGTACACCATGTGTCACGTTTGCGAGCCCTATTAATCTTTATATGAACGGTGCCTGACTATGGTGTGCGCCATTCTCACATACACCAACAAATCTGTTAGTCCATAATCCGGTTGATGGAATTAGAATTTATCTTCCAAGCCAAAAGACTATTTACATAACCGCTAGGTTTGTAATCTCTGGAGGGTAAGTAAAGTGCTTTCGTACTCAAATTGAGCCAATAGCAAGTCTTGACGCGATATGGGATAGACCTATGTATAGTACCTAATGTCCACGACTATCGGCCAAGAAATTCTACAAGATTAGGACCTTAAAACGCAAAAATAATTGATTAATCTTCTGTATTTCCTTTAGGGTAAGAATTGGATGGGTAAGACTTGGTATCGCTTCTTTTACAAGGAATGCTTCTATCGATATTTTAGACATTTGATATTACTATCATTAGCAAATGTCATGGCCTATTGTTTTTAACGTAATGGAAAATACATTACATCAACACACATTACATTACGTCAACTATGTACATTGAGTTTTCGTGGAATAGAATGCTCGACTGTTTGTTAATGCGAGATAAATAGTTTTATTGCTAAACGAGGGAGATTAAGCAAACATAAGTTGCCCCAGGAAGAATATAAAACGTATTTCAATAACAACTTCAGAGTAACAGTCGATTTAAATAAATATTAAATGCTTTTATACCGTGCCTGATGCGCTGAAATCGCTTTAAAGCTTTATGCTTCAGATTAAACGTGAAACATTGGCAACAGACGAGTATATAATTTGGTGAAAGACTTAACATAAAGTTCTTTGAAAATCACAAAAACGCGCAGCAACACTTTTTTTTAACCAACTGACGAATATTTTATAAATATCAAGTGGCAGGAAAAGTAAATTTAATAACGGGGTACTTAATGTAAAATTATTACAAACTCATTTTTCTACCACGGCTGAGTCGCGGCCGAAAAAAGGGTTATCTTAGCTCCCAGTTTTTGTATAAGTAGTTAGTTGGGTTTACCTGTAATATCATTTCATTACGATCTCTTACCTTTCATTATGTGTACCTGCCATGCATTTTCCAACTCCTGTAGCCTAGAACAACATAAGTACTGCAGGTAGATAATCACCATATCATTAATCACCACGATTGGTAATCGCCCACCCTGGTGGTAATGGAGTATTCTTCGGTCGTTAATTGAAGCATCATATGGGTGTTTGGAAGCTGGAAACAAAGCCTTAAGCGGGTGATAGTTGACACCATCTAGATCATTTTGAGCCATACATGTCTTAGACGAAGTATGTTTTTTTTATTTTTTTCCCAGTTAATGTTGGTATCTTATTTTTGACTAAAAGTTTGCAGTTAAAAAAAAAAAACATACTTCGTCTACTACTCAACTATCACTCACTTAAAGCTTTGCACTCAACTTCCAAACACCTTGTATAAAGAACCAAGTTGAGGCTTACAATCTTGCAGTAAGTACTCGTAAGTATTAAAAATAAACCATTCTTATCCATACAGATGCTGAATTTTTCATTTTTCCTTTTTGTTTCATAAACTTTTCCCGGAAAAAGAATACAAGATACATTGTATTTCTCACAACTTTGAAATTTTGATTCCTTAGACTGAAGATCTTCGAATAAATCCAAACTGGATGTTTCTGTTGTCTGCCTTTGCCTGACTAAGGGGGTCTGCAGACGACAGTCTTTTTGCTCGTACGATTATTGTTCACTGATTCAGTTAATGATCATATTTTTCTTTCGTAAGTTCCATTCGTTCGGTTGCTGGTCGAAACTTGTTACCTGGCTGTGCTTCCACTAATTTTAAACCCCCGGCGGAGACAGAGTGACGTTATAAGTTTAACGTGTGTCTGTATAACTAACTGTGTGTCTGTCTGCGGCCTCGTACCCTCCAAACGGTTGAAGCGATTTTGACTTGCTATGTTTTGTTTTATATAATTTTTAAATTGCCCTTCGCGTTACGAATATTAAATTAATAGCTGTGCATATGTAAAGCATCACCGACTAAAGTGAAAATTAAACCACTGTCTATCGTCTGAGGTTCACCTTATAAATGTCAATTTAAAGAAATAGGTCAGTCTGGCTCTCAGCTAGGATCCAGCCATTATTTGTTGTTGCAATGTATCAAATATAAATAAAATGCGGTAGCATCTCCTTCTAGCTCTAAATACAGCTGTTCAGCAGCAAATAATGAAGCTGAACCAACAGTTACTAAAATATTATATCTTCGAGTACCTCTATAACTATACATATGTATGATTACATACCAGGACATTGTGATAGCTTACAAATTAATAGGTACATTGCAAAAACAGAAGGCACATTCTAAACGTTCATAACTTTTTTATAAAAAAAAAACAACCGACTTCCAAAAAAAAACACTATAAAGTGAAAAATAACTTTAATTTTGGAAGTCTTTGTCGTTGGTTCCGCATTTTCGTTTTTTGACACCGACTTCCGAAGTTAAAGTTATTTTTCACTTTGTAGTGTTTTTTTTTGGAAGTCGGTTGTTTTTTTTTTATAAAAAAGTTATGGACTTCCAAAAAATGTCAAGTTTTAAAAACTGACAGTTTTAAATTCCTGATTTAGCAACTACTGGGCCACATAGTAGACACTCCAATAAGTATCTCAGAATTTTTGCAGATTTTTCTGAAGTCGAGAAAACCTTGTAAGCCCGACTGTTCCCTCAAAGGCCCAGTGTACACACCGTGCTCTTAAAAATTGAGTATACACACGCCAGGTTAAAAAAAAAGCAAGTTTATTTGTCTATCGCAATTTATTGTAATTGACGTCTCCTCAGTTCGTTGGCCGCATCCACATCAGTCTCGTCTAGATAGGGCTGCTCCATCATCGAAGCCGAATAACTTGGCTATTGGTTTTGCTTTGTGCCACGAATGCAACTGCTAGTGGCACGTATTACTAAGATGATGATTCTTGATCTTACCCAACCCATCACTACGCTAAAAGATCTATTCCAGCGGTCAGCGATTGCAGCTCTAAGATGATTTACAAAGGTAGACATTTGTGGGGCGAAGACTCATTTTATAAGACTCACTTTCTCTCTTTCTATTGAAAACTTATTTTAAGCTAACTTTGGCTAAGTTTTTCACTATGAGTTTTCTACAGAATCGATCGACTGATACGTCGTAGTTTCGAAACCAGACAGGCGCTATACTTTGTGTAAATCTTTTCATCAACACTGTTCTCAAGACCCTGAAGGAAACATCGTGAGGAAACCTGCACCAAAAATTCTAACACATGTGACATCTCCCAACCCGCACTCGGCTTGCGTGGTACACACACATATAAACAGAAAAGAAGAAAGGAGCAGAAAAAACTTGCGTGCATTTTGTTGCTTACATGTTTGAAGCAATCACTCTGAAAGTTTAAATTAATCAAACATATACAGGATTATTTGTAAAATACCAACAACCTCTTAAGAGGTCATTGTACTCATCATTATGAACAACTTTTACTATGGGACTAAACCTGAAATCACGAAAAAAAATCAGCTCTTCCCTACATTTTGACGACTAGTACGAACATAAATGTAGGGAACAGCTGATTTTTTTCGCGATTTCAAGTTTGGTCCTATAGTAAAAGTTGTTCATAATGATGATGTATGATGTACCTCTTAAAAGGTGGTTGATGTTTTACAAATAACCCTGTATGCAACAAGGTCTAAGCAAATTAAAAAAATATGGACGTCACGTGATCAACTTTGAACGTTAGTATCTTGGAAACGTGACACGTAACGAGGTCTGGTCTTAGTATGTTTTCTGTTTGCATTGATTTAGCTATCGGTTTATTTAGGTTTTATGCGGAGCCGCCATTTTGAAAAAAAAAAAAATATATAAATGGCTGAGACGTACCAGGTAGGCCATGGAACTTAAAAACACTTTGATTACCTATTATTGCTTTTGTTTTTGTCGTTCGCACAGCCATTATGGACAAACTATTAGTATTCAAGGTGAATTGTATAACTTATTAAGGTCTTCGGAGAATTAACAAAGTTATCCCAGTCCTAGAAAGGAAGACACCATTAATAACCGCTTCCTCACCTTTGACAGGGCATTAGTGTTCATTCAGTATTCGAGCCGAGTCGGCAGTACAGTTACAATTCTTTAGTATGATTAAAAATTCTTTGACGTTGTCCGAGTGCAGGTTCACTCTAATTTGGTTGGCGCTAACGACGCCAATTTTATTTGTCCCGTTTGTGACCGTCGGCATTACGGTATAATATCGAGTTTTTGCCACGTTGTCAATTATGTCATACATATACTCCCGGATACAGGCAGCCTCATTATTTCAGAGAGCACGAAATTTACATTGCGAAAGTAAATAAGCCAATTACATTTATTAACATGGTACCTGCGAATGATTACTATGAAGTGTGGAATTAACTATTGAAACATTTTAACTATACACTTATTTTCAATATCAATTTTAACAAAATTGGACGAGTGTATGATGGGTACTCATAAATGGTTTCACAATTTGTATCAAAATGAAAGTGTTTTCATGATTTCAGGTTAAAATATCAGAATTTTCCGTTTTATGTTTATTGAAAGTGCTATTTGTAAGTTATTTTTATTACCGAAGCGGTATTTTTCCAATGATTGCCATCAACCGATTGAATGTTACTCAGTTCACTGTTTATACTGGGGATGAAGAAAACTTAAAAGTTATCGAAAGAAGAAGTCACAGTTTGGACGTTGTAACGTCAGTTTTTAGAACGTGAATGCCTGTTGAATAAGACAATAGGTCTCCATAGGTACCTACTACGCTTTGAAATGGTCAACTAGCTTCATCTTTCTGATTGACCGACCAACCCCTTGACAATTCAAAAGTGCCTGTAATTGTTTTTTTTTTAAATAAATACTTTGAGTTTGAGTTAAGTAGCGGGTGGCGACGAGGTTATCACCATTAAGTGAAACCACGTATCCAACATGACATGCTTTGCATCCATCGACTAATGAAAGTAGTTCCCCGAATACGGTGCCATATGGCATACTTTACAGAAATCTCCAGCACATACGGGCCCTATCGACTAATGAAAACGGTTCCCCGAATACGGTGCCATCTGGCATGCTTTGAAAACGGTTCTCCGAATGCGGGCCCTGTGGTACTCGTTCCAGAAATCTCTCGCACCCCACATGCGGGCCCTATCGACTAATGAAAACGGTTCCCCGCATGCGGGCCCTGTGGCACTCGTTCCAGAAATCTCTCGCACCCCGCATGCGGGCCCTATCGACTAATGAAATTGCACCATTATTGGGTGTGAGTCTCCGCACGCTTTTTACCGACCGATGATTTTAGTTGGTCGCTACGCCCGCTACGGGGATTCCCCGCAGAAGGTGTACCGACCGCGATATGGACTTTCATTAGTCATAACCTCGAGCGAGGTTATCTTGTATCTCGCTATTTATCTGGGTTAACTCGAGGTTAGTCGATATACAATCAACCGAGTTACCGAATAATGAAAATGAGCCATTTAAGAAATAAAAACAATACATTGCATGACTGATCATTTTTCAAAACTATTTGCTTTTAGGATATTACTTCACGTCTATTTTTATACGAACTAAAAGCATTCACATGTAAAAATATATAATCACTAGAAAATGAATTTTCTGTGATATATTTAATTCACACGTGAACTAGAGAAAATGCACAATGAATAAAATAAATTCAATGAGTATAATATTCCTCATAAAGGATTTCTGCAGGAGACATCTCTCGCATGACAAGTAAAATTGCAATAAGTGTGGAAGGACTTTTTAAAACGAGTCGTATGCAAGTATGAGCGTACGTGGGAGTATAATAAGTGGTGAGACATTTTGGTGTTCGATTTTCTTCAGTAGGTACTTAATACAGGGTGACTTGTAATTTGACGTATTCCTTCTAGGACGAGATAGTGTGACCCATTTGCAACAAGTAAGCACCCCATAAAGCCTAGGCGAAAATTCATGGGATTAGAAAAAATCCATGTATTTTTGGAAAAAAAATCTTATTTTTTTATTCTGAATTTTTATTAGAGGCCTTTATCCACAGTGGCATGTCAGCCTCATCACAACATAAACTATTCTAAACTACCTCTACAAACATAATATACATTATTAATGTCGAAACAAATCAGCAAGTAGGTTTGCTATCTCAAGTGAAGGCTCTGCTAAAACTTTAACATAACGTCGCAGGGTGAGTCAAACACCTCACTCCCTGAACCGAGTAGGCCCGCGGCGGTTGACCTCAGGTACCAGTTGGGGGTTGCGGAAGGATCGTACGTTCCCGCGACCCCCGGTGTAGGTGTGAGATTGAAGACCAGGGTGATTTTTGGTCAGTAAGAGTCTGACAGACCCCTCAGCCCCCCTCCCTCAAGGGCGGAGGACATCCATGAGGATTTTCCAACCTGGAACAAAAAAAAAGGTTAGGTTAGAACTGTGACAAAACGTGCGCTAGCCGAGCGAACGTAGCGAGCGGTGCCGTGGCAGCGGCCGGCGCGAGCTACTTAGATTTCTCACCGACTAATTCCGATTTGTTAACTGCCCACACCTAACTGCCCGTTACGTCATTTTTCTGCAACATATTTATTTACTTACGCATTTAAATTTTCATAGTTTTCTAAAACTAAAATAAACAACCTGCTGCTTTAAGTCAATCACCAATCAATCAATCGCTGGTTTAAATGTTTGGGCTAGGCAAGTAGTTGAACGTTAGCGATCCAAGTCATTTGCCTAGCTGTTTAATTGAATGGCTGAATATCATTCAGACCGCTAGTTGGACGGCGCCGTTTAGATAAAAAGCTAGGCAGTTAACTGAAAGGCTGATTAAGCTAGTTGGCTGCAAAATATAACTATATCACTTTTCTCTAAACTCTCAAATTGAATGACTTCGATGACTTCACAATTTATTGCGGTATGAAGCAGCGCCCTAATTGCTTAAAACACTTTCCTAAAGATTTTGAAGGAAATTTCTAATCCATTGAGTTATATGTTAAGAAATTCGTCTGCTCAACCACGTAAATAACGCAATGTATATTGTTAAACTGTCAAAATGAAAGACATTGGCGTTATAAGTGTGTTACGTAATTACCCCGACATTAGGTCGGCCAATGAGGCGAGTCACCGCAATCTGAACGAACGATTTGATAAGTACATGATGTCATTGTCAATACAAAATGGCGACTCGCTTCAGAGCTTTCCTAAATGGAGCAAATTAATTGCAAATCATTGCCCTGGGAATAATTTGTAATCTGTACGTGTATGGAATCAATTTCGATTTAATTTAAGTTAAATTATGATGAATTGTCAATCGATATAAATTTCATATACATTCCTTACATTAGAATTTTAGGTCTCTAGGCGAATATAATGACAAATGAGGGTCGAAAATAAAATATTTCAGTGTTCAGGTACCTAATACACTGGGCAGGCAACAAGTTGAGATAACATGAGTAGCTTAAAATATTACGTATAGATAAGTTACAAAGTATTATTTACCAGTGAGCACCAAACTAGACAGTGAGACCCTTTGCACACGGCACGGTTGCATTACGGTACGCCGCGCCGTGTAAACCGCGCCATAGAAAAACGTGTCTGTCAACAAGATTCCATAATGATCAATACAACACTGACGGCCGTGCCTACACATGGCGAATCAATCGTAGTTTTTCACGGCAAGAAAAAAGTGAGTGTACAAAGGGCCTCAGTCTGTGTCTTTGGGCTCGGGGTACGAATTCCAGCGTTGAGAATAGATAGGTTATTTTAGGTGTTGTATGGCGTATGTGTAATGTGTGTGTGAAATCCGTAGGTATATATGATTCCATTTCTTTTCATACTTATTTGGCCCTAAATTACTTGATCAGTAATTAGAATTATTTCGTCTGTTATCAAAAAAAAAAAAACAGCTGTTTCATAGAAAAGTTCAATACCTACACGGTCAAAATTATTAATTACACTAGGGATCTAGAATTATGTACTGAATTCGTGGTTCTATTCACTCTGTATAGGTAGGTAAGAAATCTGTGGTCCGGCGATCAATTTGTTAACCGAGTGTAATTTGCCAGCCCCTGCGATTTACTGGAACGAATTCATGATAAAACTATTATAAAAGTAGTAACTATGTACAGACGCCAGCACATCAAACTACTACAATCTGTCAGATTTCTTTAATAGATTTTCAACTTTATTGCTAAAGCATAAGGTTCAAAGTTGATTGGGAAAATCTGACAGTTTCAGGTAGCTTGATATGCTGGCGTCTGTACAATACGTATGTTAACTACGGATAAGTTATTTCTTGAGCAACTGACAAACTTAGGTATTTGTTGACAGGCCTACTTACGTGACACACACGTGACCCACACCCAAACACACGTAAACCACACCCAAATACACGTGACCCACACCCAAACACACGTGACCCCCACACGTGACCCACACCCAAACACACGTGACTCACATTCATACACACGTGTCACACACGTGACCCAAATCCAAACAAACGTGACACACACGTGACCCACACCCAAACACACGTGACACACACGTGACACAAAAAAATAATAAAAACCTAAAACAAAAACAAACCGAACAAACAACAAACAACAAACAAACAAACAAACCTAAATACAATTTTTATTTACTTTATTTATTTTTTATTGTAATTCTTAATCTCACTCAAACCCAAAGAGTATCAAAAATATAGTGAAACATCGGGTTTTTAGTTTATGTGCAATAAGCAAAAATGGTCGGCCACCATTTTGGAGGGGGCATAACTTGAATTCGTGAACGCTTTTTCGTGTGAAGTTTTCTACCAGTTAACTCCTACCGCAAGAACTTCGTTCCAATAAAACACTTTTCAATTTTACAAACATTTAGATAGATATATAGATAAGCCGTATATTTAGTGCACACAAAAGACGTAGCACAACACACAAAAACACCATTAAATAAAAAAAAATACATTAATATTATAAGCAAGGTTCCAACATAAAAAAATAAAACATACCTACTTGAAGAAATTAAGTGGTACTGTGACATCCTTTAAATAAAAAAACAAAAACGAATGTACAAAGTAAGAGTGACAACCCTAACGCTCCAATGTAGCGTAGGTAATTATTTCAACAAATGGGCCGAGTTTCCATGCGGTCCATATTTAAACTGTACCTATACTGTCCTCCCATACCTATTAGCAGTGTTATTTCAAAGCTTTGTAAAAGCCAATTAATGTCAAAGAGTAGGTAACCGTGAAGTTTCTTGCTGGCTCTTTCTCTAGAAGACCACCAATTGGAACAGTGCATTTTTTTTTAATTTGAACGTATTATTCGATTTTGAAAACAACTTCTAAAGAGGCGGTTGTTTAAAAAAAAAAACAATTATTCATTTCACCTAATTCTATTAATTTCTCGTAATAAAAAACGTTCAAAATATAGTTGCAATCTCATCTCAACGATAATCAATGTCAAAAACTTGTCAAAAATGTCGAGAAATTACAAATATTTTTGGCAATTTGGGTGAAGTGAGCGTGGAGTGAGCTGTCATTCGCTAGGGATTAACACTATTAAGTACTCACTTCACTTATGATTTCCTGGTGAGATTTTTACAGAATCGACCGGCAGACTCAGAACTCTCGTAATTTTAAGAACGTTCACAACGTTCTTAAAATTACGAGAGTAGGCCCTCTAGCAATGCGGTTGGTTGTTTGCGAACTTTAATTGCCATTGTAATTCTTTAGTAACAATGGGAATTAAAGTTCTATCAGAACATCCTATCAGAGTTTTATTCGAACTCAAACGTTTGGCGGCCGTTAATTAGAACTGCCAATCAATTAACACTCACAGCGAGAATTTGAAACGATGTTCAGTGAGCACTAAATAAAATTCACGGATAAATTAACAGTTAGATGCTTGTCGATGTATTTGTTTGTGCAGTTTGAAATACTGCTGCAATTGCCGAGTTAGTGTGCGAGTAGCGAAGAAACAAATTCTGTATAGGTACCTATACAGGTTGTTGATATAATCACCTGTACCTGTTTAGCCGGAGTTACCGAAATAGTTTCCAGAGTAAGCAAGCTGTAGTGGTAGTGGGCTGGCCATGTTTGTCGAAGGACCGATGGCCGGTGGAGCAGACAATTCTTGGCGTAGAGACCGCGTATCGGCAAGCGTAGTGTGGGACGCTCTCCAGCTAGATGGACTGACGAACTCAAAAAGGTGGCTGGGACAGACTGGAGGATGCGGAAGGCGGAGGGCAGGGTGCTATGCCGCAGCATGGGAAAGGCCTCTGTCCACCAGTGGACGGCGATAGGCTGAGTTGATTGATTGGTACCCGTTGAAGAGCTGATTCTACTCACGAAACTGAACAACTTTCCCCAAGGAACCTATATGAGATTCCCAAAAAAGATATCGACTTTCCGTACAAAAGTAATGAACTGATCGGATGACGTAAAGGTGCTTTTCCCCCAAATCTAAACCATGTGTGCAGTAGGGAAAGTTGTTAGCCCGACAAAAATAAACCTTGAATAAATAATTGACAAAACAACAGCCTGTACACAACAGTTTATTAAACCTGCCAATCAATCAATAAAACTGCGAGAATATAAAAACGATGTTTCCATCGCAGTGAATAAAAACTCGCAGGCTATTTGACCGTTAGAAGAGTTCGCCGATCAATTTGTTGGTGTAATTTGCAAGCTGGTGCAACTGCAGCTTACCGTTAGGCTGAGGCTACATTAGGTAGCGATTCGCGACGCGGTTGACAAATCGCTTTAATTTCGCCGATGAGTTGATGAATCCGATTTCGTGTAAAGACTTTAATGTTGTCCCGATCGCATGAAAAAACTAAGATTTCTAGTATTGAGCTTTCGTATGGGTATATTAGCCATTAAACCGTTGATCCCAGCTGTCATTCTTGGATCTTTGACCGTCTTTATGGGTCATCAGAAGCCCGAAAGTCTGACAACCGATTTTACCAAGCGGTATCGTATTACAAAGTAACTGGGTTGTGGAGGTCAGATAGGCAGTCGCTCCAGGTAAAATACTGGTATTCTAGCTGCATCCGGTTAGTCTGTAAGCTGACTCCAACATAGTTGGGAAAAGGCTAGGCAGATGATGATGACACGAGAGTATTAATTGATTTGCTTAAATCGCTTATACGGGCCTGAGAGAAATCACCAATAAATTAAAAACTCTGTATATTTCGATATAGTATATATCACAGGTCGCGCCGCACTCTAATGTAGCCTTGGCCTTCGAGTGGCCAACCATGTCCAGAGACCGGAACAAACTTTGTTTAAATTTTAGACTCCGTCCGTAACTTGACTCCGGACCGCTCCAACTGTGGCCATTCAGTATTTCCAATAACTTACTTTTACATTGAAAACATTTTTGGTTTTATTTTTATTACGTTCCAATTCGGTTCTAACGGTTCTGTTTTGGATGTAAATGTTTCAGGAAACAGTTTTCGATGCTTTTATTAACTGAGATTTTGTTCTACAAGTGTATATTCATTTATGCGTTTATATGTGCTCATACACACGAGGACAGAGGCAAATGCACCGTCAACACCCGTCGACGCGTGTCGTCGACGCGCCGGCGGCTGCCATCGACAACGTGTCGCTCGTGCATTTGAGTACGATGCTCAAATACACAAGCGGCATTTTGCCGAAGCGTCGATGGCCGCCGCCGAGGGGCTTGTGGCTTAGTAATAACAGCCACACGGGTCGATCGATCAAGTTCAGCTACGCTTGCCGCGGTTGGTCCGTGGATGGGTGACCATCTTCATATACCAAGACCCCTCCGTGCCTCGGAAAGCACGTTAAGCTGTTAGTCCCGGCTGTCATTTGTGGATCTTTGACAGTCGTTACGGGTCGTCAGTAGCCCGAAAGTCTGACTAGCAGTCTTTCCTAGAGGTATCGTATTACCCAGTAACTGGGTTGTGGAGGTCAGATAGGTAGTCGCTCCATGTAAAATACTGGTATTCAGCTGCATCCGGTTAGACTGGAAGCTGACCCCAAAATAGTTGGGAAAAGGCTAGGCAGATGATGTCGATGGCTGCCGCCAAACACATATAATCAAGATCCTATGTTTTCGTTTCTTCTTAAGCCTATCATGTCACAGATCTACCAACAGTTTGTAAATATGTAATCAGTATATTGGTAACTACTAAATATTTTCCTGTGTTGTTTTATTTTTGTTTATTGTGTGAAAGCAGTTACAGGCGCAGGCACGAAACTTGGCAAGGGTTTGGGGTAGGGGGAGTAAGTTCGACCATGCACACTTGGTGCACCTTTATTGCTTGTCTGTATTCTATGCTTAAAGTTAAAGAAAGGAAAATCTCATCTAACGACTCTTGCTAAGTTATGTGCCGACAGTAAATGATAACACAAACATGATAGTAAACTGCACCCTAATTGCGTAACTTTATCTATGAGAATCTGAATAATTTTGATGGAAATTGCTAAACCTTTACTTCGTTTTTTGAAAAATTTGTCTGCTCCACAAAGTAAAATACCTAACGCAATAAATGTTGTTGAACTGTCAAAGTGAAGGCCATTGCTACTGATAGTTTGTTATGTAACAATCCCACTGGACGTATTTCGCATAAAATAATATTCTTATTATAAATCTTATTATAATTTTGCCAAGAAAACCGTCTCTGGTCAAAGCTAGCTGCAAGCTGATCGATTGCAATAAAAATATTTTATTTCACATAAACCTACATGGGTACAACGGTACAACGTCAGCTAGCATCAGCTAGATGCGCGGTTCCAATTGGTCGTTTACTATGGAGAAGAGCCGGCAAGAAACTCCACGGTTACTCTTTTAAAAATAATTGGCTTTTACAACGTTTTCAAATCACAGTAGGTACGGGAGGAGAGCGCAGACCTGTCAAAAAGTATCAGGTACTTAATAAAATAAAAAATGGTCTACAGATCTAAAGTCTACAAGGCCAAGAGTCCTCACATTGAAAAAAATATAAAAGAATCTATCAAACGGATAAATAAAAAATAAAATATTAAAACCTATTAAAACCAAGTGATATTATTGCCATTACAACTAATAAAGAGTTGAAATTAGAATTGTCTGTATATAATGTCAAATAATAAAAAGATTATGTCAAAGAAGTAGGTATGTAAAAAATAAATAAAAATAATCATCGTAATTTGGGAGCAGTTAATGGCAATTTACTTAGTTATGCCGTTAATGAGGTACCAGGGAAGCCATATCTGCAGAAGGAATTGTTGCCAAACTACCTTGTCTTCAACTTAGTCTTTAATCTTATAATATGCCTTTTTGATAAGGTCACGTTTGATGAGGGTTTTGAACTTTTCAGTGCTACGTTCTGTACCTGTCTGTATCAACCTTGTACATTATTGAACGCGACCCCATAATAGTCCACATCTATCGCTCTGTGGAATAATCTCAATAGTACTTACCTACAAAGGAATATATGCAACATTCCTGTTCCTGATACCCCAAGACCTTTGACGTCAAAGTGGCACTCAGTTCATTGCAGACCGAGTTACGTAAGCGAGTGTGGCACTATCTTACTTAGCTTAGTGTCGGGCCACGGGTGGCTAGCTTTTACAAAACAAATCAGTTAACCTTTCAATGGGGCATTACTCTGGTTGCGGGCCACAGATGGCGCTACAGTCTGCCAACAGTTTCGTGTAGCCGAGCGACAATTTAAACATCCTCTGCAAACTTCCACACTTCTTGCCTCCTCACAGGAATAATGTGGAAACTTTAACTTCTTTTTTACCACTAGCCGACGTCGCTTTAAGCTCCTTGTTTATTTACATTGCGGTAAACACTTTATGAAATAACGGTGACGTTAATAGCCTCTGATGGATCGTTGCTCTTTGTTGTGATTTGTAATGCAACGTTTTGCATTGTTTATTTATTCGTAAAGATTCGTGACCACACAGTCTATTCTCTTATATTAATAAAATGCCGCGTAATATATTTTTTTGATTAATAAGCCTACACAGATGCAAATGTGTGCCACATGCAATAAATAATGTTTGTTTTGAACATGATTGTATATACCTTAAAATTTGTTGGAGTAAAATCTACGAATCCTGTGCAATTATTTTATGATTCAACTCGGCATGTGTTTAGAAAAAGAAAAAAAAGTACATGTCAACTTAAGCCATAATTTACGAGCAGTCTTAGAAATTCATAAATGACGTTTACGCCAATTACGTACTGTTCCTAATTGCTGCATCTTGGAGTTATGTTCAACGTTGCACCTGTGTGAGATCTTGTCTGTTTTCCTGGGCTTTTCTATACAACTTTTTGGTAAGTCTTACTAAAGAACTTAAAAGCGAACCGAAAAAAATGTACTAGTAAGATTATCTTAGTTTTCAGGCAATCAGCTATTTTCATTCTTTTATTGGTTCAGGTATGTTGACTATCATTAATAGATAAATTAATTATCACACCTACCTATAATATTATAATAGGTTTCCAAAGACACTACGCCTTATCAAATATTATCATCTAAAGAGACAATAACGTTTTTTGGGTGATTTTCATTTAAATAATAATGTTGCTTAGAAACCATAGGCAATTTACGAACTTCTCCATCGTTAATTCGAAACCACTATCACACGCTCAGTAGTCGTTTGCAACCAACGAGGAACTCATTATAAATTATTATCTACTGAATAAAAATCTTACATTTATTTATTCACTGACAGACAACACACGGACTAAAACTCTGAGTCTGGAGCTAAGAACGGAAACTTTGAACATTCATCCTTTAAAGGAGTTAAATAGAAAGTTTGTATGTCATTTTTGCCTTCTTGTTATTACCCGATTGCGCGATAAGAAAGACAGGATGTACGAGAATCGCCACATGAAATGTATTGTTTTAGTTTTTACCTTAACAAGCATTTGTTCGCCGATTACTTATTTACATTCACTGAATAAGCTATCGCACCCACCACAAGTAACTTACTTCATGTATATGTCGCAGCCAACTTGCTTATTTAGCCTTTTAGTTACCGGCTTAGCGGTCTTGCTAAACGGCGCCGTTCAACTAGCGGCCTGCATAATATTCAGCCATTCAATCAAACAGCTAAGCTAATGTCTTAGACCGGTAACGTTTAACTACTTGCCTAGCCCAGACATTTAAATTGGCACTGATTTAAAGTGGCAGTGGTTTATTGTAGTTATATTAAATTAAAAATTACAATTTGCATGTTCATTAACAAGTCCGCCAGTACAAACTGAGAGGTAAATTAAATAAAAAAATAATGAGTTTTAACAAACATTTAAATGTGTAACTAAATAAATATTAAGTAGTCGGTGAGAAATCTAACTTGGAAGAAGCAGTCGCCGGCAGCTGCCGTGGCACCGCTCGCTTCGCTCGCTTGGCTCACGCGCGTTTGGTCACAGTTCTAATCTAACCTAACCCATTTGGTCGGGGTGGCCTGGCTTAGTTAATGCGACCAATTCGGCTCGCGCGTGGTTGGTCAGAGTTCCAACCTAACCTATGAACTGCCGAACTATTTACCTAAGGGCGCCTTCAAATTTGCCGCAAGGTCCCGCGCGGCCGCAGCGCGGCTGCAGCGCTGCCGCCGCGCTGCTTTATTAATCCATATAAATAAAAAACGCGCGACTGCAGCGCTACACCCGCGCTGCGGCCGCGCATCATTACACCGATCGACTAGTGACGACGCACGTAGTTTTATGTTCAGGTCTAAACATGAACGAAAATCAGGTTGAACAATTTATCGATGAGGTTGAGAGTCGTCCAGCGATATGGGATTCGAAGTCGGAGAAGTACAGTAATAAAATTGAAAAGAAAAAGGCTTGGGAAGAAATATGCAATATATTTATTGAGAACTTCACAAACAAAACTCCAAGTGAAAAAAAATGAAGCATGTAAGTAGGTATACTCGTATTGTTAATACGACTACTTAATTTATATTTTCGTTGTTTGCCATGACAATTCTCCTTCTGGGCTAACAAAATAATCAGCTAACGTTTCTTTTTCTAAAATCTTTTTTCGGTTTAATAGTAACACTAACAGCAGTGTTTCATCGTCAGAGTCCATCGTGAAACTAAATGTACAACACTATGACGCTCGAACCTAGCGGTTCCAGCGCGGCGGCAGCGCTGCAGCCGCGCTGCCGCCGCGCGACACTTTGCGGCAAATTTGAAGACGCCCTAACTGCCCATTTCAACATTTTTACTGGCCATTCATTTATTACACTACTTGAGTATTTTTGTAAGTACTAACATTGTAATGATGAAGAACAATGTTAGTAACATTGTACTGACGAAAAACCGGCCAGCAGGGTAATTGCGTAACACACTATCAGTGACAATGGATTTTATTTTGACAGTTCAACAACATTCATTGCGTTATTTATGTTGTTGGGCAGACACACTTATCGAACATATGGAGCAATGAATTAGCAATATGCTTCAAAATTATTCAAATTGAGGGTAATAGTGTGTTACGCAATTAGCCCTCTGTTTGATTTTTATTATTGTCCACTGTTTTACTGTCACACTAATTTACCAACCGCCGAAAAATAAAATGACTGCCCGTATTTTTTTTCAATTGATCATAATATTCAGTTCCATGCCTTTTAGTCTTTGCTGAATAATTGTATTTTCTTACTTTCTAAAAACATAAATAAATCGTTACAAATGTAATGTAGTAAACACTGACTAACGTAGCTATGTTACCGAGCCGCACTGTGTCGGTGCTACGCGCAGGCAGATTGTTAAATTGGAATCTAACCATTGGTAATTGCTATCCCAGATCTGAATTATATAGGATCAATCACCTGCTACTAATGCTGTCTTCATTAAGTGTATTTCCTGGTATTGGAATGGTAAATTCCGAATTTATGGAGAATACCGTTCATTTGTTTAGATTTACGAGTACTTTAAATGATAAATGATATTTATTTCTGAAAATTTGTTAAAAAAATAGAAAACACTATTACGCCAAAAAAAAATTAAATTATTTTTTAAAACTAGATGAGTGTTTCCTAACTGACTAGGAAGAAAGACCGAAGCAAACTCAGAGGTCACAGTCTCTTTTAAAGTCCAGACATAATCTTGGTCAGGCTATATGAAGACCATGCATTAATGTCTGAGATGGTATTTTAAGGAAAGACCCAGACAGATTTGAGTGGACCAATCAAGTCAGTGCACGCATTTGTCAGTAATCGTATAGCTCAACTCAGAATCTATGGTGCTCACAAAAACTCGAACGACTCTTTAATTTTGTATGACGTTTTCTTTTTAATTACTTCGTTCTTTTGTTATAAAATAAGATGTGGCAATTTTTCTACGTGTTTTATTTGAAAAGTAATCTTTCGGAGCAGTAGGTAATAGGTATAGCTTCAAAAGATGGCTGACAACCGGTTTCTGAGTTGAGACTTTTAAGTTGATCACTTATCAAACTCTACCTAAACATAAATCTAACATATTTTTGTTTCTGATTTAAGTTTCTTTAAAAAAAAAAATGTTTTGAGCATTTCATTTTAATTAACGTTCTCATCCCGTGCCGTAAAGATCATTTTATGCATTTCACAACTAAGAAAAACACTTTCGACTATGCTTAAAGCGTTATTAAAGTAGTCGAAAGTTGAGAGAACAAATTCGGCTGCTTAGAAGAGTATGAGAAGCAGCCGAATTTGTTCTCTGAACAATGATTAGAGGATCATTCATGTTTTTGAAGCAGTAGATAGAAACATGCTTGTATTACTAGATTTATGAACGTGGACGAAGGAAAAGGAGTGTGCTAAGGTCGTAGAAGGTGGCGTTCTGTAGTTTCTGACTACCCCCATGAGAAAAAGGCGTAAGATATCAGAAACCGGCTGTGAGACTTGTCATATTACTTTAGTATGACACTACTTTTCCTAACTTCTCCTGTGCTAGAAAAAATAGTGCGGAATGAACAAATGTCTAAATAAAAAGTAATTCCGACCGCCTCGAGACGCGCTTGTTCACTCAGTCATCTTTGTTTAAAAGAAACCTAGAAAATTCCAAGTTGTAGAAGAAGTCTTTATAATTCAATCAAAATTTCAATCCATGTCGGCCACTACATGGATGGAAATTTTGATTCAATTTCGTTTTATATACCTGTGAAAAGAGCTCTTCACATCTATATAAAACGAAATTGCATTGACTATTTTCAGACAATCCCAGTAATTAAAAATCCAGAATGACGCCATATTATTTGTTTGGCAGCACCAATTTATAAAATTTCCACTTCAATTTTATACGCTTTAATCACAAACACATAATAATATAATCAATATCACATACCTATATCAATTACCAACTTAAACAAGTATAATGGTCGACCTCGGAATTGGTTTACCACTTTTGACAACAATTTCCTGTGATTTGAAACTTAAGGTTAAAAACCTGTCACATACACATATAGTAAGACTAGACAAGGGTAATTGCGTAACACACTAAAAATTGCAATGCTTTTGACTTTGACAATTCGACAACATTCATTGCAATATTTACGTAGCCGAGCGGACGAATTATTTAAACATATGAAGCAATGGATTCAAAATTCTACGGATTGTGGAAGAAAGTGTGGTATGCAATGGGGTGCTGGTCGTTTTATGACGTGCAAGTTGGGTGATAAAGGGGAAAAAAAAACTTAGGGTGATAAAGCAATTACGAGGCGCTTCGCTTCGGTTTCGCTTTTTCTACAAGGAATTTTATTCAAAATATGTAATTGAATCGTCGATAAATTCACCAATAAATAAAAAAGTACTCACTGACGAGTAGGTCAACATAATATGACGCTAAGTTAATTTACATACATGAAAGTGGACGGTGAAACATGAGAAATGTTGACAGCAACGGATTTAGGTCACTTCCTAATGGGACGCTCGTAAATAGGGTTGCCGTAAGTCCCCAATTTCGGGAGAACGTCCTGTTTCCCTATACGAGTACCTCCGTTCCGATGGTATTTAAAATATGTATTATGTAATTTAGGGACCAACAAAGGAGACGCAGCATTGTTAAATATTTCCCTAAAAGCTTACACGCAAAAAAAAAAATACAGATATTTTTTTTAAATTATTTGACGTTTATTGAAACAATATGCCTGACGGTCATCCACTTTCATATCCTATTTCATTACACAAATTTTTTCAGGCCTATATGTACATACATTGTACAAAAACATATTACATTAACTTTCAGCTTTATTAATATTATATATATAAAATATACGTTGTGTGTTGAAATGGAAAACATTTATAGCCATACATTTGATTGCTGACCTGAAAGCATCCTTTTTGTCGGTCGTAATATCGTAAAAACGCTGGAAATTATTGAATATTTTGTTCAAAACATCTCGGAATTTTGTGAATAGAACGATACTATAAAGGAAAACTTTATTTCGTAGGAATAGAATAGTAAATCGATAGGATCAGATTGATATTATAGGTGTTTATATATTTTAAATAGTATTTAATGACACGTATGTATTAAAAAAAAAACTGCTGTGTAGGTTTCAATACACCACATTGGCAGACCATAACGGTTTATTAAAAAAAAAAGTATATCTTATGTAATGTACCTTCTGTTTTATTACGTAAAAAGCTAATTTCCTAGTCCGTTTTTCTTAGCAGCGGATACACCCTCGCGTTTCAACAGACTGGGATTTAAACATTCGCCTTTTCAATTTTCAGTTATCACCTTAGTCGTTCTACTTATTCCGCTTCGTAAGTTTTACGTAATTAAATATTAATTTGGCATTTAATCTGGGATCGAGTCATCATCATCTGCCTAGCCTTTTCCCAACTATGTTGGGGTCGGCTTCCAGTCTAACCGGATGCAGCTGAATACCAGTACTTTACATGGAGCGACTGCCTATCTGACCTCCACAACCCAGTTACTGGGTAATACGATACCTCTAGGTAAGACTGCTTGTCAGACTTTCGGGCTTCTGACTACGCGTAACGACTGTCAAAGATCCACGAATGACAGCCGGGACCAACGGCTTAACATGCTTTCCAAGGCACGGAGGGGACTCGGTATGTAAAAATGGTCACCCATCCACAGACCAACCTCGGCATGCGTAGCTTAACCTGATCGATCGACCTATGCGACTGTTATTATTTAGCCACGGACCCCTCGTGTCATTGGAATTTTTTCGAAAATTTCTCCTGCGTGGTAATTTTTGCGTAACACACTAACAGTAGCAATGGCTTTCATTTTGACAGTTCAACAACATTCATTGCGTTATTGACGTTGTTAACCAGATACATTTTTCGAACATATGAAGCAATGGATTAGCCATATCCTTCAAAATGATTTAGATTACGATTGAAAGTGTGGTACGCAATTAGCGCGCTAGTCTCCCAAAGTAGGCTATCGGTGAAGGAAAACATCGTGAGGATACTGGCATGTCTTAGAACCAAAAAATCGAAGACATGTGACATTTACTAACCCGCTCTGGGCCCGCATGATGGATTTTGGCCCACTCTCTCCCAAAACAGAGGAGACCTGTGTCCCAGCAATGGGAAAATTATAGGCTGAGACCTGAGTATATGTAGTAGTACAGTGCCATAGTAGTACACATTCGGTGAAAATTTCAACTGTCTGCCTATTACGGTTCAAAATATACAGCCCCGTGACTGTCCGGCCGCGAAGGATGGACAGCGGAGCCTTAGTAATAGGGTCCCGTTGCAACCCTTTGAGTATGAGAAACCTAAAAAAGACGTAGCGTATTTGCTCTAGCACGGGTGATGTCTCCACCCCATACGTTTATCAATGTCATAATCGATATCCAAGTATCGATTTGTAGTTATAACTTTCAACCCAACTGTAAGTTTCAGCTAATGTTATTATGGGTCCTATGCATAATGAATGGTGTCGGCAACACTTTGGCGTCTATTTACTTTAGTTTACTAACTATTTTGATGGGGCTTATTATATATAGATGTGATGTGAGCCTTCAATGTTTTGTGTCAGTACCTTTTGTGTTTAACTTGGTAGTGTTTTGTTATAAGGTTTAATGTCCCGTAATTGTGCTTCTATTGGGAAAAGGTCTATTTACTTACAAAAGAGTATTGATTACTATGTTCTGACGAATTTAAATGCCTGAGGGGCAATTCTCGTAATTCTAAGAACATTCATAATCTGATCTCAGTCTCAATCTGTCAAAAATATCTCTAATTTCCCTACATTTTTATCAATTTTTGACAGTTCATTCAAACCTTATCCAGTCAATACCGAACACAAAAAAAAAAAAGATTTATCCAATTTGGTGCAGACATTCGGAAGTTATGCGCGTACAGACATTTGAGTGACTTTTTTATACTATGTAAGAATGCCTTCTCTATGTTAGTTTTAACTCTGTGTAAAGCATAAATGACATATGACAAATGCATGACAATGACAGGCAGTGAGAATGATTATGAAAGATTAAGAAGGTGCTGCCATTACATACTTTTAAGACTGGACGTCTCTATTTGTTTAAAAATGAAATTGATACATTAATCAGTGATTAAATACCATGTTCATAACAGTGTAGTTATTATTAAACACGCTTACAAATACAGTTTTGATATTCCATGTTCTAAAAATACTCGTGAGTCACATCAATTCTTATAATAAACATGTATATTTACTATCTTATCATAAAGACCTCCCCGTATTAGAATCAATTTGTCTAATATATTTTTTTTTTGTTTTCAATTTATCTTTAAGTTTGCCCTTATTGTTATTATTAACAGTACCTACCTATGCTAATTATTTTATATGGTAATCTGTGGATAACGTCGTGAGTAGTGTATTTGTTAATTCTATTAGTTTAGTACTCCAATCATGTGTCATATTTAATATACCTACTGCTGTTTGTTGTCCCTAATAAATAAAATAAAAATAAATTTCAAATACTATCAGTTAATTTTTTTTGTCCGTATTACACCACATAAAATCCATGTCCTTTCACGCAGGGTAGTTGCGGACAGAAGCTAGTTAAAAATATACAATAATAACATTGAAGTTATAGCACAGTGCGTATATCTCGGTGTAGGTAATTGTAACATAACATTGTCAGTTTTTGGGCAGTTTACCAAGTAGTACCTGAGTACTAAGAGCCAGTGTGCCAAGATAATGCTACATAAACGGTAATCGATGTTCGTGAATATTTTATAGTAACAGCGCCTATAACTTATATGATAGGTAGGTATTAATTTTCTTTATGTAGGTACAGACGCCAGCATATCAAGCTACCCGAAACTGTCACATTTTCCCAATCAATTTTGAACCTTATGTTTTAGCGATAAAGTTGAAAATCTATTAAAGAAATTTGACAGATTCTAGTACCTTGATGTGCTGGCGTCTGTACATCAGAACCTGGAACAAAGGTGTTAAAATGAACTCTAGATTGAAAATGTTAAAACGTCTCATATAATGGGTTCTAATCCTGGCAGATGAGATAATAACACTCACACAAGATGAACACGATCTTGCGTGTACTTATGTACTTGGAAGTAGATGTTTCTTCATCAAGTCCTCCATAATTTGGTATAGTTATAACGTTAATTTCAGGAGTGTTAACACGGGATTGTATCGATCGTATTCTGTTATTGTTTCTAGATTAATATTATGTGGTAGAGATAAATGAAGCCGGTCCTTGGTTTTGGTCGTCAAATAATCGTTCTCCCATCCTTTGTTGCCCGGCTTTTCAATTAAACGGTAATTTACTCGGCGTGCCGCGTCACTAATAAAAATGGGTAGGTAATTGGCGTGGTCCTCAAAAATTATACACAGTAAGCTAAATACAGATTGTTCATAATTTGTGGTTATCTTTTGGAAAATCTGTGATGGTTAAGTTAATGTTAGTTTAATAAAGGAGTTTCCTATTTCAGTGAAAGTAAATTCCATAATTATTAGCAGTAAATATGTTTCTTTCTTTCTGTTCTTTCAGTAACTAATATGAAAAAATAACTACTGAATTTGAAAAATAGCGCGATCAAGCTTCTAGTAAATATTGTAGGTAAATGTCGTAGTCAAAATTTTGTCGTTACTGCTGATTCAAAAACAACAATTATATACTTACAGTTTTTAGAGCACAGCATTGCATTAGTATTGCAGTAGCTTTGATGAGAAACACTGGGTCAACCTATCAAACTTTCCTATTTAATACAAACACCAAGCATAAAAGTTGTCGACAGCTGTTATATCTTATGGTAGATAAAATTAGGTAAAATTAGTCACATTTTTAACTTGGTTTCAGCTGGTCAATTCTGTAAAAATATCACCGTGAAAACATGCGTGGAGTGAGCTGTCAGTGTCATCTGATGCTAGGGATTGACCAAGCATACATTTACTATCATAATCGAGATTTTAATAATATTTTTTATGCTAATTCTATTGATCATTTTATACAATTTCAAAGTTGGTATTTTAGTTGTCCAAACATTACTATTTTATGGGGTTTTAAAATAAAATAGTACAAAAAAAAAATATTCTATGGTCCGTCAGCCAGGCACCCACAAAATACTAGCTTTGAAATTATATAAAATGATCAATAGAATTAGCATAAAATAATATTGTGTGATCAAATCTCGATCGTGATTGTAAATGCATGCTTGGTCAATCCCTAGTATCAGGTGGGATGACACTGACAGCTCACTCCACGGTCACTTCACCTAAGTTTTCACGGTGAGATGGTTACAGAATCGCACTGCTGTAAAGGAAAAGTGATTGGAATCATCTATAACGATGATAATAGTGGTGTAACGGCCCCGACTTACGAGGTGCAGGTCGTGAGTTTTGTGCAAAAAAAATAATCACCACTGCTCTCCAAACGGTGAAGGAAACCATCGTGAGGAAACCGGCATGTCCTAGAACCAAAATTCGAACTTACTGGGCCCGCGTGGTACACGGAGGGAAAATTTTTAGAAAAATTACTGTGCTCTGCACTGTAAAGTGAGTGCACATGTACAGAAAATTTTCTGAGTGAGATTGGGAAAAAATCACTATTTGTCCAATAAATTTTACTGTACAGCATAAGAATGTTTACTGTGCTAGCGTGGTAATTTTTCCATTACCACTCAAATGCACTCAGATTATGAGACAGCATAGTAATTTTTCTAAGATTTTTCTCTCCGTGTAGATAACAGCCCACTCCCTCTCGAAAACAGGGAGTCTGTGTCCCAGAAGTGGAAACATTAGAGGCTAATTACGCTAATGAACACAAAGTGTACCAGCTAAAAGGCTTGAAAATATCCTTTGACTTCACGAAACGTTTAATCCAATCCAGCGCATCTATAAAGCTCTTTATATCGAGATAATGACGCTTGTAATTTTCTCATATTTATCTGAAACTTGTTTGTTAGTACACAAAAGGCAAGTTTTGCGTGTATGGAAGACTATATTGCATCTCAAAAGTTTGAGGAGAGTTTGAGACAGTTACAGTCACCCAACGCGGAACATTGTATGACATAAAGTTATTACCACACCGCTGAGAAACGTTGAAGAAAATGAGGTAGGTACTCTGCTAACATGTAAGTAAATGACAGTTTTGCATTCAAAAACTTTTAGTGCCTAAAAATTGGCAAAATAGTGCTTTATTTTACTATATATTTCATTAATTTATTTAATGTGGTATTCTTAGGAGTTATTTGAAAAATAAGTATAAAATCTGTTCTTTTTTAAAGACCTATGGCGAAGAAATTGTTAATGGAATTATTGAGTGTGTTTTTCCTCGCTGTATGAAACGTGTGATTTTTTTGTGACATAGTCAATGTTACCATTGTATTTTTTTTTTTGTTGTTGTAGTAGTTACGGAGAAAGTGGTCTGCTTTGATAGCTTCGTTTATTAGTATATCGAAATTTTCTTAAGCCCATATATCTTGGCGTGAGTCAAGTAATCTTGTTAAATCTTTTGCTTGTTTAATATTCCTTTCTCTTTGTAACATGACCGCAACGTAAAACAAAAGGCGTTCAGAGGGACAGTCTGATTTAACAAGATGTTCTATTTCTTCTGCTAATTTATGAATAAATCTTCTACCTACAATGTTGGAGGGATCATAGAGTCTCCCATGATAAATGCACACTTTTTCCCATAACTTTTGCCAAATGTTTGTCTTGGATCCAATTTCATTAAAAAATGGGGATCCATAGGCATCTTCGAGGCATGTTGTGTGAATGGTCTGGGTAATTGCTGGAGGTGGATTATCACTATGGGCGGCGCGCATATGTCGTTGTATTCCGTTTTGATTAAATGTACTAGGACAATGGGGACACTGCATGGTATTTGATTGGGTTTGGTTTTGAATTGTCGAATTCTGGTCTTGGGTACTAATTTTTATTTAATTTAATAAATAATTTAGATATAATATAGAATATAGAAATAATATGAAATAAAGTAGGTAAAGATAGTTAGAAAATTGACAGGAAACCTTTTTGCTGTTATGTCTTGTAGCTAGGCAACCTTATAACCTATGTTATTATTATCCTTTCTATATTTCTTTGTCCATTAGATTTGTTGTCGATAAGACATAACCTCTAGAACTTCAAACTGGAATATCTTTAATTCCTAACTTCCTATGAAAGTGTAGCTCAAGACAAAATTCTTCAAAAATTCAATCTCTGTTATTTAACATATTTTTCATAGGCAGACGCAAAAAAAAGTCAACAGAAATTTGTTTTTGAGTTCGCCATTAATCTTTCAAATTCTAAAATTTCATAAGCACCTGTTGCGATTTTTAGATGTTTTGTGGATAAAAGTATTGATTGCTTGAGTTAAAACGGAAATTTATCATTTATTCATTTGGCAGAGTCGTAGATGCGTCTTATAAAACACAAATAAATATTTTTTAACCTAGGTATTTATATATCTTGTAAAGGTATCAACCCCGACTTACGATTGATCGTGAGTTCGAACCCAGACAGGCACTTTACTTCGTGTATTTAATTTCATCTCCACTGCTCTCAAAACGCTGAAGGAAAATATCGTAAGGAACATGTGTCATCTACCAAAGCGCACTGGGACCGCGAGATGGATTATGGCCCACTTACTTTCATAGAGAGGAGGTGTCTGTCCCAGCAGTGGGGACAGTACCTATAAGCTGATTAGATCCTAGAAAATTTAATTTCTACTCGCAGCGAGAGCCAAGGCACACAGCAAGTTAAAAATAATCTTAATTCCATAGTTGAAAATTATCCTTACGACAAAATTCAGTTAGTACTTCCACGGGCTTAGTCGTGCACGTGCCGTGAGCAGCGAAAAGCGAAAATTAGAGTGCAGTTGGAAACCAGCATTTTACTAAGCAAATTTTAAACTGTTTCATCACTTTAATGTTTTCGCACGCCGCTGAAAATAGTATGGGATTAGTTAAATCAGGGAGCGTACATTTTCTCACTTCCATATTTCCATTTATTTTGAGCTCTCTGCGAAGTTTTGATTTGCTGATGTATATCATGTCGACATAGGTACTTAGGCGGCAAGCTGGTTGGTTACTAAGCCCTCCGTAACTAGCTGCTTAAACTTTGGACGTTTGAGTATGCGGCACTAAATCAAATAGATTGAGTTCCCGGGAACTATCCAACTAAACTATTATAAACAGGTCAGTGGTAGCTCAGTGCATACGGTGATTTGGTTTCAGAGGTATGTAGCACACAAATACGAAACTGGCATTTATTTAACTGCCCTATTTTTGGTAGAAGTTTACTTTATCCGAGAATATCATAAAGGTCTCTTTTCCCGCCTAAAGTTCAGCCTCGGGCAATATATCCATTTGTTTATTTTTTCATGTAGCGTTCACTCAAACTGTCCGAATCAATGGAGCCTGCCCTTTCTCATTTTTTATGCTGATTCACGTCCAAAAGAATATTAATTTTAACGTACCTACGCCGAATGCGTGTAAAATAAAAGGTATGAAATATTATTGTTTTTCTTAAACAATTGCCAAGGCGGTTTTGTACAGACAATTCAACATATAACTAAGCAATATAATAACATTACAGTGTTACATAGTAAATACCTAAACTAAACGTTTGTTTACTAAGTAAAAGTACAACACAGCTGAAGTCTTGTTGCACTGCAGTTCCATTGTAATGATAAACTCTAGTTGTGGAGTTCTCAACACTTCTCCAGAGAATTCAAAATACGAATTCTTTATTCAGGCGGTGGTACCACGGGTTTGTTATTCCCAAACTCGCAGCAGCTAAACAAAGTTAAGATAAATAGGGAAAATTTTAAGTGAAGCTGGAATGAGTTTTATGATCATAGTACCCTCCTCGTTGTTACAAAGATGAACAGCTGTTACCGTGGAAGAATCCGAATAAAGTGCGGCGCCACTTACACTTGGGAGTGTGAAGAAATTGGTTCCGTGAAAGACCGGCAACGACATATTGATACATTATAGTACAACATACGGTGGTGGATAGTTATCGATTTTCGATGCATTACCCATTATTTATTGCACGATGTGGGAAGAAAAATTGTAAAGACTTATGATCACGTCGTGATTACTTTTCTGTGTAATACGTGCTTATTCTTCCGTGAGGTTGGGGTAAATTAGCGTTTTGTGTGAACAGGGAAAGTTTACCGTGAGATGAAAGTCCTGTGGTGAGTTGTACGTGCCAAAATACTAACACCTACTTGTGAGATGCTAGCAACTTTGTCTAAAAGTGGGACTTTGAGGTAACACTCTACATCCTCGTAGTTTATTGTTAAAATAAAATTCATGCAACGCAAAATCGGCGATCTAAGGAAGACTTTGTTAGGTTATAGCATAGGAAGACATTGTTGCAGATAACACTTCCAAGTAATAGGATTAATGGCAATATAGGAAGTGGTATAGTCTCATCCAGCAAATTCAAGGAATTGAACACCACCAAGCCGTTGTTTTACTCTAACCATAATCAGAACACACTCCTACACAATGCAATGTGTGTTCAGATTTTAGCTAGCGTAGTGTACCTAAGTCAAGTTTAATATACACATATCAAAAGTGTCTAGAGATCAAGTACGTTTTAGAGTATCGCCCCAATTGAGGATTATTATTTTACCTTTTTTGGATCGTTATTGATTCTTTTTAGTTCATTTCACTCTTTGAATAAATATTTATTTTCTTTAAATTTTGATTAAGAAAATCAACTGTCATTCAGTATTGCTATAAAAGTGTGTATTAGCGTTTTTACAAAATCATTACAATTTTTACACTGAGCGACGACATCATTTGACACGAGAAAAGATGATGAGAGCCATCGGAATGTTGCAAGCTGGTTCCAGGCAACGTACTGTGGCTGTCGCTCTTGGCACTACACAAGGCGTCATAAGCCGCCTCTGGACACGCTATCGTATCACGGGCAGCGTGGCCGAGCGACATGGAGGAGGTCTCGCATCACCACTCGCAGACAGGACCGGTACATCCAAACCACTGCACGACGGAATCGAACCATGACCGCCATGATGTTGGCTGCAAGGCTCCACAATTCTTCAGGCTTGCTGATAAGCGACCAAACCATCCGTAATCGTTTACGTGAAGTATGTCTGCGTTCCCGAAGGCCGCTGAGAGTTCCACCTATAGCACCCCGCAATCGTAGGGCCCGTTTACAATGGGCTCGCGAACACAAAAATTGTGAGGAAGAAGACTGGCGTTGTGTTTGCTTTTTCGATGAATCTCGTTTCGTTTCGTGGGATATGATCCAAAAAAGTGCTCTGCCTAGTATGGATGCCATGCATGTACAACAACTTTTTGACTTGTTAGAGAGAACATGGGCGGCCAATCTATTTTAAGCATATCAAATCGTTGTGATTGTGTGATTCGTGTCAATAGTGGAAACACAGATTTTTTTTTATCTTAACAATAAAAATTTTAAAAATCCACATTTTTGCTATTTTTGCCATTTAATAGACGACATTTACTTAGGTTGATTTCTCACAATTTGCAAAAATTGCAATTTTTCTTAATTTTTACAAAATATAGATAAGGTATAATATAGATAATTATATTGATATAATATAGATATGGATAATTTGTTAACTTAAACATAGGAATTAAAGTAAGAAGCCAGTCTGGAAGACTAGATTTGGTAAATATTAATTGGATATTTTTTTACAGTTAAAAATGTACTTGATCCCTAGACACTTTTGATGTGTGTACTACTTCTACAACTGACTAGCAACCGATTTAGACTAGGAAAAGCAATCTAATCTGGACTGATTGTAATACGGAGCTGTTCAGCCAAAACTTAAATGTGAGAATAGACACGACTTGGCAGCTATCCAGCGAAATCATCGTTGAGTAATAGGTAAATGTTCGTATTTGCACAGCATTTGTATTATTACCAGGCAAATTTGCGCGTATTTATTTACCGTGATTAACATTCTAAGTGTTTGTTGTTAAAATAGAGGCTTATTTTAATATTGATGAGATGTTTTGGTGTTTTGTTGCCTTATTTTGTTTACTGGTCGCACCTCCGTGTTGTTCTGATTGCTTAGTATTTATTAACTTTGGAAATACGTTAGGTATCGTGATACTAACTTTTATATTTCTTGTCCTTTTGTTTTTGTATTTATGTGTATAGTTAGTCATTTATTTTTGTACCTAGTGTAAATAGTTGTGTAAAATATTTTAAAAGCTATGTAAGTAAACCTTTAAAATATAAGTATAATTTGACAGATAAATCAATTAATATTAACCGAAAACTGGCAATACAAAGGGCGTTTACCTTCGAATTTAAGTTTCCTAGAAAAAATGGCTTGACTCCACGCAGTGTCATTCAGAGAAAAATAAATAATAATAACTAGTCCTCGGTAGATCGATAGGTCCAAGAGCGTATTTCAGGCATGGCGGCCAATCTCAAAGGAGGATATCTCGCCTTTAGCGCGGGAGATATTACAGTGCACAAGTGTGTGCACAGAGACCGGTGCACTCTCCCTTCCCTCACACTTATAGTCCGATGGGATGGCATGCAATCCGACACAAGCGGAGAGGGATCAGGCACAGGATACAGTACTTAGTCAAAAATCTGCTTGAACCAAAGCCGTTAAAGATGGCAAAAATTCGTTGAACGTCGCTAACGTATGAGTCGAGGAAACGACGTCGAGTACGACGAAATTGGCTCAGTACAAGTTACGCTAAATCTCCATTCGAATGAATTCAGCACAGCTATTGCTATTATGAAGCACCACTTGCAAATGAGGTATAATATTGACGACTTGACAGATTTTAAATTGTCAAAATTATTCATTTGTTAAAAAGATAACTGACATTAAAAAATCGACCAATATTTGTATATTTTCTGCGTATTTATTAATAATATTAAACTTGTTAGCTCACCGTTTATATTGTTTGACATGGGTTGACGTTTCGGTCCAGTTTACCCGTTCCCTGCAAATAAATAATTTATTTTCTGACTGATCGGGAGAAGAAGAACATCCTGTGTATCAGCTGTTTGTCATTCCCTGTATTTTTTTAAAGTCAACTCAGCGAAATTGGTTCTGATAAATAGGCCATCGCCTTTTTAGCTACTGCTGCTTGGAGGGCTCGCTCGATGTGTTGTGTAGATGTAGGTGTACCGCGTGTTGTATAGGGTGAACAGCAGGGTAATTACGTAACACACTATCAGTAGCAATCGGTTCCATTTTGACAGTTCAACAACATTCATTGCGTTATTTACGTTGTTGAGCAGACACATTTTTCGAACATATGGAGCAATGGTACCTAGACTACTTTTTGTTTTTTTTTCACAAACTGTCCTTTTGTTTGTGAAAAAAAAAGGCTAACATTGACCTGTCCTGTATCGTTACGGGTGCATTTTCAAACGTCACGCACTCAGGTCTCTAAATACCGTTTCTCATGCAGGTATTGTATCCGGCTGAAAATACTGAACCACCTGAATGTACGTTAATGTAAAAGCTTCTTTTTCCAAAAAAAAAGCCAACCAGTTTCCAAAAATTCAGTTTTGGCCACCGAGTTCAGGAAGTAAACTTATTTTGCACTTCGTAGTGTTTTTTTTTTTGGAAAAAGGTTGTTTCAGTAGTGATCGTTGAACTTATTGAAACATCTATATTATACATAGGTATACAAATAAATAAAATTGAAGTGTCTGTTTGTAATGTCAAAATAACAGCTTTTTACTAAACGCTGAAGGTATATAAGGGACTTATAACAAAAAGACGATTTTTTGTATGTCTCTCCTTTTGCTATCTACAAAACGGCTGGAATGATCTGCTATGGGCATACTAGGAATCCTGGGGTCCACACCACTGTTGGTCTAGTGGTCAGTGGCCCTGACTGTTATGCCCAAGGTCGTGGGTTCGATTTCCACCTAGGACAAATGTTTGTGTGATGAGCACGATCATTTGTTCTTTGTCTGGATGTAATTTATCTATAATATGCATGTATTTAGAAATATATATGTATGTTTATCAGTTGTCTAGTACTCATAGCACAAGCTCTGCTTGGTTTGGGACTAGATGGCGTTGTGTGAAAGTTGTGGAATCTAAAAAATATATTAAAAAAAATAGTATACATAATATAGTTGCTAGATTCAAACTCAACATATGATGTAATTAAATGAGTCCCAAATAGTTTCAGTAAGGAATTGGTAGATTCAACCCATTGAGGCATGTCAACCTTCAACACATAATTACATACCTACATGCTTCACTTTCAATACGTAAGTATACATAAAAAAAAAATACGTTTCTTGTATAAATAATTAAAGGAGATTTAATTTGTAACTTTATTTTTATTTTTGTAATACGTGTTAAAGAACTGTGTGTGGTGGAACTTTCCAGCTTTAAGACGCGCTTTTAGACGCATTTGGCCAGTTTTTAGAAGTGACCGTGCTAGCCTATGAGTAATGATGCTTCAAAACAGCCTGCTATGTAAGTAGTTAAGAAAGGCGTCTCAGACGATACAATCACCCAAGCTCGTATAGACAAATAAAATCACAAAATCGATAAAATATTTACGGGGACCATGTGCAATAAATTTTATTTACTTACTCGGCGATAAAACACAGACCAACTCGATCGATCGGGAAGTTCTCATCAACAAAAAGGAAATAAAGTATGGTAAGTTATCAGGGATCCCACTGTCTCAAAATTAGCTAGGGGACCGGTATCGAGGACAACTGTATTTTATTATTACAAATGTATAGGACCACTTGCCCTCTTTCCAGTCTTGCATTAAACATGCAAACTGTTTCCGATTTTTTTGTTACGCTCACACACACTACAAAATGTACAGTTATATATACAAGCTGTGACTTAAATAACGCACAACCTCTTAAGTGGTCATTGTACTCATCATTATGAACAACTTTTATTATGGGACCAAACCTGAAATCGCTAAAAAAAATCAGCTGTTCCCTACATTTTGACGAGTTATGCGAACATAAATGTAGGGAACATTCATGTTCGCGCTGATTTTTTTTCATGATTTCATGTTGGTTTGGCATCACAGGTTTTGGCATTACTTAGGTCGGTAGCATTGTTTGGTATCAGGTTAGCGATATCAAACAATGCTATCGACCTTAGTAATACCAAAACCTGTGATGCCAGCCCCGTCGCGAGCTCACTTAAGCGATTCGCTCGACGTATTTGAATGAGGCGATTTCCGAACGAAGCTCTATGGTGAAACGTCAAAACCGAGTGACATCTGTCATTGTGTTCTGACAGCTCGAAACTTCAAAACAAACAGCGCCAATCACCTCACGTTCCAACATATACATACCTATGTTGAATTGTGAGATTTTCAGAACAAAAGGTGGGGTTAAGTTGTTTTGATAAAATAACAACATCATGCCTATATCCCCGAAGGTTTGGGCAGTGGTGCACTTTTAGCACTCCCACATTTCACCAGTTTGTTTCAGTCCCATATAATAGATGGCGAGCCTATTGCCTATTGCCTATTGGAGTGGAGACCACGTATCGGCAAGCGTAGTGTGGGACGCCCCCCAGCTAGATGGACGGATGACCTAAAGAAGGTAGCTGGGGTAGACTGGATGCGGAAGGCGGAGGACAGGGTGTTGTGGCGCAGTCTGGGAGAGGCCTATGTCCAGCAGTGGACTGCGATAGGCTGAGTTGATTGATTGATTGAGCCTATTGCCACCAACCGAGCAAAATTCCTAACTCCGGGCTGCTACTGAGAAATTCCAGTCGGAAAAACCCAGTAACACTTTGCCCGACCTGGAAATCGAACACAGAAACTCGTACTCAGCAGTAGAGATTGTGACCACTAGACCAACTTCATCGTCATCATCTACGTAGCCTTTTATAGGTATAAGGCATATGAGGCATATGGTAGGCCATATGAGGGTCGGCTTCCAGTCTAAACGGATGCAGCTGAAAACCAGTATTTTACATGGAGCGACTGCTTACCTGACCTCTACAACCCAGTTACTGGGTAATAAGATATCCAGGTAAGACTAGTTGTCAGATTTTCGGGCTTCTGACTACCCGTAACGAAAAGTGAAAAGTGTGAAAGATCCGCGAATGACAGCCAACGGCTTAACGTGCTTTCCGAGGCACAGAGGGGTCTCGGTATGTAAGGGATGGTCACCCATCCAAGGACTGTCCTCGGCAAGTAGCTTAATCTCGATCGACCCGTGCGGCTGTACTTACTTAACCACGAGCTCCTGCACTTTTCCAATAAAGTATGTGTATCTAAGTAAAAATGCTTCTTAATATTAAATGGCAAAAGAGAAGAAAGTTGCTTCATCGCTTCAAAATTGCTGGAAGCGACATCGATAGCGGGTTTCGTATCGTTTAACCGCTTAACAATCTTATTCGAGTACCCGACATGTTTGTTTTATCTTTAAGCGGCAGTAGCAAATCGCTTCAGGCACTCTTTCCCTATGAGAAAAAGCGGCAAATTGAGTTTGAAGGTTTTTTTACGTCAGTTAGGCAGGCCAACCTATCCGTCAAAGTAGGTTTTTCTTTATGTTTAAATTAAATGATAAAATAAAAACATAAAATAATAATAAATAATAAAAGCCGCACAGGCCGATCGATCAGGTTAAGCTACGCTTGCCGCGGATGGTCTGTGGATGGGTGACCATACCAAGACTCCTCCTTGCCTCGGAAAGCACATTAAGCCGTTGGTCCCGGCTGTCATTCCTGGATCTTTGAGAGTCGTTACGAGTAGTCAGGAGACCGAAAGACTGACAACCAGTCTTACCAAAGGGTATCGTATTATCCAGTAACTAGCTTGTGGAGGTCAGATAGGCAGTCGCTCCATGTAAAATACTGGTATTCAGCTGCATCCGGTTAGACTAGAAGCCGACCCCAACTTAGTTGGGAAAAGGCTAGGCAGATGATGATGATGAATGGAATGATAGCTTGCGTTTTTTTAATGCAATACTATCCATTAATCTATATAAGGCCCTTTGTCCGCCGCCACCGCCAATACGGGACATCAACGGGAAGCAAGATTATTCGAACCAAACTTGACGTCCAGGGTGTGCGGCAGACACGCGGTCATAGTAAATGTATGTATCGCTACTTCGGCGCCGTCATCTCGTTCTCTTTGACTTCCCGTTGAAGGTGGCGGTGGACAAGCGGACTTCCTTAGTCCTAGATATATTGATAATTAATCGTAAATCGATAAAATAATCGAGTAATCGTTGATCGTGTATCTTGTAAGTATTTCTTTTTTTGTAGTATTACTTTTCTTGTAAGTTTATAGTACTTCTGCTTTATCACCCAAGGTTGAATGTCACTTGTACGTCATAAAACGACAAGATCTATTTTGTCTATGTGACGTTTTGATATTTTAAGCCTTAGTGAAGTTTCAATTTACTGGGAATTGTAGTCAAAAGTGATTCGATTACACTTACATAGATGTTTGTAATGCTCCGCGTAGCATTATTACCTAAATAAAACTTGATAAATTATTTCAATATATTTTCCTCCTCGACTTATAAAGGCTGATTTTAAGGCCCTTTATACACACGTAAACTACGGTTTATTCGCCGTGTGTAGGCACGGTCGTCAGTGTTGTATGGATCTCTATGGACGCTTGTTGACCAACACGTTTTTTTTACGGCGCGGCTTATACGCCGTACCGTAAAGAAATCGTGCCGTGTACAATAGGATGTAAGGTGTCAGTGTTATATTTTCCTTTAATGTAAGTACAGACGCCAGCACATCAAGCTACCCGAAACTGTCACATTTTCCCAATCAACTTTGAACCTAATACTTTAGCGATAAAGTTGAAAATCTATTAAAGAAATTTGACATATTGTAGTAGCTTGATGTGCTAGCTTCTGTACAAACGGAATAATAACTTAAGTATCACACAAAACTGCTTTGATAGCACTACGTAGATGAGGCAATAAAATTATCATAAGCAATGCCATAATTGCCCAAATGAAATTGCCTGCGCCATAAAGCTAGTAAAGTACAAATTGTTTTGTACATCCTTCCTTGCCTTAATACCTGACGAAATTCCATTTGAAATATTTATTAAAGCTGTGTTTGCAAACTCTGTTCTCAACGTCTCATTGTTTCTGTTAAAGTGACACGTCGTCGTTTCGGTAAAATAAATGTAACAAAATTTTGTACACGTGTTCTTTGCTTCGAAGTTATTATTATTTTTTTATTGCTGAATGGGCCCGCTCTTGACCTTGATCACGCTTGATGGAAAGTGATGGATGAGGTCTATAATGGAACGAGCGTGCCCAGAAGATGCCTAAGGCACTGGATCTCCCACGCATCGACGAAACACAGCAGGCTGCTTGACGCCGGAATCCGGAGGGAGGGTGATCGCAAACCAGGCGGGCGTTAGCCCTACCACCGTAAGGGAAGAATTGGACAGTCAAATAAGGTGTTGGATGTGACTGTCCAGGAAGCGCCGAGCGCTTAGTTTAGTTGAGTAACTGGCGGAACAAACTGTGCTACATGAGGAGGCTTCATCATGCATCTCCTAGTTTTTTTCTATAAAACTTTACATACGTTTTGAGTAATGAGGTCATGGATAGATCGTAAAGTAAATTTAGGGCTGATTTTTCCAATTTTATTCCACGAATAAAATTATCCGTCGATTGAAAAATCAGCGTTTAATGAAATACTCGTAGTAAGGAAGTGAAAACTGCACAATAAATATTTTTGAAAAACAGTTATTACTACGGGGAACGAGACTGATACCGAAAATGTATTTTTTGTAATTTTGTCCGTTTGTCTGTTTATCTAGATGTGTGTTCCAGATTGGCGCAAAAACAGCTGAACGAATTTGAATGAAATTTGACACACAAAGACCATGGCCTGGGTAAGGAAATAGGCTACTTTTCATCCTGGATCATAAACAAATATAAGGGCATAAGCTAGTAATCTACACTAATATTATAAAGAGGAAAGATTTGATTGTTTGTTTGTATTGAATAGGCTCCGAAAGTACTGGACCGATTTGAATAATTCTTTTACCATTAGAAACCGACATTATCCTTGATGAACATAGGTTACTTTTTACTGCGGGAAAATGCTTCATTCCGACGGGAAAACGGGTAATAGGATTTAAACGGTGGGAATTCCAAATTCTTCATATAAATTCGAATAAATTCGTAAACTAAAAATATTTAAAGTTGTGTATGTAAAGCTTACGTCAGCTGCTCAGAAGCAACAAAATAATTTAAACTTCGTTCAAAACCTCGTGATTTCAGCGGGCAAGTAAAATAGGACGATTTACACTTGACGTTATGCTTCAATAACACAAGCACCAAATGCGCCGTTTGCAAAATAAATATGGTGTTGCTCTTTTGTCCATTTCCATTATTTACTGATGTAGATTAATTACCTACTTTGTTTTGAGTCGTCTGAACACTAATGAGTCTGGAGTCGAAAAGCAACTGCTCTTGCATTTTACCTGTTTGTTTTCTGCTACGAATGTTTAATTTAAAAATTCCGTGTGCAAAATATTTATATGCGGATTTAGACCACTGAATACCTCTTTGGGGAATATATTTAGGTATGATGTTATGTTATTAGTGTGTTATTTCGTAGGCCGATTTCTATAATTTACGGACCATTATTGGTTAAAATTAAGACTACTATATAAATAATGAAGCAAAGACTTCATAGCTTTGCATAGTAGACCCTCCCATATGGAAGCAGCTGTCATAGGTAGAGTTGGCTTACGAATCTATTTATATGCCCAGTTTGGCAATAAAAAAATGCTAGCACACAGGTAAGTAGAACGATTCGTTTTTGTTTAAAGGAACCGAGCATTAAACTACTGGATATTCGTTAAAAAGAATCTGACTTTCATGTCCGTCCGAACGAATGACTGGTCACGAGAGGTGAGGAAATAGTGTCATAAACACTACGTAGGAAAACGTATTGGACTGGAGATTGAAGATTGCAGTATCTATGTTATTATGGGGAGACTGGTGATGCAGTATCCTCTTCCATCCTCAACTGTTGATATTAAAATAAAGGTTTTAACTCTTACAACGATCGCCGCAAGATAGGTTCGATTTTAAGCCACATGGATGGTGTTATGTGAGGGGCTCAAGTTTAAGTAATAATAGCCGCACGGGTCGGTCGATCAGGTTAAGCTACGCTTGCCGCGGTCGGTCCGTGGAGCGGTGACTCTGTGATCTTCACATACCGAAACACGTTAAGCTGTTGGCCCCGGCTGTCATTCGTAGATCTTTGACAGTCGTTACGGGAAGTCAGAAGCCCGAAAGTCTGATAACCAGTCTTACCGAGGGATATCTTAGTGCCCGGTTATGGAGGTCAGATAGGCAGTCGCTCCGTGTAAAGTACCGGTATTCAGCTGCATTCGGTTCGACTGGAAGCTGACCCCGATATAGTTGGGAAAAAGCTGGACAGATTGATTAGATTATGCTAGAAAAACAACGTGGTCTTTAATGGTTTACTAAAATCAGACTCCGGAAATCAAGTATGCATTGCCCAATGTAATTAAGTTTTAACGCGACACGATTTCATGCGTCCATTCTTCATTGGCGATCATTACGGTGACGAATAATTTAGGCTATTTAACACTGCGGTGCGCGGTCACCCGGCTTTGCGTACCCAAAATAATATATCTTTGTAATTACCACCTCCACTGAATAAAATGAGACTGACCAGTCCAGTTATTGAGTAAGTACTATTCCGTGTTAATGTCAGTTCATTTTCCCTTTTCCTAAAGTAAGCGAGGGTCCGAAAAACAGGGGTGTATGTATGAGTTTATCCTTTCGCATTAATTATGAGCTGATTGTACGCAGAATTATTATGTGCTTGTAAGTGACATGACATGTTCATTGTTCCAATGTTTTTGCTTTGAACAATACATGGGTTACAATATAGACGAATGTAATTACTCGTATAAAGTATTGTTCGGGTGTATATGGATGGGTAATAATGTCGAATCAAGTAGGTATCGTGAAATATTGAAAAGCGTTATTAAGTCTAGACTGCGCTAGGAGGTTGATGCTACTGAGAATCGATATTCTGCAGGGGAGATGATTGAAACTTAGATGAACTGTCACCACGCCTGTACTTTCCGATACAGATTGATACCTACAGTGCAAGATATAAATTTAAACGACTTCGAATAGGAGGAGGTTATCAATTCGGATGTTTATTTTATTTTTTTATGTATTTTCGGGCATAACTTCGTCATATATGGACGGATTTGCAAAATTATTTTTTTGTTCGATAGAAGTTTACTCCGAAATGGTCTTATTTAAATTTCGTTAAGAGACAACGGAAATCTTCAATACCCTATAAACGCAGATGCAGCTTCCTGTCACTGATATTTACATAGCGAGTAGCGTTATATGATTTTTTTTGGGGTAGGTATGACTAAAAAGGAAAAAAAAAGTGAAAAATAACTTTAATTTCGGAAGTCAGTGTCAAAAAACGAAAATGCGGAACCAACGACACCAACTTCCAAAATTAAAGTTATTTTTCACTTTGTACTGTTTTTTTTGGAAGTCGGTTGTTTTTTTTTTTATAAAAAAATTTTACTCCCTACATTTTTCTATCGATCATCATCTGCCTGCAGCTGGATACCAGTATTTTACATGGAGCGACTCAGCTGCGTAACTGACCTCCACAACCCAGTTACTGGGTAAAACGATAATCCATATACAGTGGCCTCCAAAAGTTAGGTGACATTTTTCCACTTCAGCTGTGATGCCACATTATGATTTAAAAAAAAAAAATGATCATCCTGTCTATTCTGTAAATATCTCACCGTGAAAACAAAGGTGAAGTGAGCGTGAAGTGAGTCGTCAATAGTGTCAATCCCTAGCATCAGCATGACTCACAGCTCACTCTAAGCTCACTTCACCTTAGTTATCACGGTGAAATTTTTCTGATTACTTGATTATTTTTTTATGATAAGTCAAAGGTAGTAGAATTAATAAATAAAAACGTTATAGCAGTTAAAACATTTGTATCACTAGAATTTTAAATTATAATGTGGTGTGTCACAGTCGAAGTGGAATAATATCAACTAACTTTTGGGAGCCACTGCATCTTTCTACCAATCACACCTACATAATCACGCAAAAAAACCCAACTGGTTTAAGAAATATTATCCTGTATTTGTGTCACTCTCGTCCCTCGTGATATTTTTCTTCACCGCTAAACCGGTAGTAAATTTTAATTATGCACATATAAGTCTGACAGCACGTTTGTACCGCAGCCCAAATTAATGACCATTGGCTTTCAGTTTCCCGCGACTCCCAAGTGTGTTACTTCTCGATAACAAACAATTTGAGATACTTTTACAAATAAAATTATTATAAGTAGAAAGCGGAAAATGTTCTGTTCTCAGAAGCCCAAAAGTCTGACAACCAGTATCGTATCACCCAGTAACTGTGTTGTGGAGGTTAGAGAGGCAGTCGCTCCATATAAAATACTGGTATTCAGCTGCATCCGGTTAGACTGGAAGCTGACCCCAACATTGTTGGGAAAAGGCTAGGCAGATGATGATGAAATCGGAAAATGTTCTTGTCTAAAAGAAATGGTTTTCTCATCTTAAATGTATCTAAACTATTGTAAAGAGAAAAGATTTGATTTTTTGTATGTTTGTTTGTTATGCTTTCACACTGAAACGATTGAATGGGTTTGGATGAAGTTTTGCACATTGGTAGACCATAATCTGGATTAGGATATAATTTTTATCCCGATATTCTTTATGGTCGAGACTTATAGTTAGTTAAGCCGCGGGGCACAGCTAGTAATATACAACGTGTGACGTTAAATGCGTCATTTCTTGCGTCTGCGACGCCGCTTTACCGAGGGAGGAGTCATCACCGGGCCGCTGCGCCTCGCTGATATTAGCTTGCTTGACCTATTAATAAATAGACACGGCAACGTTTTTAATGAAGATTTTTTGAAAAATGTGACCTATATTAAAAAGTGGTTCAATTAATTCTGCTCGTTATTCTGATCAAACTATTTTCAGGTTTTGCGCATTTAACGTTACACGTTGTATTAATTTATTATATTTTCACTCAAAACAGAAACATAGGTGTTGTGACTCTTGTACTAGGAGTTCATGTAACACAAGAGCCCGCACATTAATCCAAAAAACAAAAAAAACACATTTTCCAAAACAGTGGCTATTCTTTGTGTGAATTTCTGTACCACCTTATAAAGTTATTTCATAACTTACCTACCTTTGTCCATATTTACTCATGCGTTAGAAATAGTTCTGTATTCGGGTCATCTTTGTATTGAAGTATCGTATGTGTTTACGACGACTTATCCATTCGTGTTGACTAAATCAAAGACATTTTAGAGATTTTTCGATTTGCCGCTACACAGGCGGGTGGCGCGACTGATTGACTCTGCTATTCGGCGACGTAACGTTCTCCATTTATATGAAGAACTCACAAGTTCCTTCGAGTAATACACGAGGGAATATAACAGTCGTGTACGGTATTGCGTTGTATCTTTACGATCGCGATGAAATTAAGAATTATTACATTTTCTATCCGTAAACGTATAAATATTTTCGTTTCACTTTTACTGTAGAACAGAATACAATACGCTTTATTATTTACAACATAAATATTCCTGATATAAATGTACAAATTTTACAAGGGGTGACACAATGAGCGATCTTTTAAAGACAATCTTTGGATGGTTTTATTGAAAATAAGAGACAATACTGCAGGTAGTTTGTGGTGTCCCATTTACACATAAACATAAATACATACATACATAAAACATATACTTATCTATATAAACAAATATACAGTATGGAAACCACATATTATATGCAATCAATTATACCACAACTATACTTGCTATCACCTTTTCTGACGATAAAAAAAAATAGGGCATTTCGTTATTTTTTTTTTATATCGCCAGAAAAGGCGATAACAAGTATGTGATAATTATCATTATTGCATTTATGTGGTTTCGATATAGCATGTCGATTCTGTAAAAATCTCACTATGAAAACTTGCGTGGATTGAGCGGTCAGTGTCATTCACCTGATTGTAAATGTTTGCTCGGTCAATCCCTAGCGATTGACCGAGCAAACATTTACAATCATAATCGAGATTTTAATAATATTTTTTATGCTAATTTTATTGATCATTTCAAATAATTTCAAAGCTCGTATTTTAGTTGTCAAAACATTCCTATTTTGTGGGGTTTTAAAATAAAATAGCAAAACAGAAACTTAGTCAAATCTCAAAGTTGTTTTTCTTTTTTTTTAGACTAGACTAGTCCCTATATAAGGACTAGTCTTTTTTTCCTAGATTAAAACCCCACAAAATACTATTTTTTTAACAAATTATCCATAGAATTAGCATAAGAATATTATTAAAATCTTGATTATGATTGTGCATGTTTGCTTAGTCAATCCCTAGTATCAGATGGGATGACACTGACAGCTCACTCCACGATCACTTCACCCAAGTTTTCATGGTGAGATGGTTACAGAATCGCACTGCTGTACCTATACAATAATAATCATAAAACCAGTCATCATCATCATCATCATCATTTCAGCCGAACGGCGTCCAATTCTGGACATAGGACTCCCCCAAGCACCTCCACTTCGACCGGATTTGTGCTTCTCGCATCAAACGCGTTCCTGCAGCCTTCATAAGGTTGTCGGTCTACCTTGTTGGAGGCCTTCCAACGCTACGTCTTCCGGTGCGCGGTCGCCACTCCAGAACCTTTCGGCCCCATCGGCCATATGTTCAGCGAGCAATGTGCCCTGCCCACTGCCACTCTTCGGGCTATGTCGGTTATCTTGGTTCTCCTGCGAATATCTGTTCAAAATAAAACAAGTGCAAATAAATGACGTTTAAGAAGAGATATAATGTCTTTTTTTTACCATAATAGGTACATAAAAATACATAATACACAAATGTCTAAAAAAAATAAAAAGAATAAGCGGTTTAGCTTTGAAATGCAACAGAACTGTGAAGCTTACTTTACATATGCATAACGTCAAATCGGTATTACCGTGTAGGAGTAGTTTTATCAGGAAACATACATTCGTTTTCATTTAAAATGCGGCTGCAGTCCGCCAATTACAGTGAAATAATTGTACGCGCGTAAGTTCGGTCTGAATGTTGGTAGCGAATGCATAACCTCGGGGTTAGTTATGGAAGACGTAATTACATCGCAGCTTCCTAATTAACAAATAGTTTCAGCTTTAAAAATGAGGTTATATTTCTGGTGGGATAAACAGTAATAGTTAACAGGGTTTCATGTTTCCTGTGGATGTTTGATATGAAATATTATCTCCTGCAGTTTACGCATCTAAATGAAAATTGAGAAAAGTATCCATGTCGTAGCAGGAATTTTATGAATGTTCATTTTAGTTTTATCAAAACCTAATCACGGTACACTTTGTGCTAAGAATGAAATTGTTTTTATTAATATCTTCTGTATCCCGACCAGTCGTACTCAGCACTTCTCCTCCACATTTATTATGCGCACAAAAGCGTGGAACTTTTTGCCAGCGTCTGTGTTCCTTTCCACATTTAACTCGTCTGCCTTCAAAGCAAGAGTGAACAGGTGTCTTCTGAGCACGCTCGTTCCATCATAAACCTCATGTATCGCTTTCTATCAGGCGTGATCGAGGTCAAGAGTACGCCCATTCAGCAATAAAAAAAAAAACAGGGCCTTACCTTACCTTATTTATGCATAAAGCGAGGAAAGGTAAGATAATAGCAGACATTATTATCTCAATAGCTTTTGGAGCAGCTTCACTTAAACCTAATATTAATATTTTTGTCTTAAACCGTAAAAATAGTTCTAGTAGCCGTCAACTCGGTAAAATAATATTTTACCGAGTTGACGGCTACTAGAACTTATGAGACAAACTAATATTTAAGGGATTTATAATAACGGGGTAACATACACTTGCACAATTTAAATAATTTAATGTATTTTGAAAAAAAAAATAGATATTAAGAAGTTAGAATGGTAAAAAAAAACAACCGACTTCCAAAAAAACACTACAAAGTGAAAAATAATTTTAATTTTGGAAGTCGGTGTCGTTGGTTCCGCATTTTGGTTTTTTGACACCGACTTCCGAAATTAAAATTATTTTTCACTTTGTAGTGTTTTTTTGGAAGTCGGTTGTTTTTTTTATATATAAAATTTTTTATTTTTCACTTTTTAGTTATATCTACCCCAATCAAATTCATATAAACACTACTTGCTATGTAAATATCAGTGACAGGAAGCTGCATCTGCGTTTATAGGGTACAGACGTGATTTTATGTTGTGCGATTGCGTAATTATTATAATCATAAAAAAAATTATAACCTTTGTAGTGAGTACAGGCGTGATATTATGTTGTGTGATAGTGTAAACAATGCTTAGATATGCTATAGCAACAATCGCGGTTAATCTGCTGTTATTTATTGAAGAGTTCCCCCGATTTCTACAAGATCCCATCATCAGATATTGAAATGGTGACAATGGGACCACACGGGAAGCACCAGCTTTCAAATAAAAAAAGAATCATGAAAATCGGTTCACCCAGTCGGTTATTATGAGGTAACAAACATAAAAAAAAAAAAAAAAAATACAGTCGAATTGATAACCTCCTCCTTTTTTTGAAGTCGGTTAAAAAGAACTAAACTTGTCTTCAATACCGATTTTAATTTAAAATATACGAAACAAACATTACATTTACACTTACCTGATGTTGGCACTGATAATGTTTAAGTAAATACACAGTTTTATTGCAAAATTAAATCACCAGATCACTTACGCGGTGTTGACACTTGCTCGCGAAAGATACGCAGTATTGTTACTGGGCGATTCCTGGCTTCCGATTGGTCGAAATGAACTCGTGTCAAGGCGGTGGCAGCCTATCAAGATTTTGCGGGATTTGCCCGCGAAAACTTTAATTGGCTACATTTGTCAGATACGCGGAATTATCCAATGCTAGTTACGCGGATTTGCACTATCCCCGACGATATGATAAAAATGGCCTTGAAATCTGAAAACAGATAAAAAGTTCCGTTTAGCATCGAGCCCGACCTTTTTCGTACATAATGGGGTGAGGATGGGTATCCAGGGTTTCTTCACCTACCTACCGTAATTTGCCAATAGGTTGAGCTTCTGATAAAAGTTGTCGACATCTGTTATATCTTATGGTAGATACATTAGGTAAAAGTAGTCATATTTGTAACTTGTTTCCAGAAAAGTAAAAGTGATTGGAATCATCTATGTTGATGACAGTATTGGTGACCCAGTGGCAACGACCTCGACTTACGAAGAAAGTAATGTAAGTACTTACTTACTTACTTGGTAAGTTCACCCAGCCAGGCGTTTTACTTTATGTAAATACATAATTTCATCACCAATACTCACAAAACTTTGAAGGAAGACATCGTGAGAAAACCGGCATCTCCTAGAATCAAAACTTCGAAGACATGTGACATTTACCAACTCGGACTGGGCCTGGGTGGTAGATTACAGCCCACGCCTTTTCGAAGAGAGGAGGACTGTGTCCCAGCAGTGGGAAGATTATCGTCTGATTATGGTATATCGATGATAGTAACCATATTTCTGTTTATCAATATATTGGACACTGCGATTTGCAATTAGTCTCCCAAGCGTGGTGTTTATTTTAAATATCCTCCAGGCCATTTATTGTAGCTGTTATTGTTTACGTAAACGTGATGATAAAAAAAAAACTGCATTTCATAGTGCACACGTAAATTATTTTTTAGGCCTGTCGAGCGTTAATGAAAGGTTTCCCACCACGTATTCAATATGACAGGTCATATAATGGATGTTTTGTTCATCGCAAATTCCACGTTCGTGAATACACAGTAATTTGGCAGCCTGAAAAAGGTGTAATGACAGCAGGGAATAATATTTAAAAAGTAAGACATGACTTTAGTTAGCTTAAGCGTTTTTTAAGCGAGATCTTTTACATCTCAAAATACAATTCATTGTAAAAAGGTACGTAATATAGAAAAAGGTTAGGAAATTGAAAATTGTGCCGCGGAATATAACCCCATTACTAAGGAAATGAGGTACGTGAGTATGTTTTAGAATTCCCCTTCCTCGTCGGCTCGGCAGTGAGTTAATACGGAGTTACTCTACCTGAGACGTACCCTGCTTTTAAGCAATAAGGAAGATTGTCCTGAAAACATTTGCCGATCGGGATCGTCAATTGCTTTATCGATATATTGAGTAATGGATGAACGTTAGGTTTTATTTTATGCTAATGGGCTATGTTGAGTTTTGTTGTACGTAAGTGGTGCGATGAGTTGATTAGCTCGTCTGGGCTTATTATAATTATGAATTTTAAAAACCTGACTCGCCTTGTGTTGTGCGATACATTCTTACGTTCATTATCAGTAACTTAGTGTTACAAATTATAATAGTATTGTGTACATTTAACTAGCAACACTTTTAATAGTTGGCAACACCATACCCCTCCTACTAACCGAAGTGAAAATGTGACGGCTAAGACTCGACCATTCGATCGCTGATAGCCAACTCGAGAAGTCCTAATAGTGAAACCTCGGCCTGATTGATCGTTGGTCGCCGAAAGTTTAAAATAATATTAAGTACCGGAAATATTATAACTTAATGTATGCGAATTTGTGATAAACTGATTTGATTCTGTTAATGCGTTATGCGTCTTCCTCTTCAAGTTGTGGGTGCGGTCGAGAGTTAATGATAATTTCTTGGTTTCTCCAGAATATAAAATGATTTAATAAAATTGCATTTAGAGTTAGTGAGTTGGTAGAATGGGGCTGAATTTGTTTATGTTGATAAAGTGATAAATAAAAGTATATTATCCTGAAACTGCCGCTTCTCTGAGTTGTCCAACATTAGTGTTATACATACTTTATATTATACTAGCTGCGCCTCGCGGTTTCACCCACATAAGTTTAGATCCCGTGGGAATATCAGGATAAAAAATATTCTATGTGTTAATCCTAGTTATAAACTATCTTTGTGCCAAATTTCATCAAAATTGGTCAAGCCGTTTGAGCGTGAAGAAGTAACAAACATAAAAACACACACACAAACTTTCGCCGTTATAATGTTAGTGTTATGTGATTGTGGTGTCCACATTGTATATTTCTTTTATATTTTTAGATATGTGTGTATACAATTTATACTACTAGTAATAAAGCTCAAAAAGTTTGTTTGTTTGAAACCGCTAATCTCTGGAACTACTAGATGGATTTAAAAAAAAATATTTTTCCTGTTGATAACCCAATTCTTGTGAAACGGTAGCGGCTATTTAAAATCAGGCCAGGACCCATAGGATCTGAACAAAAAGAAAAAAACCGGTCAAGTGCGATTCGGACTCGCGCACCGAGGGTTCCGTACAAATTTGTAGGTACGTAATTACAAATTTACGGTTTTCGTAATTTTTCCTTTATCTGTGCTACAAGACGTTGTTTCGTACCAAATTTCAAGATTCTGAGTTCACGGGAAGTAACCTGTAGGTTTTGATTCCCTTGCGAGTGTCGAAAATTTGCGGAAGTTTGCGGCATAAACGGCTGTATCTTTTGATTGCGTTGGCTTAGAAGTTTGATTTTTTCACAGCTCCAAGGAACAGTACACTTGAGTATTTGATATAAATTCCAGCTTGATATCTCCACGCGTTCCTGAGAAAAAGGGTGTTGACAGGCAGACAGACGGACGAACAACAAAGTGATCCTATATGGGTTCCGTTTTTTCCTTTCGAGGTACGGAACCCTAAAAACAGTCAGAGAGAACGCTAACCTAACATTAAGTAATAGCAGGCGATGCGATGTGACGAGGTGGGTCGGAGAAACAGGAAATTTCACGCAGCGGGCAGAAGCTAGTAAAATAAGAAAGTAATTCTATCTGTACCTTTTGACGCTTTAACAGATTTTTATGAAATTTGGCACACGGTTACACCACGACCTAGGTAAGGACGTGCATAGAATATTTTTCGTCCCGTTAGTATGTTCCCGTGGGATAATCTCCGAAAACCACGCGGGCGTAGCCTATGCCAAATGCTAGTTTTCTATAATTTTCAAGAAAATTTAGATATTTTTTTTTTACATATTTCTTTTTTAAATGATTTCATCACAACTGCTCTCAAAACGGCGAATGAAAACATTGTGAGAAAACCGGCATGTCCTAGAGTCAAAAATTCGAAGACATACGAGTATGACATCCACCAATCCGCAACGGGCCCGCGTGGTGGATTATGGCCCACTCTCTCTCACTGAGAGGAGGCCTGTGTCCCAGCAGTGGGAAAAATACAGGCTGATATGATTCACATCGCCCATGTTATAAAAAGAATTACGAATAATCTTTTATAAACTTCATATTTCTACATATCAACTAGATAGAAGCCACCTTTCATAAAAGAAAATCGCTGAAAAAGATGAAATCTTTGCTCGTCTCTCTTAAAAGATCTCCACAAACGCGGACAACTTCTTTTAAAATATGCTTGATGAGACATATTTAATAGCAGCTGATGTTGCATAAATAAGCGATAAATGAAAAACTTGTTTGGCAAGCTTTATTTACTGTAATAATTTCCGAGGGAAGATTTCTTAAGACAGCCAGATGTCGGCGTCTAGACTGTTATGAATAAATTTTCGTTGTGGGTCGAGATTCGATTCAGTAGGTATCTATTACGTATGTTACTTCACTCAATTAAATAATACTTGTATTCAAATAATTACTTACACGTTCAGCACCATTCAAAACACACCCACCATCATTCACCTTCACATTCATCACCATTCACCAACAATTTCATCACCATCCATCTTCACATTCATCACCATTCACCTACACATTCATCACCATTCCCCTACACATTCACCACCATTCACTTACATACTCATCACTATTCACCTACACATTCATCACCATTCACCTACACATTCATCACCATTCACCTCTCACCCTTTGACTGCTTATGTTGTGTTATTTAATTAATATTTTTTTTGTTTTAATCGTTTAGTAGAAACACATGTCACCTGCCTGTTTATTTGTATGATGCCACTTAGTGGCGCCTGGTGACCTGTAATAAAGGTTCGTTTCAAAAACCTACTTCAGGCACCAGCTCTCACAATGTGAATTTAAATAGTTCAAAACTGTTGAGTGCTACATAACCATTTTGAGAGAAAATAAATAAACTTATTATTATTACCACGCGAATTTTCTCTTATTATTAAGAATACAGCATTACTTAATGCATTTAAAATTGAGTCTTCATCATCATCATCTGCCTAGCCTTTTCCCAACTATGTTGGGGTCGACTTCCGGTCTAACCGGATGCAGCTGAATACCGGTATTATACATGGAGCGACTACCCTTCTGACCTCCACAACCCAGTTACTGGGTAATACCATACCCCTTGGTAAGACTGGTTGTCAGACTTTCGGGCTTCTGACTACCCGTAATGACTGTCTAAGATCTACGAATGAGTCTTATTTCCTTGAAATTAGACTTATTTTTCTTTGGCTCAATCGGCGGTCAGTATGGGAAAGTAAATAACTTTTGAAAAAAGTGCCTGTATAAAAAGTTACTGAAACGGATTCAGCAGTGCGATACTGTAACCATCTCACCGTGAAAACTTAGGTGCAGTGAGCGTGTCATCCCGCCTGCTGTCAGTGTCATCCCGCCTGATACTAGGAATTGACCAAGAATAAATTTACAATCATAATCGAGATTTTAATAATATATTTTATGCTAATTCTATTGATCATTTTACATAGTTTCGCATACGCAAAATTTGACGTGGAGTTGCAGACACCAGCCCGTATTACCTTTATATAATTTCTAAGCTAGTATTATAATTGTGAAAACATTACTATTTTGTGGGGTTTTAATCTAGGAAAAAAAGACTAGATCTTATATATAGACTAGTCTAGAAAACAAAGGAAAAAAAAATCAAAATTGATATTCCGACTAAGTTTCTGTTTTGCTATTTTATTTTAAACTCCCACAAAATAGTAATGATTTGACAACTATGACACTAGTTTTGAAATTATATAAGACTATCGATAGAATTAGCACAAAAAAAAAATTAAATCTAGATTGTGATTGTAAATGTTTGCGTAGTCAATCCCTAGCATCAGTGGGATGACACTGACAGCTCAATCCACGCAAGTTTTCACGATTAGATTTTTTACAGAATCGACATGCTGTAGTTAATTATGAACAAACTATAATAATTTAAGGAGTTGTGTTCATTCTGTTACACATTCTCGATTTATGTATAGGTGTGCTTAGATATGGTAATGTGTTCAGCTTAAGTTAATGAGGTTGCGGAAACTGTTTTCGGTTGTGATAGATTTTTGATTAAATCCATTACTAGGAGCTGAGTGTTTTCCCGGATTAGAATAAGCTTTTAGCTATCGTCTTCTGAACGTCGTGCGAGGTGACCTAGTTACAGTAGGTATATTTTTAATGTTCTTTTCTTGTAGTTTATATTTACCTGAAGACTGAAAAAATGTTTTTTTTTTAACTTTTAAACTATATAGATTAGTCCATGTATCTATACTTAAGTATAATAAAGCTAAAGAGTTTGTATTTTTTTGATTGCACTTAACTCTGGAACTGCCACTTGGATTTGAAAAAATATTTTTGCGTTTGCTAGCACAATTCTTAACCCTTAAATGCATCGTGATGGAAATTTCCGTCAACCAATCCAATGCCATATTTTCGTTTCCACAGAGCACGGGGATTCCCCAATTGTTAGAGATATTAAAATCATTTTGTCCCCAGTAGATTCGTTCTGATTACATAAAGATGTAAATTTCCACCAGGCCATTTGAAAATAAAAATAAAAAGGTATTTTTATGAATATATTTTTTTAAATATTTTTTCCTTACTATAGAGCTAATGTTACGTCCAAATAAATTTAATTTGATTAAAAAGTTAAAATCATACAATTAAGGGTTAAGGAAGGCTCTAGGCTATTTAACATTACGCTAAGACCCTCAGGAACCGACCAAAAAGAAAAAAAAATAGTCAAGTGCGAGTCGGACTCGCGCACCGAGGGTTCCGTACTAATTTGTAGGTATGTAACTACAAATTTACAGTTTTCGGATTTTTCCTTTACTTGTGCTACATGACATTGCTTCTTGCCAAATTTCATGATTTTAGGTCAACGGGAAGTACCCTATAGGTTTAGATTCCCTTGCGAGTGTCAAAATATGCGGCATAAACGGAACATAAACGCCCGTATCTTTTGATTGCGTTGATTTAGAAGTTTGATTTTTTCACTGCTTCAAGGGATTGCAGCTTAGAGTATTTGGAGGTACGGAACCCTTAACACCGTCATAAAAAAAAACGCTAAGCGAAAATTAAGTCATAGCGCGAGCAGGCGATGCGATGCGATGAGGGGTTGGGGGAGCAAGAAAGAAGTTGACGAAGTCACGGGCATAAGCTAGTCATTTTACTATATAAACATTGTATATCTGTAATCTTGTTACCAGAAGAACAAGTCTAAGTAAGAACAAAAAAAAATATTCACAAACACATATCCACTTAGGTAAGTGGGTATGTGTTTGTGAATATTTTTTTTGCAAATGAAAAGATTGCGATTTTCAATGGACCATGCCTAAAGATTTATTTTACTTAGAGCATCTTTGAAAAGAAAACCAGAAAAAAAAACCTGTTCCAATGCCTATAGGAACGAAACCGAAAATTGCCAAAATAATTTAAAATATACGACAACTCAAATCTTCACGCTAAACTCTGGCCTACTTATTGCGACAAAGTAAGAAAATAAATACTAAGGAACCTACGATTTTCACTTTACTTTAAATGAAAGGAACAAAATGTCCTTTGTTGTTTTTCCGCTTCCATCTTGACTGAGAAAAATGGATCGGCCAGGTGCTTCCGATGGCATTACACTTCTTAACAAAACATAATTGGATCACCTAAGTAGGTTGGTAAGTAATAAGTCATAATTATTTTATCATTTAAGCCGATGATCCGCTCAACATTAAAATATGTTAATATAAATTACACTTTGATTCACATAAAACAATCCAATTTAACAACAAATCCGTTTATCGTTACAATTTAATCATAATCAATATCAATATATATTATAAAAGAAAATGTACAATGTGCGTGCCGCTAAAACTCAGAAATGAGTCCCGGTACGATCAAGGGAGTTATATGGTGGTAACCCTGTATCTCCTGTCCATGAAGAAGGTTCCCGTTCCTACCCGAAGGACATGCTTTTGAAGATATAAGGACTGGAATTTTCGCCCTCTAGAAATATCTAGAACAGTCCAGAACATTCGAGAGTATTCGAGAGCATTCCACAACATTCCAGAATGTTCTGGAATGAACACATGAAAACATTCTGGAATGTTGTGGAATGTTCTTGAGCGAAGCCGGGTACCCCAGCTAGTATTTAATTATTTTCCGATTAATGTTAAAGAGTCAATCGTAACAATATAATTCAAAGTCGGCGTTTCATAAAATTACTTATTGTTCATAACGGTTCCCTGTAATATCGTAAGCGTTTCAATGGTACGCCGCAACAGATCGCCCTAATGAGAAAAGTTGGATAGCCTTCGTGAGCCTCAGAAACAATGCCGACACCCAACAATTTCCTGACACTGGACAATCAATTCAAAAGCTTTTTACAGCAGAGAAGTAGGGGGAGGCCGTCTTCGCCCCCCTTCTGAGTTTCAACTTGCTTGTTTTCGACATTTACGCTTCTAAAAAACCCAAAAATAAATTATCACGCTTTGATTGTTCCGTCGAAAGTAATAAAGGGAAGGCGGAGACGACGACGTTTTCATTATTCGATTAAATTATCGAAGTGAACAATCGTGTTTGTAGTGAGAAACCCGTTTAGTAGCGTATTTCGTAGAAGTGGTGGCCCAGTGGTCATGGCCGCATAGGTATACCAAGCAGGCATTTTACTTTGTGTAAATTATTTCTTCTCCAATTCGCCACTGCTCTCGAAACGGTGAAGGAAAAAATCGCGTGGAAACCGACATATCATCATCATCTGCCTAGCCTTTTCCCAACTATTTTGGGGTCGGCTTCCAGTCTAACCGGATGCAGCTGAATACCAGTTACTGCGTAATACGATACCTCTTGCCAAGACCGGTTGTCAGACTTTCGGGCTACTGACGACCCGTAACGACTGTCAAAGATCTACGAATGACAGCCGGGACCAACGGCTTAACGTGCTTTCCGAGGCACGGTGGGTCTTGGTATGTGAAGATGGTAACCCATCCACGAACACACCGCGGCAAGCATAGGTCAACCTGATCGATCGACCCGCGCGGCTCTTATTACTTAGCCACAAGCCCCTGTGGAAACCTTTTTGGTTCAAGGACATGTCTCGAACCAAAAAATTTAAAGACGTGTGACATCTGCCACCTACACTGGGCCCGCGTGGTGGATTATGGCCCACTCCCTCTTACAGAGAGGAGGCCTGTGTCATTATAGTAACTGGGAACATTATAGTCTGACTATGTAATTTAAATATTTATTTTCTACACTTTTGGGATAAAATTCCTCGTTAAAAGCTCTCGCTTCAATAAAACTTCAAAAATAACTGTAACGGACAAACACATTCACTCTTGAAGGTAGGTATAAAATGTCAGGTTTCAGAATTTGTAGATCGGTATCGTTTTCACAGTTATTTATCGCTATGCAGCTATCATTGAACCTCATCATGAATTAACTATTTAGGTCAAACGAAGCCTTTGTAATTTTATTGCAACAAATAAAAATACTTTCACGAATGTGTAAAATGGTTAGCAAAGTACATTTCACAAATACCATGTTACAGGTATTGAGTTATATTATATTTTTAAACTAGCTTCTGCCCGCGACTCCCTTGCGCCTGAAATTTTACCCTCCCCCCATTCACTCTCTTAGGGGTGGAATTTCGAAAAACTCTTTCTTAGTGGATATCCACAAAAAGCACACTCTCTAAATTTCATGTCTCTAGGACCAGCGGTTTAGGCTGTGCATTGATATATGTAACAGTCAGTCAGGACTTTGAATTTTATATAGTTACAGGGTATCCCTGGAAGTATGCATCAAATCAAATAGAGGCGTGGGCAAGGTCATTTCCAAAAGTTTTAACCCTGAGAAAGTCGGTGCAATTGAATAAAATTTTTGCTCGAAAATTGAATAAAATTTTTGCCAGCACGTCGCCTTTGCAGTAAATGTTTTTTGTTTTTCTTTTTCAACACGTTTTCTAGCTGCGTACAAGTATTACTACAGGTAAAGGTCCACTTTTCTACAACGTCTTGAAAAAAAAAATAATAATTGATAGACCTGATAGTTTTTTTTAATTATTTTTTTTATTGACAACTGTGCGAAGTGATTGATAAAAACAAAAATTGATAATAATTTTTGACCCGAAAAAAATTCAGCGAGATTCTAAAGGTTAACAAGTTTGGAAATAACCTTGCCCACGCCCCTATTCGATTTGATCCATACTTCCAGGGACAACCTGTATACACAGATAATGCATTTGCTTAATAGTTATGCTTAAACATAGTATATTAGATATAGTTTAACATAGTCAGCATATTAATTGTTCTTTTTATCACTAACTGTTTAATAAAAAAAACAAAGCATATTTGAAAAAAAAAACAGTATACATTTATTTATAAATATAAAATATTAAAAAAATACCACACGCAATAACCATTATTTCTTAGATGTCTAAGATGTTGCTTTTTTAAATTTATATATCTCATTTTCCCTTCTCCTTTCCCTCCCCAACCGAATATTATAGGGGAGTTTGTTTTCTTGTTTACAAAAGAACATACGGAGTGCCGTGTTTGCCTTTGTTCGCGTAATTACATTGTTACTTTCCTACCGCACCTGTCACCGTCAAATACTGCTGACAAATTTTCTCAACGTAAGCTTCGAAACTTATTAAAAGAACAATTAAAAACTTGAACTACTGGCTGTAGTGTTCTCGGTAATAGAATTTTACATGACGAAATTAATTTAAATAACTTGTGACTAATATGTACTGAGAAACTTAATGAAGACGTGAGAAAAGCTCACTCATCACGCTTTGTTAAACTGAATATCATAGAAATCCAAACATGAAATGAGTATTCGAATATCTTGTTAAATGTTTGCGCTTTTAATTTTTACCAATATCTAAATGCTACTAATAATAATGTATAGTAATTTCCTAGCTATCTATCCCGTATGTTGCACCTACCATATTTTGTCTCTGCATCACCCTAAGGTTGACTGGTAGAAAATGCCTCAGGCATTAAGTCCGCCTTTGTACAGTACTTTTTTTACTTGTGCATAAAGTTTTAATAAATAAAATAAATAAATAAATAAAGCTGTAAGTAAGTTATGTGATGGGTCATTCCATGTCCTGTTAGTTATGTGATGGGTCATTCCATGTCCTGTAAGTAAGTTATGTGATGGGTCATTCCATGTCCTGTAAGTAAGTTATGTGATGGGTCATTCCATGTCCTGTAAATAAGTTATGTGATGGGTCATTCCGTAACCTGTAAGTAAGTTATATATGTATTATAGGTAGACATAAATCATAAGAAATAGGTTCTTTAAAATGTTGGTAAAATGTCTGTCTGTGTGATCTGTCGCCATGTAAAACGACTTTGTTTTATATGTTGTAAGTATTTTTAGGGTTCCGTACCCAAAGGGTAAAACCGGGACCCTATTACTCCCGCTCCACTGTCCGTGCATCTGTCCGTCCGTCTGTCGCCAGGCTGTATCTCATGAACCGTGATAGTTAGACAGTTGAAATTTTTACAGATGATGTATTTCTGTTGCCGCTATGACAACAAATAGGAAAAAAACAGAATAAAATAAATATTTAAGGGGGCTCCCATACAACAGACATGATTTTTTTGCCGTTTTTATAGATAATGGTACGGAACCCTTCGTGCGCGAATCCGACTCGCGCTTGGCCGGTTTTTAAAAAAAATATATTTTGCAAATATTATGTATTACTGTAAACATTATTAAAAAAAAAAAACACTATAAAAACTCTTTCAGTACAAGCTCTCAAAGTTTAAACAAAATCGGTCGGACGACTGCCTACTATTTGAAATGTGTGTGAAACATCTTTGCATACCCCTTCAGGGTATAATAGATGTATCAATATGTTTTAAAACTATCACTACATAGTATAAAACAAAGTCGCTTCCCTGTCTGTCTGTCCCTATATATGCTTAGATCTTTAAAACTCCGCAACGAATTTTGATGCGGTTTTTTTTAATAGATAGAATGATTCAAGAGGAAGGTTTATATGTATAAAACATGCATAATATAGTAGAGAAACACTGATAATTTTAGAGGTTTCTAATATGATGTCGTAAATAAACACTTTTTTTGCGCTTACATTGTAAACGCTGGCTGAACCATTCGAGATAGATCAAAATAATGTACTACAGTATTGTACACCTTAAAAAGTTCCACAAAAAAATCCGCAATGGTATATGTCTATCTCTTAGGGATAACCCACAATAACCATTTTTTATCCTTAACTTTTTACAGCATTAATCCATATCCAATTAAGTACCTTAAAAACATTGTGCATTTTATATAGATCATTATGGCTCTTTACAGCATGTAATTTAAATTAATATTTTCGAAGATATTACAGATTTAAAATACGGGCGTTACCGGCCGGGGAGTCGGCCGGTGGCGCTTGAAACTACCCAACGGATTTTGATGGTTTGTTTTTAATAGATAGAGTGATTCAATAGGAAGGTTTATATGTATAATACATGCATAATATAGTAGAGAAACACTACTACTACTAACTATTAAAAAAAACCGCATCAAAATCCGTAGCGTAGTTTTCAAGATCTAAGCATACATAGAGACAGACAGACAGCGGGAAGCGACTTTGTTTTATACTATGTAGTGATCAGCATTGCACCCGTGCGAAGCCGGGGCGGGTCGCTAGTAATATATAAATTGAAACATGTCGCAGTTGATGTGAATGCTTTTTGTTTATATAAAAATCTTCTTCCCGACTTGAACATAAAATTGGCTATATACATAACTAAAACTGGCCATTATTTTTTTTGCGCTCATAATAACTTTCAATCAACATGTCACAGGCTATATTGTACCACAGCCAAATTCACTGAACGGCTTTTTTCTTCCATTTCAAACTAGTATTTAATAAGCCCGATGAAGTCAGTATCGCAATTAAAATTGTATATGGGCGATGCGATTTTATTCCGTAACTGCGTCAAACTAATTACGTGCCGTTATCTGCATCAACAAACGATTTTGCAACATATTCCCTGATTCATATCAGTCATAATATTTAAATACGTGAAACGTGAATTTATATGTAAATCTGGGTACTGTTTCATTTGGGGAGTAATTACGGATTACTATATGATGTGGTGATGTGGGCAAATAAGCCAGTTGCTAGTTTAATATCGGAAGCCTTATTGTATAATATTGTACGTCTTGTGGCATTAAAATTCCATTATGTACCCCGTTTTGTACATCTGCCTAGCCTTTTCCCAACTATGTTGGGGTCAGCTTCCAGTCTAACCGAATGCAGTTGAATACCGGTATTTTACATGGAGTGACTGCCTATCTGACCTCCGCAACCCAGTTACTGGGTAATACAATACCCCTTGGTAAGACTGGTTGTCAGACTTTCGGGCTACTGACGACCCGTAACGACTGTCAAAGATCCACGAATGACAGCTGGGACCAACGGCTTAACGTGCTTTCCGAGGCACGGAGGGGTCTTGGTATGTGAAGATGGTCACCCATCCACGGACCAACCGCGGCAAGCCTAGCTTAACTTGATCTTGATCGATCGGCCCGTGCGGCTGTTATTACTTAGCCACAAGCCCCTCAATAAGTATAAATACATTATATACTTTTCCATACATAGATGATTTGCTGGCTGATTTTAAAACCGTATTTCTGAATTTATGCATTTCTATAGGTAAACAGAAATATTTTCTCTATTAAGACACACACGAGCCATCTTTGGAACCAACTTCATCGAATCCAAGACGCTGTGGTGTCCAAAACAACAAAGCTTACAATTTGTTCGTTGGAATTCAAAGAATATTTTTCGTGCCGCAGATTAGTAAAGATGCCATATACGTATTATTGGAGTTGTCAGTTCTTGCCGAAGCTGTCCTTCGTCACACGATGCTGGCATGTCGCAGCCGTATATTTTTTCTGGCCCACTGGATTACACTACGCGGATACATAAACATGATTTGATGTGTTCTTCTTTTAGGATGAGCGAGGAGTAAAGAACCTACGTAATATGTGTCACATCCATAACATGCTTATTTTTTCTTTTTAGAGTTTTTTAGGCAGTAGAGTGGGACTAAGATGATTGATTGTCATTTTTTCGATACCATGTTTGGTTCTTATTTTTATCTGCATCTAACTGTTGGTATCTTTTCAAGCTGTAGGTATTGAGATCCTGTGTATTCCTTCTCTAAATAATTTTATTGCGCTCAGTTTTATGGTTATTTTTTAATATCTCGTACGTCTATTTATATTATCATACCTTTTAAATTATAAGAAGTTATTTAAATAGGACTGCATACCACTCCAGTCTCTAATATTAATTGCTCATTCGTCGTTAGAAAGGCTACGTAGAATTAAATCGAATTCAATGAAAGTAGACAAGTCTCTTCATTAAAATGAGAGTGAGGCTTCAACATCTTGTAATACGGACTTATATTTTTTACATGAAATCGGGGCGTTTTAAATTATGTCTCATTTTATAGTGGAGATGACATTATGTTGTATGTAAGGATACTATAATTATGAAACATGAGTACATGTTCTTTATTGTATAGATAACTAACTCATCCAGAAACGTGCATTACATATACATAACACAAATCTTATTATGGTTTAGGTAAAGGCTTCTTTAAAAAAGATGGTTTTGTTTATTTTCTACTAAATATGGAACTTTAAACTACTTTAAAAGGCTGTTCAATACTCGGTTACAGGAGAAGTTTCAGTATTTTTAAACGTAAAGCTAAAGTTGAAGTTAGCATCCTTATAAATTCTGTGCTCGATTCAACGAACTGCTTAGATTGTGGTTTCTTGGTAAACTTATTATGATCTCAAAAGTTGGAAATCTGAAAGAAATATGAAACGAAAATATATCGTAAATATTGAAATAGATTTGCACAAGAGCTTTCAAGATGTTGATAATGGTGATTTGAACTATTAAATAGAAAGACAATGACGAAATCTGATCACATTCTGATACTTTCTTGTTTTAAAAAAATGAACGATAAGATCTGTGATAATATTCCTTCGAAAAAATACTCATGAAACGGAAGTATTTTGAGCCAACGTTAAATATTATAAACCCAAAGGGAACACCCAGTTTCAAGGGAAAGGGACGTTTCCTCCATCGATAAGGGACGCAGGGCCATAGGACTCTAGAGATACGATCATTATACCTAACGCACCAACGTCAGATTAAATTAGATGAAAATATAGAGAAATTCGAATTATCTACTCTGACGTACTAGATACTTATTTTATATTATTTAAAAAACATTGTTTTAATATATCTTACACTTGGCTTACAGTTTTGTGGTGTGGTGCGTTATAACGACATCTGTTGCATATCAAATCTATGCAACACTATTTTAGAATTTTGTGATGTGAGCGTCACGTGAAATGTATGGATTTAACGCCACACAGACACGTTGTTGTGGTGTGGTGTGTCCACACCACAATAATCTGTCCGGGGCTTTCGCAAAATATTTTAAATAAAGGTATAAATTCCGTTAAAAACAATAAATAAAGCTGAACACGGTAAGTATCGAACCTACTCGTATCAAAACTATCGTTTAAATAACTGTATCTGTGTATTGTCCAGTTAATTACTTACCCATTTAAACGAAACATCATGCAAATGACATTTTTCAAGTAGAATTTCATTAGCATAGATAGGAAATTTCACGTTAATTAATAGTCGCCGTTGCTTTGAGAAATGAGGGTTACGTCTGACCGCTTCATTCTCGTTTGACAAGATTAATGGCATAATGCCACGCAACCACTACCTCACAATCATTATTGAACCTGTTTTGAATATTATTTCAAACATTTGCTAATTGATTTTAATAATAATAATAATAATAATATCTTTATTTCCCAAAAATACAGATAGTTGTACATTAAGTTCACAATTTTGAAAATACTATAGAGTACATTACATAAAACATTTGGACACAGCAGAAATCTGTACACAGTAGAATAAACTCTGTCTCTTAAACTAGGGGTATCCTGTATCTTAAGAGACAGTGCTTCGCAATGGGTTTGCAATTGAAATGTATGAGTGGACCGTGTCGATTTAACTTAAGTAGGGAAAAAAGTTATAAGTTATGAAAACAGAAAAATCTAAGTTACTTTGGTTTTTAAATTATGCATGCAAAGGTGAGTGCGAGGGTGAGGGTGATTGAATGTGATTATAGGTGTGTTTATGTTTGTATGTGAGTGTGTATACGTAGGTGATGTGGTGATTGTGTGTAAGAGAGTGATATGTGCGAGTGTGTATGTATCCGAGGATAAGAGTGTTTTTGCAAGCAAGGAGATGAGTGTGTGCTTATTAGGTGATGTAGGTAAGTAAAGTCTCCGTTTCGGCATAGTCCAGTGTAAGTAGCCATTCTGTCACTTTTAATTTTAAGTTGTGTTTGTTGAGGTCTAAGATATTCAGTTTTTTAGTAATCTTTTTGTAAATGTAAGCGCTAATTACATAAAACTGATGCTTTGCGAACGTGGTCCTATGTTGGGTGCCTGAAGGGAGGTTTGTGCGCTTTTTAGGGTTTGATGGAGGAATGCTGCTATGTTTCCTAAGAACGGATTGAAGCACAAAGAGCTGACGGACTGTAAGAACATTACAGTCTGCGTACAGTTGAGCAGTTGGGTATCTCTGGGGCTTCCTAGTCATTACTTTTAGTACAGCTCTTTGTGCTCTCTCAGCCCTCAGGAGGCCACCTTTCGATGCAGCACCCCATACACAGATGCAGTATCCTATGACTGATTGGCAAAGTGCATAGTACACCATTTTCAATATGTCGGCATTTGCAGAGTTGCGGAGGGATTTAAACATGTGTATAAGTCGCAAGGTTCTAGTTGTGACAGCGCCGAGTTGGTTTTTCCATGTAAGTTCATCATCTATGTGGACTCCTAGGTACTTTACGCTGTCACTTCTAGTTAGTGCTGGACAAAGACAAGGTGCTGATCGGTTGTAGCAAGAATGGGCAGTAATTGAAAAACTGCGTGACGGTGCGGTCTTTCGCCTAATTGCAAATGGAATGTAGCAAGATTTGCTTATGTTTAGGGTAAGAAGGTTAGTATTGAGCCATTTCATTATTTCCGCCACTGCAGACTCTGCTGCAGATTTGATAACGTCCCAAGTAGGTCCATGAACTAGGATCGCGGTGTCATCAGCGTAAGTATATATCTTAGTATTTGGGAGGTTCATTTTGCAAAGGTCGTTAATGTAAATAAGAAATAATGTGGGTCCAAGTATGCTGCCTTGAGGGACGCCGAAAGTAACAACCTCCTCCTCACTGAGGTGGGTGTCAATTTTAACTCTCTGGGTGCGATTCTCGAGATAATTTTTAAATATTTCCATTGGCATACCACGTACACCTAAGTGTTCTAATTTTGAGATAAGGATGGGAACAGAAACCGTGTCAAATGCCTTTGAAAGGTCCAGAAATATACCTAGACATTTTGTCTTCTTGTCCAGATTTTTAGCCACCTCTTGTGTCAATCCCAGTACAGCATCCTCCGTTGAAACACCAGCTCGGAAGCCATACTGGTTATCTGCTATAATGTTGTATTTTTCTAAAAAGGTCCTGAGTCGACTGTTTAAGATCCTTTCAAGGATCTTAGAGAGTGTCGGCAAAACAGATATAGGCCTATAATTATTGACACAGCTTCTGCTCCCCCCTTTGTGTATAGGATGGACTATCGCCTTTTTAAGAGCATCTGGGAACACGCCCGATTGTAGACAGTGGTTGTATATGAAGGTAAGTGGCGGTGTCAGTACGTGGCGACAGTTCTTCAATAAAAGAGGCGATATACCATCCCACCCGATAGCACAATCATTGCGTAACTGTAGTATAAGCGACTCTGTTTCAGCCTCATCTACTTCCAAGAGCCCGAGCGAGTTTACAGGTGAGGGGTTTGTATTATCAAGACGAGACTGATCGTTAGTCGGAGGTGGTGGGGTGTTGTGTTGTGATATAATGTTATCAGCCAACTTTTTGCCTATATTACTGAAAAAATTGCAGACCTCATTTACTGAAGACTTTGGATCATTGCGTATTTTTAGCAGCTCAACGGGGCTTGAACACATGTTCGTGGTATTGGTTATTTCCTTTATTGCTTTCCATAAAAACTTTGGTTTATTACTTGCTTTCTCAAGCTCATTCCTTTCATATGATCTTTTTAATTTTCGGAGTAGGTCATTGCAAAAGTTCCGGTAACGATTATAAGTAATTTTCAGTATAAGGTTGTCTGGTGCTTTCTTGGACTGCATGTGTAACTTATCCCGGTGTCTAATACATTTTAGGAGACCAGTAGTTATCCAGGGTTTTAGAGTTCTTTTGTGTCTGGCGATTTTAGCTTGGATTGTGTGTTTGGATATGACCATTGTTACGATGCCTATAAATTTGTTCATAGAAATATTAGCATTCTCCTCAGTGTATATACTTGAAAAGTCAGTATTTTCCAGTTCCAGCTTAATTGCTTCATGGTTGAGGCGGGTGGAAAGATAGCATGTTCTCCGCGCAGGGTTTGCGTCTGTGATGTCGAGGAGAATCGGCTTGTGGTCAGTTATATGGGACTCTAAAACCAGTGTGGTCGACAATAATTTGGTCTTTAGAAGTATGTGGTCTAGACTTTTATCAAGGCGAGTAGGAAATTCGTGAGTGGGCAATAACCCTTGAGAAGCATTTAAGATGAGATAGTCAAGACATTTGTTGTCCTCATTACGTTTGATTATATCCATATTTAAATCGCCCACTAATACTATATTAGGACAGGCGGATATGGTGTCGAGGACATTAGATAAGCTAGTCTTGAAGTTATCAAAGTCATCGTTGGATTTATATGATGGAGAGCGGTATATTGCCACAACTGCTAGTTTGTTTTCTATTTGACACATGAGGCAAGTTCCGCCCTTAAAGGTGGGTTCCCATACATTAGTTTGCAGTCCCAGTTTAGTATAGATTATTACTCCATCATTTTGGTTGAGATTTATTTGAGTTGAGTGAGACTGAAAACCTTCCAATATAGGTAAATTATTAGCTTTACTCAGCCAACATTCGGTCAGAACTATGATGTCAAAGTTAATTTTAGTTAGTCGCAATAGTACTAAAAGTTGATCGAAGTTTTTATTTATACTACGAATATTTAAATGCAGTAATTTAATATCGCTACCAGAAACATTGACATATTTTAAACAGTCTTCTGGGTTACATATAAAGGAGTTGCCTACGGTAAATTTATCAAGGTCGTTATTAATATTAATTAAATTAGTCATTGTTAATTGGGAAATAAATGTCATAGTGTGAGCCGGTTGGATAAGCAAGTATTATTTTGTACATAAAGTTAGAATGGCAAGTGCATCGCACATATGTGTATTTTATGATATTGTGGAGTATTGTTATGTATTTGTGAGTCATGTGAAAATGTTTGTAATTAGGGTTTACAGAACTGTGTAGTGTTTGTGAGAGTATGGATGTGTTTGTTAGTGACTGGTTGTTTTGATAATAATATAAGAAGATGACAATATTAATAAAAAGTGATCTAACTATTCTAAATAAATTAAAGTAAAATAAATTAAAATAAAAACGATTTACAGTGAGTTCAAGGCATAGTCACACATTTTTGCTTCCAAGATCTTGTAGGTGTTTTTCGGTGCTGATTAAAATCTGTTTATCACCCTCTTGCTTCCGCAGGAAAATGTTACCATTTGATATCCAGCAGTATGTGTATTTGTATTTTTTGGCGAACTCACGGGATTGATAAAATAACTTCTTGGTACTGGCTGGAAGTTGTTCAGCAACATACACCGGTTGGTGTTTCCCTGGTAATCCAATCAGGCTGGTGTTAAGTTTTTCATCTCTTCCCTTATCCTTGTTAAACGACCGCACTGCAGAGAGGAGTGTCTGTTTTGTCTGCACTCTGGAAAATTCTGCAATTATTGGGCGTGGGGTATCAGAAGTGGCAGACTTCCCTGGCAGACGATAGATGTCGCGCAGCTCGGATTCGGGAAATTGCACTCCAACAGCTTTGCCTAAACTGCATACTGTTTTTATGAGACTGGTATGGGTTTCCGTGTTTTCTTGTGGTACATTTCTCAGTTCAATACCAGAAGAACGGGATTTGTGTTGGAGATCTGTTATTTTTTGTTCCAGGCTTTCTATATATAGTTGCTGTTCTAGTCTTTCTTTCCTTAAGTCCTCAACTTCTTTTCTCAGATCTTCGAATTTTAGATTCATGAAAGACATCGATTTTTCGATCTCTTCATTTGACTTACGAATTTCCGTGTTGGTAGCTTGAATTTGGGTATTTTGTGTTTTTATTTGGGCTACCTCAGATAGCAGTCTAGACATTAGGGCAGTCTGTTCCGTTAGCGTTTTTGTTATGCTGTTGTCTTGTTGATCACCAGAAATTAAAACTGACCCGCCTTCAGGCGAATTATTATCTTGTCGAGGCCGCTTATTACGATTTATATTTACGTAGTCGCTCATCATTATTGCCGTGTTGATATCGGGTTCAGATTGGGTTTGACTCTGACTCATCTTGTTTATTTGTGGTTTTGGCGTTTTAGGTGGGGTGCGCTGAACACCTGCCATGTTAGAGCACAATCAACAACGATAATAAAATAGAGTAGGTACTTATCCGAGATTCAAGGTGGAGTTCAAAATTCAGTGTATTTGATGCGGCTATCTATACGGCGGCGGCAAACAGCAGTCCAAGACCGACGCCTCAAACACTGTGTGGCGCGGCAGCGCGTAAGCACGGCGCGCGGCGTAGTCGATGGAGTATCGTAGCCGACTCGTAGCACCGGTCGAAGTGGCAGGTTCGATGACGTCAGTTTCTCGTAGCAGTCGTAGCGCTCCTTTCGTCTCAAGGCCACGTAGTGCGCCGCTCGTAGCTCGTAGTGGTTAGTAAATTCGGCTGCTGCGCTTACGTTCGTGTGGCTGAGTGGCGTTTGCGGCGACTGCCGCGAAGGAGCCGCTAGTTCAAATCCCGCTCGACCAACACCAATCACACAGCACTTGTTGTCGAGGCAACACTGCAAACAATGTCTATCCCTTTCGAGGGGTGGAGTCTAACCGTTTAATAACCGTAGGTGTAAACGAGAATTTAACTTCTATACTTTGGCCTATCAGAATTTAGAAGAATAAAAATTTGCAAATATTTATGGGCACACGCGACACGCGTCCACTCTCAAAGACGGCCTAGAGGCGAGAAATCAATGCTTCTATGATTTCAAAATTAATATCAACATATGTAAAATTGTTATTTTAAATGATCCGCCTATAATTTTCCCACTGCTGGGACACGGGATTCCTCTCTTTAAGAGGGAGTAGGTTGTAATCCACTACGCGAGCCCAGGGCGGGTTGGTAGATGTCACATGTCTTCAAACTTTTTTGTTCTAGAACATGCCAGCTTCCTCGCGATGTTTCCCTTTACCGTTTTGAGAGTAGTAGTGAAGAAATTATTTACACAAAGGAAATTACCTGCCTGGGTTCGACCCTACGACCTACAACTCGTGATTCGCGGCCGTTATCACTGATCCACCACTTCTCTCTCAAAATTGTAGTGTTAAAACATAAAAACGAACTAAATTCACGAGTCAGCTGTTAACCACAAGAATCCGAGTTCTTAAAATAATGTAGGCAGTAACATCAAGTACTGTTAACGTAGTGAAAAGCCTTTGTTTTGTTAATTACTGAGCTCGGGGCAGTCCGCACCTGCTTTCACCACACCAGAATAAACTGTGCGACTAAATTTCCTCTGTTTAAATTAAAAGATACTCCTGACCAATAGTTACTTCCGCCCGCACAGAAGGGAATTTCAAATTAACTCGAATTTCGAATATTTTAAGCAAAAAACTTTTAAAATACACTTGAGTTAGCCATCTGTGTAGACTGTAGGCCATAGAGCCTTGGTAAATGATGACGTTAATAATTCCATTATAGGGGCGGCTATAAATTCTTTGGGAACACTTTCCTCTGGAATAGACAGTAGTTAGAACGAGTAATGGAACAGAAGAGGTACTAAGGAGCAATAATTGAAGTTACGATCAATGGCGGCTACTCACGGTACGAGTATAAGTCGAGAAGTTATTTATATTTTAGTTCATAGAACTGAGACTATAAACACTAAAAGCTTTATAATATAAATATTCAATGTCTATAGGCAACGTAACTAGTTACATTTTGAAGGATCAGATTCAATAAACTATACATACTCCACGATCATTTATTATCTCTGTCTCCTAGTACCAAGGAATTAATTTACCGAAGAATTTCTGAACAAGTGTACCTACTGTAAGCTTCCCTTATGAAATTCCAAAGTTGTACACAGATTAAGATTAGTGACAAATTGGCTTGATATAATTACAACAACGATCTATATTTCCTTGCCTCAGCGAGCTGAGACAATCTTGAAGACGCAATTTTTGACGTTGGAATTTAGATTATGGATGTGTATTCAATATGAACGTTCTATATTTTGCCAGTAAATAGTATTTTTATTAATAAAGATCTCAGTAGAAATATACATAAACACGCTTTCAAAAACTTTTTACTATACAACGTGTAACGTTAAATGCGCAAAACCTGAAAATAGTTTGATCAGAATAACGAGCAGAATTCATCCACTTTTTAATATAGGTCACATTTTTCAAAAAAATCTTCATTAAAAACGTAGCCGTGTCTATTTATTAATAGGTTAAGCAATGTCAGCGCGGCGCAGCGGCCCGGTGACGACCCCTCCCTCGGCAAAGCGACGTCGCAGACGCAAGAAACGATCAGAATGGCCAGTTAAACTAAAACAACACATAAAACCTTTACAATTTTTTTACTGACTTGTTTTCTCTTTGAAATAGGTCAATTGAATTAAAAATCAGTTGGGGTGTCTGAGGTTTTGCGCATTTAACGTTACACGTTGTATAGGTACATTATACGCACAAATGTGCGCTTTTCCGCTACGAGAAGGCTCTGAGCTACGCTCTTTGCGATACGCTACGCGCCTATTTGTGCTGCACGTTACGCTACGCATGAGCGCTGGCACTACGAGCTACGCCAATGTCAACTACGAAAATAATGAAGCTATACTCTCGAGGAGTAAAAATGCCATAATTATACTTAGGTATGCAAAGCTCAGTTGAAATATGTAGATACATAAGTCTAATGATGACACAGGCTAAGTCTAGACTAGAACGTGTAACAATACAAAAACACGCACTCGACAACCTGTGAAGTGCGTGTCATTGTAACAATCGTAGGACGTAATCACATTAGTACTTCAGGTGAGACGGCGACGCGTGCGCTATCACTGCCGGGGGCGAAGCTCTCGAGAGAGCTTGGAGCACCCTTCTAGCCCCCCACTGACACAAGCCCACCCTTAATCAAACTACGCAGTTAGTCCTGCTCCTTCAACCACCTTAAAAGGTGTCTGAGCCCCCGTTGTATCGAGACGAGGACTTTCTTTAAAGAATTTTTGTTAAAGTTTTGCCCATCTTTGAGTATAATGTAGGTACAGCTACATATGTGTATGGGAATATTTTGTACTTTAGCTAAAGTTTTGAGGTAAAGTCGTTGTTTAAGTTCATATATGCTTTATACCCGTATGCAGAGTTTAAAGTTTGTAGTTAACGTTAGATCGGAAGTCATAAAGGCAACTGAAATGCCGAATATCGAGGGTACAAATATTAAATCACTTTCACCTAAAGCTAAAAGCTAGCTTTTGATAATATGACACGAATAAATTCAACGTACAATTTTGTACCAGTGCCGGTATACCCGATATTTTTTTGTACTTTTGCAGGAACTAGACGCCATTGAACCGAAACGATACCGGAAAATAGTTCCAAAATCAAAAAAGCTTTGTTTATTAATATTTCAAAAAATATAGAAACGGTTTTATCATTTTATTCCAGAGGATCAAACGGTAACACGGGAACAAATAAGTGCATATAAAATTAAATTTAAAAAACGACAGCAGTAATTTCTGTATTTCATTGTAAATATTTGTTAATTTATTTAGCTTTTCATCAATAAATTTCACTTTAAATACCTACAACTTTTAGACCGCTCTTAATGAGGTCCCAGTCATGTGTAAACAACAATTTAGATTGCTATGCGTATACCACGTTTACTATTACATTTGTCCGCGAACACCACAAATATGTTGATACAATCCTAGCCACGTCGGCGCGCGGTCTTGAATGTACCGCAGCGGCTTCCCTCGCTGCTCCCACAGTCCCACGCAATTATAATGGAGCGCAGAGAATTAGCTTCAAAGATCATTTAAATAATACTACTAAAAGACAATTGTATTGTATTTATACTGCCTAAGCAATTGTCATCTCACTTCATTAAACTAGCTAGGCAACGTAATCGGGAAGGGGCTCTCAAATTTTGGTTTATATATTATATAGTCATGTTCAAAGTCATATTAATAAGGCTACATACTCACTGACAGGTAGCTTGCTTAGTGCCTAGAGCCTAGTGAGTCACTTTGTGAGTAGCGAAGTAAGACGAATGCTCTAGAATTTTCGCAACCGGCCGCACTGCGCGCTTGGCGCCTTCGCTAGTCGCCTAGCGTGTATCGAAGGATGTTAAGTCACTAGGCTCTAAGCACTGGGCAAGCCACACGCATGTGCGTACGTCGCCTTAGGGATTCTTATAAGTCAACACAATAAACGTCATTACATTATTGTAAATATTACAAATAAAAAATAAAAAAACGTAATGTCAAATAACCAAACATTAATCATCATCATCATCATTATTTCAGCTGAAAGTTGTCCGCTGCTGGACATTTGCCTCCCCCAAGCACGCCACTTCGACCAGTACTATGCTTCTCGCATCCAGCGGACTCCTGCAGTCGTCTCGAGGTCATCCACCTTGTGAGAGGCCTTCCGTCTTCTTCTTTCTTCGTCATACAATAATAGAAAAAAAAAACAGTAATATATTTTTAAGGGTTGCGTTTGAGCACTCACCTGATGTTAAGCGATGAGCTTTGGTGGTGGATAATAACCTACCTATTCGCTCGAGACTTGAAAAGTCAGGCAAGGAAATTCCCTCCTAGAAGCAATACACATAAAGATTGTTTTGCAAAAATGCTAAATTATATGGTGGATATTCTAGCTGTGGGCCAGCTAGAATATCCACCATATAAATGTTGCTGCGTGTTTTCGATTTTCTAAGAGACCTTTAAATTCATGTTTCCTTACGATGTTTCCCTTTGAACCGATTTGAATTTGCTGAGTCTTGAAACCGCTTGAATTTCACATCTTATACGGATGGAAGTAGGTATCTGCTCTATTAAAAGCTCAAGAAACGTATCCTTACTGGCTTTTTGCTTATTTACTTAAGCTATGTATATGTAAATTCAGTCGGTAAGAACATTATTCTAAAGAGCGTATGTTTAACCGGCACTCAAGATACATACGCTTTTATTTTTTTCTTTGTGTGAAGGGAAACTGCTTCGTTAGATATTTCTCAAGGCTGTAAAAGTTATGTTCGAAAATACTTTCTCTGGGTACTGTGATGGAGTGCCACTTGTTTTGACTAACAAGGAAGGTATCCCGACGTGTCACCTCCGATTTTTTTGTGGCTGATATATGTTATTCTCCATCAAATTTTAAGAGACACGTTTTTTTTTTTTGCCAACGCGCCTTATTTGTGGGTGAAATAGCCTCCTAAACATTACCACCTTTCGGGGCAGTTTGAGGGTTTTACATACTTCTAGTTAATATTTTTCCAAAAGACCAAATGGATATATTATTAATATATTAATATCCATTTGGCCACAAAAAAATCGGCGGTGACACGTCAGGATACCTTCCTTGTTAGTCACTCTAAGTTACAATTAAATTCCCATAAACACACGTGACGTGAGTTATAGTCGTATTTTTCCAAAAGACCAAATGGATATTAATATATCCATAATATTAACTAGAAGTATGTAAAACCCTCAAACTGCCCCGAAAGGTGGTCAAAATTAAGACTCTTCTATATTTACCAACAAGGAAGCAAAGACCTCATAGCTTTGCATAGTAGACCCTCCCATATGGAAGTAGCTGTCACAGGTAAAATTAGCTTAGGAATATATTTATAAGCTAAACGATTCGTTTTTGTTTAGGAACTGAGCATTTGACAGTTGTATGAAATGGCTAAAACACGGCAAATTGACATAAGGCATAACAATTAATTTTTACACAAACTATCTAGACGGTAAACGTCCACGCGCATCGCTTGTTGATGTTTGATTTTACTATTTCTTGTCTCGTGGCCAGGAAGTCAGCTAGGATGGTTCCAGCCGGTATATTCTGTTACAATCTCACCTTGCAAACTCTTGTAGATATGGAGGATAAAAATATATACATCTGGATAAACTTGTAATACTAAATAAACTAAAAAAAATCTATTAAAATAAAAAATATAATATCCTAACATAACTAAACCTATTAACAAACTAAAATATGGCGTCGAAAAATTCCTCCGCATCGCTGGCGACTGGTAATGTACCCAAGAGACTGGCAGCACTGCCACGTTATATGGGGTGGAATGACAATTCCCTTCAAGCACGTTTTGCTTTTCTTTTCACGGAGAGATTTTTCCAGAATAGGTCGCCAGGTGCCACTTTACACTAGACATACTTTAGTTATGTAATTCGTACTGATTCTTTTAAATTCTCCACAATAATATAGCAGTAAATGTGTATACGTTACTTTTCTGTAAGTAGTAGGTAAGGGCCTTATCACGCTGGCGTTTCGTAAGCGAGCCCAAGGCGAGGCGAGCGCGCAGCGAGCCCACCGCGAGTTCACTGCGAGCGCGCGGCGAACCCGCCGCGAAGACGCTGCGGGCGCGCAGCGATTTCGCCGCGAATAGCAAAATGGCGTCGACGGCGCTATTTGCGCCAGGCTCGCTGCGCGTCCGCCTCGCTTTGGACTCGCTGGTAAATCGCCACTGTGATAAGGCTGTAAGCAATCACCATTTGCGTGGCCCTTGGGTAGCGCATCCCTGAAAGAGACTATGAATGAGACAAAAAATGAAATTGCCTAGAAAAAGTTTATACTTACCCCTTTCCCTCAGGAATGAAAGAAATGCATCTAAGTAATAGCAAGCTTTCATTACCTCGCTCCAGCAGTAAATATCTAATGGTTTCCTATGACGCAATATTTTACTTTTATTTAATTTCCATCTTGAAAATATCATCTTTCTGGTACATATTTTAAGATAAGAAATGCACTGAGTGGTCTCACTGGATCCCCAATGGCAGGAAACGACTGCGCGGTAGGCCCAGAAAGAGATAGCGGTATGAGCTGGACTCCTTCTTAAAGGATTGGCCCACAATCGCAGTAGACCGGGAAAAGTGGAAAGAGGGAAGGGAGGCCTTTGTCCTACAGTGGGACAATACAGGCTTATAATAGTAAAAATAAAGCTGAAACTGATTATTTTGTAACCTGAGGTTATTTGTTTTATTTGATCTTATTTTTAATTACCATGTCTTAAAAGGAAAAAACGGAACGCTTAAAGGATCACTTCGCTGTCCGCCTGTCTGTCCGTCTATCAGACTGTGAAGACCCTTTTCTCAGGAACACGTGGAGGTAACTAATTAAAATTTATATCAAATACGTAGGTCTACGGTCCCTTGGGGTCGCGGGCGCACAGAGTGGGGACTATGTCCGCCCACCAAGTGACCCCAGGGAAGACGGTAGCACAGTGGTCACGTGCTGCCGTGCATAGCGAGGCTCAAGGGACGCCCTTTACAGTCTCCCCAGGGATGTGCCTTACAGGCGTTGCACAGAGGGGGTTCCGGAATTGGTCTTTTAAGAGGAACCGGGACCACCCCTATGTGCTGATGGAGATAACCAGGGTGGTTTTAGTGAGGTAGAAATCCCACACTAGCCGACCTCCCTCCCCAGAGGTCGAGTGCCTTTTGAAGGTTCCCACAGAACACAAAAAAAAAAAAGGTTTACGGTCCCGTGGAGCGCTAAAAAAATCAAGCTTCTACGTAAGCTGTTATTTTCACGTTAAAAATTTTATTTATTTTTATATTTTATAGGCAATACTTAGATAAACTCTGACTAATCAATAAAAAACCCATTCGAAGATAAAAAAATAATATCCGACCGTTATTGCAGCTATAGAGCTCAATAAAACCGTTCGTCGAAGTTGGTCAACAAAAGTCGGTCGATCCCTAGATACTAATCAATTTTGTTTAGCGTTTTATGAAGATACTACAATCTGTCTGTGTAACATCACGCTACAAGTAATAGGAGCTGAGCATCAATGAAAAATGTTGCAAAAGCGGGAAAAATAATTCTTGTTGAGAGCTTCCGTTGCGTGTGCTGCGTAAGTCGTTAAAGTTACGCAAAAATCATGTACGACGCAATTATATCCCCATAAAAGTTCTAAAAAAAAGTCCGGAACAGCATAATATGTCTATCTTTTATGGTTGACTCACTATAACGTTTTTTATGGTAATCAAATTTGTTCTTAAATAATGCATTTTTTGTGAAGGTGTTTTCATTAACATGACATTAATTTTATCCAAATAAATACGTTATTCATGACAATTATTTAATATTGAACAAAATTGCCCTTGACATCATTTGATTCCAATGAATATTCTACATTACGTATTTTAAACATACCTACACAATTGAAATAATTAATAACAACTAACATTCCAGCCGTGGGGACCTTTTTCCGTTTTAGTATATAATAACATTAAACTTAATTTGCGATTATTTGGTAAAAATACCATAAAGTTTGTGTTGAATTGATTATACCATAGAGTCCCCGTGCGTGTCTAGTGCCTTATTATCAAGGGTGGTTTATTTCGTGGTTTATGACGGTGCCTTGCCAATTTAATCTTTTTAATAAAATAAGCGATAGACATAATGTTAATACTAGAAGTAAAGATAAATTAGATTATGTTTCAGATTATCTAAGGTACAGACGCCAGCACATCAAGCTACTACAATCTGTCTGTGTAACATCACGCTACAACTAATAGGAGCAGAGCATCAATGAAAAATGTTGCAAAAGCGGGAAAAATAATTCTTGTTGAGAGCTTCCGTTGCGTGCGCCGCGTAAGTCGTTAAAGTTACGCAAAAATCATGTATGACGCAATTGTTTCCCCTTAAAAGTTCTAAAAAAAGTCCGGAACAGCATATGTCTATCTTTTATGGTTGACTCACTATAACCTTTTTATGGTAATCAAATTTGTTCTTAAATATTGCATTTTTTGTGAAGGTGTTTTCATAAACATGATATTAATTTTATCCAAATAAATACGTTATTCATGACAAGTATTTAATATTGAACAAAATTGCCCTTGACATCATTTGATTCCAATGAATATCTTAGGAGATATCATAGTTTTAAAATAAATGCGCAAGGCCGCCGGTAGCTCTGCGAGGTTCAGTATACTTAATTCCACTCTTACTGATCATAGCGTGATATTCCTAAAATAGCTTCTTACAGTAAGTATTAATGTACTAAGTAATGGAATATATTTTAGTAGGTTTTTTCCTCAAATTAACGCGGGTGAAACGGCGGGGCACTGCTATTACAACATAAGGATAAGGAAATCTGTTACGGAGCATTCCTTTGTGGAACTCAAGCGTGATGATACAAAGAAATACAGTTGTGGAGAATTGCATAGGCATTATTTATGTAAACAGGGTGGCAGGGACCCCGACGTACAAACTGTAACCATGAATTCATCCCACGATTCCTAAAGAAGAAATTATTCGTCGTTTATAAAAAAAAAAAATCTGCTGTTTCATAGAAAAGTGCAATACTTTCGCGGTCAAAATGAATGGAATAGCAATTTTTTTTAAAACCGATGCAAAATTTGAACGCAAGGGTTCAGAATCATGTGGGTACTGAATCCATGGTACATGGTTGCGCGTCGATGGCCCTGCTACCCTCTACATTTGTAAAACTTAGTATCAAAAGTACAGACGCCAGCACTTTAAGCTACCCGAAACTGTCAAATTTTCCCAATCAACTTTCAACCTTATGCTTTAGAAATAAAGTTGAAAATCTATTAAAGAAATTTGACAGATTGTAGTAGCTTGATGCGCTGGCGTAGTTACCTCAATATTTATGTCAGCTCGTATTTTAATATTCCATCGTGGTACAGAATATATTTGGACAGTAACGGGCACTCCGTTTTAATTATAGGCCGACCGCTTAACTGAGACGATGCCTGAGGTAGCTGCGCGGTGCGGGAGGGGTGATAGTTGTCACAAGTTGACGAATCACTGAGCTCTCGCTTCACGTTACCACACCCCTCCCGCACCACGCTGCCACATCAGGCAACGTCTCAGTTAAGTGTTCGGCCTATAGTCATCAAATATCTGGAATATTTTCTCCTCAAAATAAAGTACCTAAAAAATTAAATAAAATCAAACAAAACTGGACCCAGCAACCGGACAGTATTTTTAATAACAGATTACGTAAAGCAAATTAATTAATAGCGAAGCACCGCGCACAGAAGAATATTTTGTTACCGTTTCACAAAATGAGCCATGAATAAACATTTGGGCTATTTCGGCGTAAAAATTCTGTTGTCAATCGTCTGATACCTCGCGATGATTCCCACCCTAATGGACATACACTCAATTAGGTTTAACTGCCGCACCGTCATTCAACTTAATGCCTGACAACGACCACACCGAGCAGGTACCTATTTATTTTTTATTGACAACAACAAAAACAGGAACAAAGTTTTATACAACACAACATTTGTATAATAAACGTTTGCTATTTAATATACCATTGCGGGCTAAAAACTCGTTGTGTAAACTTTACTTTTTAGTTTTATTTCAGTCTAGCCAGATTTGTGTGGCTTCGGCCGCAGACCTCGTTTAACCTTTTGTGCGATCGAAAAGGAATATCAAAAGAAATGCACTGAGTTTCATATTTGTAAGTGAAAATGTCATAGACGCAAAGGATTGAGTCGCAGTTGGGTTAAGTATTTGAGTTATAAGTTAATTTGTGAAGTGAGCTACCTACTTATAGCTTAATGTTTTAACGAGCCAAAACACCTCTATTACTTTTTCAAACACAGCCTAAATCCCAAATATAAATAAAACATCTCTCAAAAAAACGCGAAACTTTTAAAATTGTTACTAAAATATCACTAGTTATTTTTTTTTTTTTTCATATTTCAATATAGTGAGTAGACACTGAAACTAAACTGAATTTATTTTCGGAACACAAAGATAGGCAGAAACAATAACTGGGACACCCGTATCGTGTAGGGCATGCTATCAACTGACATTTTCTTAGTTTTTCCTCAAATAGTGTCATTTTATTTGTCCTGGGCGACAGGTAGAATGTTAGCAAATACATTGTTACGCCAGTCACGTTAGCATTAGTGCCGATTCCTTTTTATTTACACGTCATATAACATTAGCGTTAATAAAAATAAGTGCCTACTTAAATGTAGGTGCAGTCCATAAAGTGTTCAATAGGTATAATGTACCTTAAGGGCCTCCACACACGGACTGGTTCGTCGACATTTTTAAAAAGTTTTTATGTGCTCCTGTCTCGCAAAAATCTCTTTTATATGTGTACTAGCTGACCTAGTGAACATCAGAGCGCCTCAGAATCAATAAAAATAATGTATGAGAAATTAAATCACCTTCATAATTATTTTTTTCGTGAATTTTTCCCATGTTTTAATAGATATTCTGCTCTTTGGGGCGGAGACAAATCTAAGAACCAAAGATCATAATAGTCGGTCCAGTCGTTCTTGAGTTATAAATGGTGTAACTAACCTGACTTTATTTTACATAAATAGATTTAAGGAAAGAAAATGCCTGAGGCACAGCAAAAATTCAGAAAAAGCATCGAATTTATTAAAAAATCGTTCTCCAAACAAACTATACTTAAGAATACAGAATTTTATTAATTTTATTTGCTGTTCCCGCGACTTCTTTCGCGTCCATGTCGGAAAACAAATTGTATTTCATGTGTTTTGCGGAACCCTAATTCTTTTTAAAAGCCTTACTCCTCATAACATCAGCTATCTGCCAGTGAAAGTCCCGTCAAAATCGGTCCAACCTTTTCGGAGATTAGCCGGAACTAACAAACAATCTGACAAACATTTTAAATATTATTTTTTGTTATATACTTATATACCTTGTATACTTTCATATGCATTTAGTAAACAACTGTTATTTTGACATTACACGCAGATAGTTCAATTTTATTTATTTGTATGTTTACTTAGATGTGACGTAAAACATAAATCAAAGTCCTTGGCGCCACCACTTACTTCCGATTACACACTTGATTTCTAGTCGCGGTTGTGTTACAGCCCTTATACTCATTCTAATGTACCTATTTGATCGTTCAACTTTGCTAATAAACGTTAGAACAATGATTTCAACTGAGCTCAGCGGTCGATGTTACACCGGAGTGAATAGTTTCCCCGTTGGCACTCCGCTAGAAGTATTTGAATAGATATGTGATTATTGCCGCACGCAGGTAACGTCGGAAAACTATAATTAACTGGGTTGTGTGAAAACTTGAACTAGATCGACGTTTTTCACTAAACACATATATATCTACAAACCACTTTTATTACCTACCGTGATGTTTTAATAGACTACTTGGAAATTATTATTTTTGTTACATTTCTGCTCACTCGGTATTACAACGGGCAAACCTACCAGCAATAAAAACCCAAGAGATTATTTAACTGTTAAGTATTAATTGTCACACGACATGAATTCCTAACACGGCTTTTAGATTGTAATATAAGTCGAGGATCATAAACGTTAACGACTGCGTCATTTAACTTCGATTAAAAAGAAAAGCTATAAAAAAAGCCCATTGCCAGTGGCTGAATTCGTGCGAATTTTATGCCAAAACATTATAGATGGTGAGTTGAAAGCAACCACAACTCCACTGCAGAGTACGACTTTTGTTCAGTAATTGCTGTAAATATTCTACAGTTTATTACAGTATCAGGGCCCACGATTTATGCTAACTAAGCATTTTAGACAATACATTTAATTACAGTTTTTTATCCTCTTAACTGAAACTCTGCTGCACTAATGAATGCCGTAAACAGTGTCCATGTTTTTCGCGTGCGCTACAAATTTAAAGGGGACAGCTTACACAGCAAAATCGTACCTTTTTCTCTGCAGCTTACCGAAGATAAAAACTCTGTATTAAAAACTCTCGGAATTTTTAACCCATATTTTTTCGGTACTTTTTGTCATACACGGAGAGAAAATTCTTAGAAAAATTACTGTGCTCGTAACTATAAAGTGAGTGCAAGTGACATGTACAGCCCGCTTCAGAGAAAACGAACCCCCCAAGACTTAAAGAATAATCGCTCAAGCGACGGCGGGCGCGTCACGTGACTGGCCCCGAGCAGCTCCCTCCCCGCCGCCCGCGCCGCACCCATCTCTGCCCGAGCATCCACCGATCCGACTCAAACATTATTTGCATGTTTGTATGTTATGTAATAATTAGGTATTGTGGTATTTTTTTCGGCTTCTGGCCGAACCGTATACCAAGAATAACTTACAAAAAGACACTACGTGCCGTATAGGATACGAACCCGCATCACCAGGCGCCAGACGATCATTAAGACCGTGCCTTATACCAATAGGCTATTGGCTCAGTTAGTAATCTCAACGAAAATTCGAATAGCATTACTCCTTTTATCGAACAAGTTTGATAACGGTCTAATCTTCTAGACATTAAGGTTTAAATTTCAACTTCCACCACGTGAGATACACCTACCGTCCACAACCTTGTTTTACAAAATGCAATACGTAACTCCTCAATTAACTAAAAGATAAGGTTGAAATTAGCATAGATTTCTTGTTTGGTTGAATAGAATGTGCTTGATTCCGATTGTTGCACTACCGTCATTTTACTTCAGAAACTTAACTGCTGTATGAACTGCGAGTTAAGGTTGAATTTAGAATACTTCTTCGCCCTATTTACTAAACTGTGATTGAGGGTATAATTATTTTTCAAATCGTTTCGTTTTCGTGCCGATCAGCTTGTGTGTAATGTCTTCGTCGTAAAATTATCCAATTTACGAAGTTTTTGAACAGTTGATTCTATTAACCGATAGTATGGTTCGATTAACAACTTTTTGAAGGCTAAAATAATTGTTGTTCTCTGGGAACCGGAACAAAGCATATAGCATGAGAAATATGGGCCTAACATAACGGTAAGATTTACGTTAAACACATATATATTTATTGTTACAACCATGTTGCATTATTACTTACAAGGTGGATTTTTTTATGTATTTCTAATATGATCGTTTTCATTACAGAGAAAAATAGTTCGTAGATGGATACAAAGGTATCAAGCGACGGGTGATGTGAAATGCGATCTCACCCAACTGCTTACACTAATGAATCGGAGCGATACCTTGGGACACACAAAACCTGGGAACTAATTCGAAATAGTGCTGCAAGCTTCAATATGGTTTCGGGCATGAAAAGTCTTCAAGAAGTGATAGACAGTGACTGCCATCGTCTGCGTTATTAATAGACAATTTACTCGGCAGATTGATTGTGTAACTTATCTGATAAAATTGCATTGGAACGTTTGAGCAAGTGTTAATAATTCCCAATATTTGTGGGATCATTATCTCGTAGTTAATCAAAAATAAACAACCTTTATTATTATGAATCCAGTTACTCTTGTTTACAAGTAGTCTTGTAATGTGTTAACGATGCACCATCTGACCTCACATACTTTTCTAATGCTGTGTTAAAAGTGTTATCAGAAATTGTGATAAAAGAGAAAGATGTATATTGCTATACTGTTATAGTTTAGCATGTTGGTTCTTCCTCTGTAATTCACAGGCACAAATGACAACATTTCACTTTTTAATCAGGCTTTTTTCCCCGTAAGATCATACAGAGTATAAAAAAATAATGTTTTTACAACTTTGAATAAATAAATATTGTAGTTATGTTACTAGAAATATCTATAAACGAACCGTTATCTAATGTCAAACGTTCTACACCTCACCCAGGATATATATTTTGTATTTAGTTAATATTTTAAGTAAATAACCCTAATTTAACACAGATAGAAAACTGTATACTCGTAATAACTGTATATGTGGATTCCTAAAAATGTAATTAATGAAATAAATGAATATTTTTTATGCAACATGCCTGGCTGTTCTTACAAACCCCATACTTAACATTTGTTTTCTTAAATATGGATGTTTTCTGAAACGAAAGTTACGAAAATCACCTAATCAACTATTAAAGAAACTAAAAAAAAGAAAAAAATAAAACTCATCCGCGGATTTGAACTCGTGACCATCGAATTGCTAAGCCGCAGTTCGAACCACTAGACCAACACGCCATTTACGTTATGTTACGAAAAACTTAAGCGTATGATATCACTACCTAAGTGGGGTCCGGTTTCTCTGAAGCTTACTGTACAGAAAATTTTCTGAGTGAGATTGGGAAAAATTCACTATTTGTCCAATAAATTTTACTGTACAGCATAAGAATTTTTACTGTGCTAGCATGGTAATTTTTCCATTACCACTCAACTGCACTCAGATTATGAGACAGCACAGTAATTTTTCTGAGATTTTTCTCTCCGTGTACTCAACTATTTGTTTGTTCGTTTCTTCACCCTTCCCTTTCGCCACCCATTGCTGAGGCAGCCTGCAATCCACGCCACTCTTCTCTGTCACTATTTGTCTATTATTAAGCTACCCTTAACAACCTACCTGTTTTATAACAGATCAAAACAAAGTCGATATTGTAGTTTATGCAAATAGCCTATGATTCCATTATTCCGGTATGTTTGTTTTGTAGTTTCCAGAAACTAAACGGCTTATTTCTACAAAGTTTTATCACAACCGGTTCATTAGTTCAGTCTACCATAATATAAGTTACCAAAAACACGGCCATTTTCAAATGAATAATATCTACTACTAAGGCTTACGAATATATAGCGTTGTTGCCGACAGTACAGCCACTGTACCTAGAACACGCTTAAAGCTCTTTAGCATGAAAGCTCGGACACTTCCGATTTCTAGTGCTCCCTCTATGAATTTCAAATGTCTGTGTTAATAGGCGTTGGCTACTTTTAAATGATCCATTATTCAACGAGGAACTTTTCTACCCAACTAAGTAAATGACCGCTGAATTTGGCTTTGGCCATTTGGTATTCACAATTGAATCATGCTTACATTTTACACGCTAAGTATCGATTTTCTGAGAGAAACGTACGTTTTTATTCCTAACGGGTTACAAAATAATGCAAGAAATGAAAGACCCCTCTTCCACCGAGTGCCGATTTAAAGACGTCGGGTGCATCTCGATCAGTCAGCTTGCTTCCAACCTTGATAACATTCCTAATTATTTCACCTTAACTATCTGCTCTCAAAACGGTGAAGGTAAACAACCCAACCCGCACTGGGCCCGCGTGGTGGATTACTGCCCACCCCCTCCACCGAAAGGAGGCCTGCTCTGCTTATTCCACCATTTGAACCACAAATTAAGTAAAGAAAAGGATAACAGTCACTGTGCCACCTTCTTTTTTTTTTGTTTACGGGGGGAAACCTTCAAAAGGCACCTGGACTTTGGGGAAAAAGACCAGGTAGTGTGGGACTCTTACCTCACTAAAACCACCCCAGTGATCACCATCAGCACATAGAGGGGGTCCCGGTACCTCTTAGTAGACCAATCCGGAACCCCCTCAGTGCAACGCCTGTTAGGGCACGTCCCTGGGGAGACAATAAAGAGGGTCTCCCCTGAGTCACTGTGCCACCTAGGCATTAGCGTGTAACTGTCTAAGCATTTATAGACGACATGATGCGCCACTGCGTAGTGGGTCAGAAACCCACTCGTTTTTCTTTTATTATTATTATTTTGTTACACTCAATTGTGTCCCACTGCACGCCTCTCCTTTTTCTTCTAATTGTAAATCTCACTGTCTTGTGCGACCTCTAGCCATGTTGGTCCTGCAAACTTCATCAGATCTTCACACCACTTTCACCGTGGTGACAGGCGTCCAGTGAGTGACGATCTTTGTCCACTGTTAAACAATATTTTTACAGAGAACCTGTTTTTGCAAAGTCAACTGGCTTGCTTGCATGTGTATACATAGTTCAAATAAGCACAGTTAAGCTACAAGTGAGCGGCGATACCAATTTATGACACTTGATATCTACGTGCGGGCACGGAAGGCACATTAAGCCGTCAGTTACGCTTCATATGTCTGAGTGGTGTTCGTCATTTAAGCGTGTGGGTCTTAGAGATAACTTTAGCGTCCTACTCTGCGTTGAATTGGTTGGCACAGTTTTTGGGATTAAATCATTTAAAATAAACAATATTAATGTTACGACACTTTGGAGTGAGAATTAAGAATAAGTTTCATCTTCTTGGAAAAAGAACAAGCTCTTACTATATTTTTTATTTTCTTTATTTATTTAAGTTTTTGTTGCCTTTTTTTATTTTTAGTGTTTATCAGTGGAAACTTATAAATCGTCTTCAATTGCATCATTATAATCAGCCTATAATTCAATTCAATTCCTTTATTTCAATCAACAGTTGGATCATAAATATAGCATTAGGTACATCCAAAAATATTAGAAAAATAAATAAAAATAAGACAAAAACACAAGACATATTTTCATTTGATTGTTATTGTCACTACATTAAGCATACAACAATGGTTAATGTAGTGACAGTCGAACCTCTCAGCCATCCAGCCTCCTCTCTGGGAGAGGGAGTCGGCCTTAATCCACCACGCGGGCCCAGTGCGGCTTCGTAGATGTAACATGTCTTCGAATTTTTGTTCCTAGGACATGCCAGTTTCCTCACGATGTATTCCTTCACCGTTTTGCGGATTGTTTAAGAACACCGTATAAATTAGCTGTAAGTTTTCCGAATAGAATAAAATAAAATAAATAAACTGTTATCATTTTTGTTTGAGTTTATAGAAACCACAAAGTTTTTTTTTTTATTCTTCATGTAGATCTGTAGATTGTGACACTGCCGAAATAAGAATATTAAGAAGATTACGAGATGAATTTGTCGATGACAATGACCAAGAATCACTTTGCTTAGTAGATATACATTATGTATATCAGCATATACCTACGAATGACTTTTCTACAAACATACAAGTCGTTCTTGACCAAGTCTCAATGAATAAGTAAAAGAAGCACTCAACTAGTCCTAACTAAATAATGTATAAAGGGTGCGAACGTTTCTCAAAGGTATTCGTAATGAAGTGGGACATGACGAACTAACTTCTCACAGCATTGGACCCGCATAGAAAATTATGGGAGCCGCACATAATTATGGAAAGTTACTTCAGATATATAGAATAGAGCAACCCTAGGGAAATTGTCGTGTAAAAATCCAAAGGCCTTACATTTATTTCCAAGGCTGTCACAAAGGGTTTTCATAGTAGGAACTAAACTTTTTGCACACGAAAAGCAGAGCCCCATTGTGGTCTTTACTGCATTACCTATATACAAAGTATAAATTAAATAATGGACATTATGAGAGTAGTTTGTTCTGAATCGATTTCTGTCATTTTTAATACAGGTACCTATCTTCTTATCCCAAAAATAATTCAAACTACATACGACTTCTAAATATTCTCTTTATGTATTATGATTATAAGATCATATTCTAATTGGGGTTTTTGGTGGTGTGCGTTAATTCCGGGACATGTAGTTTCTATATACTATTATTAATCCTACTTCGTGGTGATAATACAATTTCAATATTCCAAAACATTTACACAAATCGATGTTAGCTGTCTTATTTGGAATTCACGTTTTATACCAATCACGCGCTTATCTGAACGGATATTAGAATTCAGGGTGCAATCGTGAAGACATTTACTAACATAATTACTGTATACTAACCCATTAGTCCTACCCTAATGCCGTGTATCTATTATTATTGTTGTAAAACGCCCAAATTGCTGAACATGTTAAACACAACATTATTCAGTAGTGGGTTAACTCGCCACAACCATGCGCGAATATGTACGCCTGTATTTGGCTGCGCCTAAAACCGCTTAAACAGAAGACTAAGCGCGCACATACATTTTTGAAATGCTTTTAGTGTCCTCGTAGACCATACGATCTCATTCCTGAGTATATACATTCCGTAAGTAAAGTGAGAAGCCTAGAATTTATTGTAGGGGCCATTGTGAAGCCCATCGTGCGTGCTTCCGACTGTGGAGCGGCCACAATAAGAATTGATATGTGTAGTACGCTCGTGCGACAGCAATATGCACTATTTTATTTCAATACAGAAGCGGAATGTAGTAGCACCACAGCTATTATTTCATGTGTTTACTAACCCGTAACTTTGTTCCAAACTGTTGTATGCCAATAGGAATTCACGATTATTATTTGCATGATTCTGGTTCTGATAGTGCATATTATATGTGTTAGTTACGCTCAGGTAAATATTACACCTAAATACATAATCCCAATTAGGCTTTCCACGTATAGGCAAAGCTTTTCAATTATATCAGGCGTTTGTTAGAGCCAAATAATACACGAACTTTGAATTAAACATTTAAATCTGAAATGTATTATTAACATTATAACGGTTAGTCACGTAAATAACAATTGCACACAATCCTTTTGAATCATTACCGTCAGTTACAGTTATGGAATATTGTCCCAGAAATAAATTCAATTAAATCGACAAAGCGTTACTTGGTTGAACATTATTTTTATGCTTCATAAGGTTTTGTCGCAGTATGCTAAAGCGGCACGTGTTATTTCGATTATTCGTTACTGATCTGTTATTTCAGCACACTCGTAAAATGGCGTCATGAAATTCGGCGTCGTTGATTCGTCACGTGTCGCGTTCCCGGAATCTATGCGCGTTTATGTCGGGAATAAGTACACTTGTGCCTCCCGAATGTACTGTTTTTATCGTAAAACTTTTGCCTTTTGTTTAGAGACTACTAGTTCTAGTTCCCTGTATTGCTTCCCAACCATTACGTGCATAATGATGTGGTTCGATCAAAGTGGTTTTATATTGGGGAGTCTATACCTTGTTTTTAACCTATTTCTTTTTTTCTTTTCTTCGTTATTTACAACTAACAACAGTTAATTTTATGTAAGAGGATTTAATACTAGAACAGTTTTCTTTTTTCATCAATTAAGACAACAAAATTTCATAAATCTTCCCTGTGAACTGAAAAGCGTAAGTATCATATGATGCCTAGCTCGGCTTATTCCGGAATCTTTCCCGTACCCTATCCAAGTTTCTTGCAGCTTACAACTCAATTTCCTTCAGCAAATCCTGGATCAAGAAAGGTATACGCTCTTCAACTATTTTATGAATAAGTATATAATTTCATCAAAATATGTAAAACAATAAGTCAATATGAGCATAAATAAATTCAGATGTAGGCATTGTTTATTTCAAAATGTAAAGAGAATTTGAACAAAGTCTACAAAATAGAATAATCCCGAGTATTTGTGAGAGCAACACCAATCTGGAGCGTTCTCGATGAGCGTGACGTCTCTTCTCTTTAATCGTATATGCATAAAGGCGACACATTATTTTGACGTGGGAATGATTATGTCACTCGTCGTTACCAAAATGGCGGTGGTCGTCATTAAGTCGGAGTGCCCTCGTTTAAGTCCGCGGCGCGTAAACAGCAGCGGAAGGAAGGCAGGCTAAAAGCTCGGGGTACTGGTGCAGCTTGCAAATTAGCCACGCTTGCTGGATAAAACACGTGAGGACGAGCTAAGAGATTACTTTCTATGAAACACCACTGCATATTTGCAGAGGTACGTTTAAGGGCTCAGCTTTTGACTTTTTCCCCGTTTGGAAAATTTGCGAGCGTGTCCCAGTTACCTACATGACAACTTGCTCATAATATTCGCAAACGTTTTTTTTTTTTTTTCATAATATTATTCTGTCTTCATCAAAGTAGTTGGAAAGTTGGTGGACTGTATCATATTTTTTTCATTTTTATTTTGATGTCACGCTAACTAAAAAAAAAAAATAGCGTTTGAGTTTGAACATTGTGTTTTTTATTGTTCTTTATTTCTGCGGGTCTGCGGGTACGGGAATATCTCAACAGATTTAAAAAGTTTTAAAATAAACTAATCGAAAATGAAAAGTAGGTAGTGAACAGCCGGTCGATTCTGGAAAAATCTCACCGTGATAACTAAGGTGAAGTGAGTTTAGAGTGAGCTGTGAGTCATGCTGATGCTAGGGATTGACACTATTGACGACTCACTCCACGCTCACTTCACTCAAGTTTTCACAGTGAGATGGTTACAGAATCGCACGGCTGAAGAGCTGAATATTGGTGCCCTAATGATGTTGTAATGATTTCATTATGATTTTCAAATTATGTAATGTAATTAGGTAATGGAATTTAAACTCAGTTTAATTGTATAGCAGCGTAAATTGTAAAATAAATTACAGACTTTAAACTTTCTCGCATTAAGTATGGTTATGTTCTTATTGGAACGAAGTTCCATAATTCGGGTTTCGGTAGGAGTTGACTGATAGTAATCCTTACGTAAGGAAAAAGCGTTATGGCCCTCCATGCGTGTCTCTCACTGTGTCTCTTTCTATATACGAGCATGTGCGTGCGTGCGGACCTTCGTTTCTGACGGGGGTCCCCAAACCACCCACTTATTTATTTTTTTCTTAATCGTATTTATCACGATAAAGATTAATTATACAATAGCCAACAGATCTCGGTATGTTCTTCAAATATTGCCGTGTATCATCCGAAATAACGAGTTAATAACTAGAGATAGCCGCCAACTGTCGGAGTGTTTGGCATAAAATTAATTTGAATTGACAATTTCTACAATTAGCGACCGGCACCACGATGTTACGTAAATTGTCTCATCTCCAGTATCATTTATATGTATTTGGTTAAAATTAAAGCCAATCTGACACGCTTGGTGAATGTACGATGACAAGACCGATAGGCCCAAGTCCCGCGGTAGGAACTAGAATTAACAATTGATTACGAAAAGTACAGTATTAAATATCGACATTTAGAAAACAATTTCTAATGTAAAGCTTCATCAAATCCAAACTAATATCTTGAAGAGAAGAAATTCACGCTAAAACGGCTCAACGGATTTGAATGAAATTTGGCACATGGGTAGACCATGACCTGGAGAAGGATATAGGCATTTCGTCTTGGATCGCAGAAGAAGTCGCGGGCAATAGCTAGTTTAAAATATTTTATTTCGCAAAAAAACTACAGCGCACTCGTGAAATGTTAAAAGCTAGGTGTATGGTTCCAATCGGTCGTTTGCTATTGACAAGAGCCAGCAAGAAACTTCACGGTTGGTACCACAAATCTCATATTTACGAGGAACCTCGTATGGTTCGCAACATTCAAGCTATTTTTCTAAAACCTATGAACTATCCTTTTTAGGGTTCCGTAGGCAACAAGGAACCCTTATAGTTTCGCCGTGTACGTCTGTCCGTCCGTCCACAGCTTAGCTCAGAGACTCTTAGTATTATAAAGCTATAATTTGGCATGGGTATACCGATATATTAATCACGCCGACAAAGTGGTAAAATAAAATCATAAAAAAAAAAAAATACCGTATCTCCTGTACACGTAAAGTTGGGATATCTTTTTTTTCGTCTACCCCGTGGTATGGGGCAAGAATGTTGCGGGTTTGTGAAAACAATTTTTTGATTCAGGGATCCGTTTGTGAAATACGAGTGGCTTTAAAGTGCTAATTTTTTTAAGATTCGAGTGTGTGTCCTGTCCCCTCGCCAGCTAAATGGTTGTTTTTGGATATGTGAAAAAATTCACGGTATTACTAATATATAACGAAGTTAAAAGGAAAACTATCACAGCTAAGTAGGCTTTACAGGTTTACGAGTTATAATCGACCAAGTTACATTTGCAGTTGCAATGTATGGGAGAACATGATTTTCAACTACAATGTTAAGTTTGTTCTTGGGATAAATTCATTCCAACTACGAAACCCTTCATTGTGCGTAGTCCGACACGCACTTGGCTAGTTTTTTTTAAATTACTATATCTGTTTTCTCACTTTAACTTACGGAAATGTTGGTTTGGTTTTGGTACCAGGTCCGGTACAGTACCGATACTGATTAGAAATATCAATAGGCAAACGAGTATTATCTGTAGGTACTAAGACTCTCGTACCGGTATCACACCAAGGCTAATGGTACTGGTTCCCAAAAATACCGGTATTTCAAGCCCAGATTGTTCTTAATGATTCTAAGGCAAATATTAAGACATTATAGGTTAGCGTAACCGCAACTATAAAGGAAGTGTTTTATCCAAGCTAATAAAAAAAAATAAAAAAAAAAAAAATAATGAAAACAATCTCTTATTACGCACTCCCCAGTTTCTTTATTTTCTTTATAGCCGCAGCAATGACTTGTGTAGAAGTTTTTCTAAGGCTTTGCCGAGATATTGTTTTACTTTTTCTTCCTTCACCTACACACGCATATTTTTTATCTTCCTTCTTCATTATGTCGGTTTTTCTTTACAAGCAGTAAACTTATTATACACGTTCCTTGTAACGGCTGTTCTTAGTTAGGTACTTTAAGAGGATTGAAAATAATGTTCAACGTTTTTGGAAAAAATCTGTTTCATATACCATGCTAGCTGCGGCCTAATCTCTAGTCACGTGGTACTTACTAAAATCCTAACAAAACAAGATAATCACACTGTGAATCTCGAGTTAGGTTCAAGCGTGTTAAAGGGCAGACAGACAGACAGACATTGGCAAGGCAAGGCCTTTACTGGTGTTTTTAAAATAATAATAAAAAAAAAACAACCGACTTAAAAAAGAAACACTACAAAGTGAAAAATAACTTTGATTTCGGAAGTCGGTGTCGTTGGTTCCGCATTGTCGTTTTTCGGTTGTTTTTTATTGTAAAAAAGTTTATATTTTTCACTCTTTAGTTGTCCTCCTCACAAATACATATAAAAACTATCCGTGTATAAACATCAGTGACAGGAACTAATTAAAACATCATCAGTATACAACGTGTAACGTTAAATGCGCAAAACCTGAAAATAGTTTGTTCAGAATAACGAGCAGAATTAATTGAACCGCTTTTTAAATACCGGTCACAGTTTCAAAAAATCTTCATTAAAAACGTTGCCATGTCTATTTATTAATAGGTCACGCAACTTAATGTCAGCGCGGCGCGGCGGCCCGGTGACGACTCCTCCCTCGATAAAGCATCGTCGCAGACGCAAGACACGATCAGAAAGGCCAGTAAAACTAAAACAGCACATAAAACCTTTACAATTTTTTTAATGACTTATTTTCTCTCTGAAATAGGTCAATTGAATTAAAAATCAGTTTGGGGTGTCTGAGGTTTTGCGCATTTAACGTTACACGTTGTATACTAAGTGGAAAAAAAATCGTATTATTGAAGCTAACTCAAAAACTACCCAAGCAAAGTTAGTATAATTTATATGGGACCACCCCTGAGGCATACCTTACCAATTAAAAAATAATTTTGCAAACCGGCTTATAAATAACGGAGTTCTGAGGTAACATAAAAAATAGATATATTCAACAGAATTGAGAACCTACTAGTTTTTTTGAAGTCGCTTGTTAAATAAAATCACCCACCTGTCTACCCCTTTACAGTACCGCTAGTGATTTGCTATCAATAAATAAACATTTACTAATTGAAGAGTTCCATTGTCTGTCTCCGAAATTCATCAGTAGATTTTTACGAAGTTTTAATGGGACCATTTCGGAAAACAAAATGTTAAATAACAGACTGTAATTCAGTGAGTATGCGCAGGAACTCCACGACCTGATCCCACCATCGCCCCTTTTACCATCGGACAACCAGACATACTACAGCGTACTATCCACACTTGGTTGATATCCCAACGAGTGGTACTCAGCGCTTCTCCTCCACGTTTATTATGCGCACAGCCAAAGTGTGGAACTCTCTGCCGGCATCTGTATTGCCTCCCACATTTAACCCGTTTGCCTTCAAGGCAAGAGTAAACAGGCATATTCTGGGCACGCTCGTTCCATCATATACCTCATCCATCGCTTTCCATCAGGCGTGATCGAGGTCAAGAGCAGCCCATTTAACAAAAAAAAATTAAAAAATCAATTCATAAACGTAAACAAAACAGTTGTGACCGAATTTACTTGCAAGATTAGAGGTACCCCAATAACAACTTTGACAGAAATGAGGATGTATCGTGGTATAGTGGTGTTGTGTGACTGCGTAAACAATGCATACATATGCGATAGCAGTAATCGCGGTTGATTTGATTGAAGAGTTCCGTTGTCTGTCTCCGAAACTCATCATCAGATCTTTACGAAAAAATGGTTGGTCCCATTTTCGGAACAAACCTCTTTTAAACTAATTTTTGAAAAATAATTTTGCAAATCCGTTTATATATGACGGAGTTAAGCCCGAACATACATTAATAAAATAAAAACATCCAAATTGTGAAACTCCTCTTTTTTTTTTTAAAGAAATCCTTTCTGCAATTATGACATATATTCTCTCATAATCCAACTACGAAATGTTTCAACAAGTAGCGGCTATAAATGACGATTCCCCCTCAGAGTATAGCCTGTTTGAATGTTGAACAAGTCGTCGGGGCCCAATGCTGAGCGAGATTTACCGCGGTCAAACTTAGACGCACCTCCCGTGGGATGATTACGCTCAGCCAACCTGTAGACGATCGCACACGTATGCGGAAACTTATTTTATTGTAGCTCTGATATGTTATTATGTGTAGGTATGTAATGTAAGTATTAGGTATGCAATGTGTTTTACCATTGTATGTATCTTCTTGAGACAATAAAGTTTATTATTATTATTATTAATGTAATATTACGTAGGTGTAGTGTAGGTATTAGGTATGAAATGTAATATTACGTAGGTGTAATGTACAGTGGCCTCCAAAAGTCCATAAGCATTCTCACAAAGCATTAGCTTGACGTTTAGTTTGACTTACGACCTTCTATTTTCAAGAATAGACACATGTATCATCATTGTCGTCAACAAGTGATTGTACTTCATAATTTCAACGTAACTACACAAGTCAAGATGGCCTAGCGGCTAAGCGCCTGCAGATAGATCTATGCGCGAATCAGTGAGCCGTGAGTTCGAATCTCACGCCGAATATGTAGACTTTTTGCAAGTTTTTACTCGATTGGAAGAAATGGGACAGAAATATAATATTCTTTATCTTGTTCGCTTTGTTCACACATTTTGTAAAGTTAAGAAGGTAGATCGTAAAAAACTTAATAAAGAATTTAGATTTCTGTGAGGTAGACATGAGTTTTATGAATATTTAACCGTTGTCGTTTTAGTTGTAGTTGTTGGTTAGTGACGTGTGGTATAGATAGCGGTATTGATTATTCTCAAAATGCAGGCAAATATTAATATTGAGGCGGGGGCGACGATTATTGGGCTGCATAAAAGTGGTCGTAATAGAACACAAATATCTAATGAAACCGGACTGAATGTGAGTATTTAATATTAATGAATTGTAACTTAAGCTTTTATTTGAAAATACATATTATTTGTTGACATTGGATGATTCTTTTTATTGATTATTAAGTCCATCATGAGGCCTAAAAGATAAATAAGTAGTGTTTATTATTGGATTTATAAATGCAAAGTTGTAATATTTGAATAGGTATTATATTAAATAAATATTATTATATTATATTAAAATGAAGTCACTTTAGTATTTTGTTACAGCTGCCTAATTTCACTTTTTTTTTGTTTTAGAGGAATACTGTAAGTCTCTGGATCAAAACATACGAGGCAGAGAAAGGCCGAAGTGGAAGGCCGGCACTTATTAGCGAGGCACAGCGACGACATATGGTGGGCGAGCATGAATTTTTATGGATTCACACCAACGAGACACTTTGCTGAACTATTCGACACCTCATCGTAAACTCTTCGCCGTGCCCTCCACGCTGAAGGCTTGCACAGAAGACCAGCTAAGAAGCCCTTGTTGACAGAACGACATAAACAAGAACGATTACGTTTCGCACGGTATTATTTAGATTTTGACTTGAATACTACCATATTTTCAGATCAAAAGACATTTAAATCCAGCCATAAGGGTAGGCTTCATTTATGGCGCAAGGATAACACTCGCTGGTGTGATAAAAACGTATGCCCTAATGCAGAGTCAGGTCGAATTGCGATTAATATGTGGGGATGGATGAGTGCAGCAGGGCCAGGAGAACTAGCTTTTATGTAGTTATACAAAATATTAATATCTAAATGTTTTGTTTTTTATAATTAGACGGTGTAACTAAATATTTAGTAATATTAGCATATCCGTATTATTTAATGACCTTAAACAATTGAGGTTTAGTTTCAATCTTCTTTTCGTCAAGAAAATGAAAAATTAAGCTATTACCTCGATACATTTATTGTGACGTTACATTAAAAAAAACATGTTTATAAAGTCTAAATCATATATTACTTTTCAATAAACTTTACTGAATACCGATACCTCTAATAAGTGGGTATCAACAATTATATTTGTGTTATTAGAACATCCTTTCCTTGTTATGTTATTATGAATTGACTAAGTGGGTATACAACAAAAAATCTTATGAACGGTTACAAGAGAACTTCTTTTTATCTAAGTAGGAATGTGACGTCACAATTATTGTCATCAAAATTGTTAATTATATAAATAAATAAAACGAATAAACATTTTTGTTATGATTTAGCACGACTATTTTAGTTCCACCTTCCAAAACCGAAAAAATAAATTAAATATCACATAAATACTTAAATAATAATACAATAACTAATATTTCCTTCTTATAAAAATGATAATAAGCATGAATACATTATAAATAAACATAAACCTAATAAGTTTTTACTTAACATTATTATGGTTTCAAAGAAACAAAAAAACGGCTAACAATAATAATTCAGATTCGAACTCAGAGCTCATTGATCGTGAACCTGTTGCTTAGCGCAAATAGCTAGCAGCACATATTAGAAGCTTGCGAATTTTAGCAATGCTATGGTAAGAACAGACGCGTATTGTAAATGCAACAGAAATATCATGCTATTTCGTCTATTACGACGACAGTTCATTAGTGTGTGTTATCTGCGGAATGTTGAGACATCACTCGCACACGCACTGACTGTATCGCGCTCGTACTGTTCATGGCAATGTGAACTTTAGCGTGCTTATGGACTTCTGAGCGTTTACTGTATGTATAAGGTATGAAATGTATTATTACGAAGTAGTAATGTAGGTATTAGGTATGAAATGTATTATTACGAAATAGTAATGTAGGTATTAGGTATGAAATGTAATATTACGTAGGTGTAATGTAGGTATTAGGTATGAAATGTATTATTACGAAGTAGTAATGTAGGTATTAGGTATGAAATGTAATATTATGTAGGTGTAATGTATGTATAAGGTATGAAATGTATTATTACGAAGTAGTAATGTAGGTATTAGGTATGAAATGTATTATTACGTAGGTGTAATGTAGGTGTTAGGTATGAAATGTAATATTACGAAGGTGTAATGTATGTATAAGGTATGAAATGTATTATTACGAAGTAGTAATGTAGGTATTAGGTATGAAATGTAATATTACGTAGGTACTTTTAAGCTAGCCAAACGGGCTGATTCGTTCAAGTTTAAGCAAGCCAAGGATGGGTGAGCATCCAATAATTATAGTCCCTCCGTGCCTCGGAAAGCACGATAAGCCGTTGGTCCCGGCTGTCATTTGTAGATCTTTGACAGTCTTTACGGGTTTGACACAAACTTCCTCATTTAAATAATTATTGTCTCTTAGTTAAGGGATGACGATAAAATCAATATTCATACAGTCCAGTCCTGCCTTGTCCCAAAACCCGTCAATTAGATTAGGTCGCTATTGATGAAAACAAGACAAGGGTGTAAACAACTTAGATGAATCCTATTTACGCTTAAACGTTGCTCATAAATATCGACTCGAGGGAAAATAGGTTCCTATTCTAATGTCGACGACGACGACGATCTATATATATCTATTCTGACGTCTACTTGTATAGATAGATATCTACCTTAAAACTGCTATCAAACGCTTTAACCCGGCGTCCTTGTGCTAGGAAATAGTTACATGGACGTTGAGGTGGGTCAATATTACCCATATATTGAATACATGGTATTTACATAATTTTTAAGTAAATTCGTACTTTGTATTTATTTCAGTATAAAGGTATTCTGGTTTTGATAGTAAAACGGAAAAATAATAATTCAGAAACGTTTAATTGAGTTTCATCAACTTTTAAAATAACTCTCAAAAATTACATTATTAAAAAATGTGTACAATATTGGCTCCAGCTACTGCACAGAACGGTAACGTCACGCGCGTATTTTCAAAAATATTAGAAATTTTAAACCAGCCGGGTAATTTTGACCCAACCTCAATGACGCCGGGTTAAGGTCCCACCTTCACTTTTTGAACATTTTTATCTTACACTTGGCACCTTTCACTCGAACTGAAACATCTGAACACAAAACGAATCAAAAGGGAAAACTAAATGAATTACTGAACTGATCCAACGATGTTGGGTTTCGACACTTATACTCGTCTACTGAATGATCGAAAAATGAAATGAGCAGAACGTGGAATAAAACAAAAATGAACAGCCGGTCGATTCTGTAAAAATCTCACCGTGAAATCATAAGTGACGTGAGCTTGAAGTGAGCAGTGTCAATAGTGTTAATCCCTAATGACAGGTCACTTCCCGCTCACTTCACCTAAGTTCTCACGGTGAGATTTTTACAGAATAGCACTGCAGGAATTAAACTACTTGATATCAGTTTTAAGCATCCCGGTAGTGTTGATAATGCTTTCTAACTATCTACTTTCAATGCTCATATTGGCTTATAGCGCAGCGCTGTTAGCCAGTCAAAACGTTGAGCGCAGTTTGAAGCATCTTAGAAAGCTTTTATTATTATTTATTTATTCCTTTATTTCAGGCAACTAAGGCCCTTAAAAAAAAAAAAAATAATACATACTACTACAAACATACTTATAAACTAATAAATACAAAATTATCACAAATACAATACCTACTATAATAATATAACTTAAAAATACTATAAATAAATACAACATAACACAACTTATACTACTGCACACGAAGTGTCGGCGTCGTGTTTCGCTGACTGGTGTCATGTAGCAGGCCACGAAACCGGCGATACACAACACCCTTCGGCCAGAACTCTTCCTTGAGGAACTTCTCGAGATGATGTGTCGGAACACGCACCACGAACGACTTGAAGTTCGTGTTGTGAACCGCGTTCGTGTTCGTGTTGTCTCATTAAGATATTAGTAAGAAAAGCGATGCTAAAAATAAGCTAAAAATTGATGCTAACTTCATACACGTTCTTCAGCTGCATTTCCTCGTTATTGCACAGTTGTAAATTCAGAAAAAAATATTTGCCCTCACCCATGATCTCAACAGTTACTGTCATTTTTTTGACAGTAGTACCTATGAAATGGCTTTAACATGGTTACGTAATATGTCAACTTGCTTAACAATTAATTTCACTGACTGTAGGTACGGTCAGAAAAATTTATTCCCTAATTCAATTGTTCATGTCCAACAAATATCTCAGTTATGGTATTTTTCTGCGGTATTGTTCAATAGCAGTATTAGCAGTATAAAAATAAAAAGTCCTTGGCCTCGTGTTAGACCAACACGATGTTTTGGCCCAGATCAAAGTGTTTCTCTTAGTTGAATAGATAGAAAAAAATCATCCTCATTTTTATCCATCGTCACGTCGTACTGGAATTATGATAAAGCTTGTTCGTAGATCATTATAAAATAGGTTCAGTACATAATAAAGAACTAAACATAATAAGCAATAAAGTACAGACGCCAGCATATCAAGCTACAACAATCTGTCAAATTTCTTTAATAGACTTTCAACTTTATTGCTAAAGTATTAAGTACAAAGTTGATTGGGAAAATTTGACAGTTTCATGTAGCTTGATGTGCTGGCGTCAGTACCTAATAAAGCCGCTTCTCGTATCCGTTTCTGTGACAGCGTTGTTCTTCTAAACTACGGAACAGATTTTGATGTGGTTTTCGTCATCATTTAGAAAATCCATTCCGTAAGGTTGATGTGTATATTAAATCAATATTAAACGTATATATTATAAAAAATCTGATGTTTTGTCAAGTCGTAAAAACCGTGCGAAGCAGGGGTGGGTCGCTAGTGACACGTAAAAGCAAGGAAGTGTAGGTATTCCAGAGATTTTCCAATCAGTGACTTGTCTGTCGTTTTCTTAGTATAAACATTTCATATTTCTGGTGACGTTAATGGTATTGACATCCAGCAAATTTCGTCGAAAAGGTCTTTTATATCTCAGATTTTATTATACGTACTTGACCTTTATAGTATAATAAATAATAAATAAATAAATCCCTGGACATTTCACACATCACCATTTGTCCCAAGCTAAGCAACCTAATGCTTGTGTTATGGTAACAAGATGGCTGATAAACTACTTATATACAATTTTTTTTTTTTTTTTTTTTAAATACATACATATTATAGATAGAAAAACACCCAGACTCGGAACAAATACATGTAGGTCATACAAATATTTGTTCCGTGCGGGAATCGAACCCGCGACACGCAGCGCAGCAGTCAATCGCTTAACCACTGCGCCAACCGTGCCGTCAAAGTATATAAGTATAAATACAGTGTGCCAGGGTCATCGCCGCGCAACCTGTTACTGTCGTATGATTGATGTTGTATGATTTTGAAATCCCCTGCGATGACATTTTGCGTCAATGATCCTAAAAAAAAAATCAACTGTTATATACCATACATTTTGACCGCGTAGGTATTACATGATTTCTTTTTATGATAACCAACGAAATTTTCTACCCTAGGGGGTCTATAATCGTGTGCTGAATTCATGGTTACCGTTTGCGCGTCGATATCGATGACAACCTGTATAGACTTCAGCTCAATGTACGTAGGTATGTAACATCGGTGCTAGTTTATGAAAAAGAAAGTTTTACAAAAACCGGCCAAGCGCGAGTCGGATTCGCGCACGAAGGGTTCCGTACCATTATCTATGTATAAAAACGGCAGAAAAATCATGTCTGTTGTATGGGAGCCACCTTAAATATTTATTTTATTCTGTTTTTTAGTATTTCTTGTTATAGCGGTAACGTAAATACATCATATCTGTGAAAATTTCAACTGTCTAACTATCACGGTTCATGAGATACAGCCTTGTGACAGACGGACGGACGGACAGCGGAGCAGGAGTAATAGGGTTCCTTTTTACCCTTTGGGTACGGAACCCTAAAAAACCCGTGGGGTGTTAAAGGAAAAAACACATTTTCGTTTCTACAGCACACTTCATTGTTTAGTATTAAACCAATAGTAGGAAAAAATACAGAAAATATGACGCAGTATGTCAAAAGCATGATCTTGCATGTTCAGTTCTATCTGAATTTTCTTCGGTTATTTTATAACTTTGCTGATAAGGATCAAATCCTGGGGAGCAATGGCTTTAATTTTGACAGTTCAACAACATTCACTGCGTTATTTACGTTGTTGAGCAGACATTATTTTTGAACATAATTATGGAACAATGGATTAGCAATATCCTTTGAAATAATTCAGATTGTTAATGGAAGTATGTTACGCAATTAGGTACGGGACTCCCTTGAGCAATGTTATATATTTACCATGGGTTAAGTTTACGCCCCATTTCATAAACTCACCAATAATGAACCTATATACACCAAGTTCATGTGCGTAGTAGGTTGATATCTTTTCAATAAAAAATAAGCTTGCAATTTTACATATAATATAATTTCTATTTTTATTCACAGGTGGGCAGGTTTTATATACACGTGACTTTGCTGCACACCCACACATCATTTTATTTATAAAATATAACATCAAGTGCTGAACTTAAACCTCCCTCAATCAAGATCCCTATTATGAGCATTCACTATATAGGGATCTCACCTTTTGGTATTATATATATATATATATCATCATCTGCCTAGCCTTTTCCCAACTATGTTGGGGTAGGCTTCCAGTCTAACCGGATGCAGCTGAATACCAATATTTGATATGGAGAGACTTCCTATCTGACCTCCACAACCCAGTTACTCGGTACTACGATACCCCTTGGTAAGACTGGTTGTCAGACTTTAGGGCTTCTGACTACCCGTAACGACTGTCAAAGATCCACGAATGACAGCCGGGGCCAACGGCTTAACGTGCTTTCCGAGGCACGGAGGGGTTTTGGTATGTAAAGATGGTCACCCATCCACGGGCCAGCCGTGGCAAGCGTAGCTTAACCTTCCCCTCATTATATATGTATATACTAATAATAAAGCTGAAGAGTTTGTTTCTTTTTTGTTTGTTTGTTTGAACGCGCTAATATCTGAAACTACTAGCCAGATTTGAAAAATTATGTTTGCATTTGATGGCACAATCCATGAGGAAGGCTTAAAGCATTACGCTAGGACTTTTAGGAGCCGAGCAAAAGAAAAAAGTGAGAAAAGGTGCACCACCCCGTTGCATCGCATCGGGGAACAAGAAAATTTACGCCGACGAAACTATTATAGATAAAATACATTATAAATAATATAGTAATAAATATATTATAACTAGCATGTTTTTAAGTCTTTTAATGATACTTCAAACAACAAAAAATATTGTTTGACTCGGAAAAGTTGAAAATTAACTTGCAAGAGGATGTTAAAAATGTTGTCACGGTTTCCAAAATGTATATAAATAGATTTTGACCCCTTTTGGTTTACGCAGCGAACGCCAGTTAAGCTCTCAGTCAGCATGATTGTTTCCGACATCTTCAACAATCATGGTCATATTTTAGTTAATTTATAAAAAAATCTTAATAAATTATACATCTGAACCTTTCTCATGAATCATTCCGTCTACTGGTGAAAACTGCATGAAAATACGTTCGGTAGTTTTTGAGTTTATCGCGTTCAGACAGACAGGCAGACAGACGCGGCGGGGGTAGTTTGTCTCATAATATGTAGTGATTGTAGGTTCAAGGACAACAAAATATACGGATGATAAAGGTAAGTTTACATTTTACGGGGCTGCACTACTGTACTGCCGGTCGATTCTGTAAAAATCTCACCATGAAAACTTGCGTGGAGTGAGCTGTCAGTGTCATCCCACTGATGCTAGGGATTGACCAAGCAAACATTTACAATCATAATCGAGATTTTAACAATATTTTTATGCTAATTACTTCTATTGATCGTTTTATATAATTTCAAAGTTATTTTGGTTGTTTATTTATTTATTTTATTTTTTTTTAACCCACGTTTAATCCCACGTAGTTTGTGTGGCGTGATCACTTCGACGTGTGACCACGCCGACTCGTCAGGACAAGCCTAGAGGAAAAAAAAAAAACAATATTGAGATTCTGACTGACTTTCTGTTTTGCTATTTTATTTTAAAACCTCACAAAATAGTAAAGTTTTGACAACCAAAATAATAGCGTTGAAATTATATAAAATGATCATTAGAATTAGCAAGTTATTAAAATCGATTATGATTGTAAATGTATGCTTGGTCAATCCCTAGTATCAGGTGGGATGACACTGACAGCTCACTCCACGGTCACTTCACCTAAGTTTTCACGGTGAGATGGTTACGGAATCGCACTGCTGGTCATAAAATAGTCATCAATCACTCTAATTTAATAGAATAAAACTCATGCATTCAAAAAATATTTCAAATTTCTTCTACAAAATTGAATAGATTTATAATCGGAAGAAATTTGCTTTGTTGGAACATTTTTAGAGAAAATTAAATGGTCATACCCTCTTAAACTGAGTGGCTCACAACAGCGCAACTGCAATTCTCTCGAATAAAGCGCAGAGGGCATGTGCGTTTATTTACGCCACATTAAAAACTTTTTGTAGGATTCCGAATGACGCTATTACATGGTTTCTAATTATACAAGGACTGTGCTCGCCATTTTTAGTTTTCGTTTTAAAGTTTAATGGAACTTATGGGCCTTGGGTCAAGTAATTCTATTCTCTCTGTTTTTTATTTACTTAATTGTGGGCTGGTCGTCTCAATGCTTTTAGAATGTGGTCGGAAATAGCAGTCAGGCGGCCTCACTGAGTATAATTATTGTGTTTTTATTTCAGCATGGTCGAATTTTACAATGTAAAGTATGTTTATTTACACGAACATGCACGTAGTCAGTCAAAAACTGCTCCGCAAACTGTCAATTCTCAGATGAACAGTTTTCCAAAAATATGGCCACAAACGAAAAAAAAAAAAATACGGAAACCCTAGCACGTGAAACTTATAATCAACACCAACAATTTCACAAACGAAGCAAAAACAGAGCTCATAAAGCAACAAAACTGAGAACAAACAGCACAAATGAGTATGAATCCGTCTCAAAACTTCAATATCCTGTCGGAGTTCATATTAAAGTAAATCAAAGTAGAGTCGCGTATCCGCCGGTCTGTACGCAGCCTTAAATAACGCTCGTTGTTTTGGCCGTCATCCAAGTCCTTGTTAAGGAAACTGGAGAATTTCGCGGAGCCACCATTGTTTCTTGTTGTGTATATAAAGGCGCGACAGACGTCCTGAGCCTCGGTCTGTAAATGTATGCAATAGAATAATTTCCGTTCAATTATTTCGTTATCCAGTGTAATTGAGGCTTTAGTGGCGGTTATGCGGTTCTGTTTTGATGTTTAATTTGGAAAGTGAGTGGTTTTGGTGGCTACATACTTAATAGTTATGTTTGTTTGTATGTTGCTTTTGTTATGCGTATTTAATAGGTGTTGGGGGCGTTCGGCTATCAGCTAATGACAATATGCTGCGATTAACCATCTGCGTCAGTTTGTGGAAAATCTCTGCATAGTCGTTTTTGTAGCGGTTTTTTGTTCAGAAGTGACGTTAAAAGCTAATATGATCATTATCATATAACAATAAGTGGTTTAATACAATATATTACATAGGTACTCCATTCTATTATGTTGAGCAAATCTTAATCATAGTAGAAAAAGCAATACAAAACGTATAAATAGAATAATACGTAATAGTAGTAGAGGTAGGGGACATTAGTCCAAAACCGGGTATGGGGGTAAAATCGGGACAGTAAACTTTACCCGCTGCAGCTGGCCATTCTGATTAGTTTGTCAACAAATAGCATACAAAAATCGTAAAAACAACTTGAAAAAAAAAAGCAATTTCATTCTGCTCCAAATCCGAAACTGTGACTAGAGGAGCAAAAAGGTCAAAGTTATTATGACCTTGATTTTGGAGGACAATAAAACTGATGTTTAACAAAGCTCCTAACCTATTCTAGTTGTTTGTATTACCTACTTACATAATAATACTTTAAAAAGTCTTACTTTAAACTAATCAGCATCTTCTAAACTATGCCTAGCCTTTTCCCAACTATCTTGCGGTCGGCTTCCAGTCTTAACCGGATGCAGCTGAAAACCAGTATTTTACATGGAGCGACTGCCTATCAGACCTTCAAAACCGAGTTGCTAGGTAATACGATACAAACCCACCTGGGATACCCCTTGGAAAGACTGGATGTCAGACTTTCGGGTTGTCAGCTCCTAACATATGATACTCGTTTGTACATAATAATAATAATTTAAAAAGTCTTACTGCAAAGGAATCCTAGAAATGTAGCGTAGTAATTACAAAGTGCATTGCGATTAGATCGACTAAGATAATTGTGCAGCATTAGAAGTAGCGCATACGCTTCGAGTTGGCTTGCCATTTGAGCATTTTTCTTGTCTGTGTCTATATTGCATTTGTTGCGACAGCATTCTGCATGTCGATTCTGTAAAAATTTCACCGTGAAAACTTGCGTGGAGCGAGCTGTCAGTGTCATCCCACTGATGCTAGGGATTGACCAAGCAAACATTAAGAATCATAATCGAGATTATAATAATAATTTTTTTGCTAATTCTATTCATCATTTTATATCATTTCAAAGCTAGTTTTTTAACTATCAAAACATTACAATTTTGTGAAGTTTTAAAATAAAATAGCAAAACAGAAAGTTGGTCAGAATATCAATTTTGTTGTTTTTTTTTTCTTTTTTTCCTAGATTTAAACCCCACAAAATAGCAATGTTTTGATAGTTAAAAAACTAGCTTTGAAATTATATAAAATGATCAATAGAATTAGCATAAAAAATATTATTAAAATCTCGATTTTGATTGTAAATGTTTGCTTAGTCAATCCCTAGTATCAGGTGTGAAGACACTGACAGCTCACTCCACGCTCACTTCACCTAAGTTCTCACGGTAAGATGGTTACAGAATCTGTCACCATCTTACCGTGCTGCTGGCCAGAGTGGTAGGTAATTCCCGTATTTAAGAACTTTCGCACTCTAATCTCAGTGTCAATCTGTAGAAGAAACCTCTTATTTACCTACATTTTTGTCAAGTTTTTTTTTTACATTGATCGGCTGACGTGAGATTGCGAATTAAATTTGAACGTTTTTTTAAGTATGACAATTATGCTTCTGATATAAAGTCACCTCATAGCAGTCTTCTAGGCCGTATTTCGCCCATGGTGGCCGAAGTCAAAACGGTGAAGGAAAACATGTGAGGAAACCGGCATGTCCCAGATCCAAAAATTCGAACCTGCACTGGGCCCGCGTGGTATATTACGGCACACTCCCTCTTACCGAGAGGAGTCTTGTGTCCCAGCAGTGGGAACATGATAGGCTAATTAAGCATGGCCAAACTCAACGGAGACGGCCTTAGGGCGCGGGAGTGTGCAGACACAGGAACACTCTCCCTTCCCTCTCTCTTCTCTTCTCTCACCTATGGAGATTCCAAAAGGAAAATATGTTTTTCCTCTGAGTAGGAGGTACCTTCTCTTTTAACAACTCAATAGAAAAAGGGTCGTCTATTATCATAGTTCCATAAATGGTAGACATTAACTACTTGATATGCATACTTTTCGAATCACTTTATCGACCATTAAATATTCAATGCTAGTGCAACAAATGAGTTATAGTAGGTACCCAGTAACGTTTGGCCAACACCCTAGCAGCCGTATCGCAGAACATCAATGATTTATATGTCTTTAGTTAAACGATAACTGGCTACCATTAATTTAGAAATGATCTGATATTTATGAAAGAAAATAAGGAGAGGTTTTTGACCCGCACTTGACTGTGAAAAGCTGAGTGGGCAAAGCAAGGTAAATATTTGAAATTCTAAAAATGAAATGTGTAAACATAAGGCTGCGAGTATCTTGTTGAAAGCATGTGTTAAGGTTTATATTTGAATGGAAACAAAACGATAACAATAGTTTATATTTGAATGGAAACAAAACGATAACAATATATTATTAAATTGAAATATTATTTTAAACTCCATTGATCTTCCCCGAAAGTCTGACAACCAGTCTTAACACCAAGGGGTACCATATTACCCCCAGTAACTGGGTTGTGGAGGTCAGATAGACAGTCGCTCCATGTAAAATACTGGTATTCAGCTGCTTCCGGTTAGACTGGAAGCCGACCCCAACATAGTTGGGAAAAGGCTAGGCAGATGATGATGATCTTCCCTGAAAAATAAAGTTGATAATCTTCGGTTTTTTATAAAATACTAGCATCTGTCCGGGACTTCGTTCGCGTGAAAATTATTGTTCTTTCAATCCACCCCTTCGCATCACAACACCTGCCCGCGCTACTACTACGCGTGCTACTACTTTACTTTCGCCTAGCGTACTTTATGACTTTTTTTATTTTGCTCGGTTCCTAAGGGTTCAGTATCCTGTAGTCTTTCTAAGGATTGGGGCTGTCAATTGCAAAAAAAATGAAATTCGGCTCGTTATTCCTAAATAATTGATTTAGTGCGTTCAAACAATCAAACAAACTCTTCACCTTTATTATTAGTATACATATAGATAGATAAATTAAAATCGGTTTTAAAATAGAACAGAATAGAATACTCTTTATTATGTACACTATATAAATTACAGACATAAATACAGAAAGTTCACAAAGGGTGACACAATGGGCGGTCTTATCGCTAAGAGCGATCTTTTAAAGACAACCTTTGGATAGATGGAAAACGGAAGGAGAGACAAATACTGTAGGTATATTATACTAATCTAAATAAATATATACATATAATAATAAACATGAAACAGGCGTGAAGAAATTATAATGATGTTTTTTAAGGAGAGAGAAATTTTTTTATCATAATTTTAAAAGTGGACAAAGTTTGAGCACGCCTTACCGACACGGGCAAGTCATTCCATAGCTGTACTGCCTGAACAGTAAAACATTTGTCATAGAAACTGGTGGAATGCATCGGCATCTCTAGTCTCAGGTTTTCCGATGACCTCAGATATCCTTATCGTAAAACTGTTTTATTATTACTTTTACAAGCTTAAGTTATCCTAATGAAAATGCCAATTCCCGTAGTTAAAAACGTTCAAAATCTAGTCGCAATCTCTATTCTATTTTTCTCTATGGCAATGGTGCCGATGTCGACAATTCTGCCAATGTCCAACCTGATATGGGACAACGTGCGAAGAGAAAAAAAAAAGCTAAAATTCTAAAGCCAATCCCAGGTAATCAATAAATAGTTGAATTCAATGTGAAACTTGTTGACGAGTGTTAGTAGGTACAATGAAACACACTAAAAAAAAAATAGTCGCAATCTCATCTCAGCGACAATCAATGTCAAAAACTTGTCAAAAATGTATGGAAATTACAGGTATTTTGACAGAGTGAGACAGAGATCAGACTGTGAACGCTCTTAAAATTACGAGAATTGCTCCAAAAAAGGAAAGGCCGGCCCCCTTTCCGTAAAAACTGTAGTTAAGGTTTACAAAGAGTAATTTTTCAAAGTCTATCCCAACAACACTGACAGTAATCTATCAAACCTTATTTCAATTCATTTATCAAACGGGTCTGTAATTAAAAAGTAACCCAGTGCCTTCACAAATAAGAAACAAAGTAGTTTAGCAGTGTTACTCGATTTAAAGAATTAATTGAAAAATCTTTGTAACGTGGTCGGGTAATATGTTGGCAATTTACGAAGAGCTTAATTTACTTGGTTCCGTCGGGAGCTGTTGGTAAATTAACACTTATTACTGTTCTGTTTTATTGATCCCGTTTAATTAACTACTTTTCCTGGAAGTCTTTTAACAGATTTATATTGGTTCTCAGGAATCTTTGCTTTGGTTTCTGAAATTAGGTTTGCAATTTTGTACGGATAGATTGTTTTCGACTCGTTGAGCATGAGAGATTTATTAAGTAAGTACAGACGCCAGCACATCAAGCTACCCGAAACTGTCAAATTTTCCCAATCAACTTTGAACCTTATGCTTTAGCAATAAAGTTGAAAATAGAAATCTGACAGATTCTAGTAGCTTAATGTGCTGGCGTCTGGCTTCGCGCGTGGAGGTGATCACAAGGGAACGTAGGTACTTACTATCGGGATATAAAGTGTCGTATATTTCAACCCAGGTCATGGCCTATCCATGTGCCAAACCGCCAAATCCGTTCAGCTGTTAAGGCGTGAAAAGGTAACAGACAGACAGTTACTTTCTACTAGGACAAAAATTATGCTGATGCTGCATGATGCTTTGAAGCCAATGATAGGCGGCCTTATCACGTTCTGTGATTTCTTCCAGCACGTGTAGTATGACCACCATAGAAACTCTAGTCTATTCTATCTGTGATTTTGTCTATTCTTCTGTCGACATAGCCCGTTTCTATGGGGGTCATGCTAAGCGTGATGATGGTCTGTGATTGCCTGGACAAGAAATGCATGAAACAGGAGTCAAAGTTATAGCTATAGTTTATTCCCAGTTTTCAATAAGACGCCTTCAGAATGACGAAATTCGCCAAAGAGCGTTCCAAATGTGGGAAACCGTTATTTTATTTTATTGTTTGGGTGGCTTACAGCTAATACGAGGTACAAGGTACGAGGTACGAGGTACAAAAGTAATACGAGGGCTGCCTTTTAAGTTGTGTCGTTTGAAATAAGTATAGACGATCTAATAGATTATTACCATTTATTGTTTTTCAAAGAATTCTCCGCGATATTTAATACACTTTTGCATGCGTTCGAACCAGTTTTTAAACATTAATTCCACTCCGAAGTGGGGGTAGTCAAAATGGCCGATTTGTATGCGTCAACAGCTTCTTCGGGTGAGCTGAAACGTTGACCAAGAAGACTTTGCTTAATTTTGGGGAACGCAAAAAAATCTTTAGGCTTCAAGTCAGGGCTGTAAGGCGGGTGATATAAAATTTCGACATTTTAGGTGCTCAAAAACATCTTTGTATCGCGGGTGGTGTGCGAACTTGCATTTTCATGGTGCAGTATCATACGACGTCTTGAGTTGTTTTTTCGAAACTCTGTGATGACTTGCGGCAAACAAACAGTGGTATACCAGTCAGCGTTAACCGTCTTGCAATCTTCTAAAACAATAGCGACGACGTGACCACCCTTTGCCACAAACGAGGCAACCATTTTTTTTTAAGTGCTCCGTGATCGTATGACTTTGGTCGGTTATGGCTCATCTTGGAAGACCCAGACAGTTGACTGCTGCTTGGAATCTGGATCGTAAGCATATATCCAAGAATCGTCACCACTAACCATATCATAAACGTGTTTTGACTCTCCTCGGTTGAATCACTGCAGAGTTTTGCGACACCATCTAACACGGGCTGCTTTTTGTTCGTCGCTAAGCAAATGTGGTATCCAACGAGAGATCAACTTTCTTACGCTGAGTTCTTCGTGCAGGATTTTTTGGATAGTAGTCCCTGAAATGCCCACGGCTGCCTCTATTTCAGGGTATGTCACATGACGATCTTCGACGATTAGCTGCCGCACGGCGTCGATATTCTCTTGCGTCATGGCGGTTTTTGGACGACCTTCACGTGGCTTGTCACTGAAGCTAGAGTGCCCACGTTGAAATTCTAAATACCAGCGTTCTACAGTCGTAAGACATGGTCCTGCATCACTAAACATAGAAGTGATCTCCTCAAAGCACTGAAGTCGCGTTAATCCCCTTTAAAAGTTGTAGAAAATTATCGCACGCATATTTTCCTTTGATATTTCCATTTTTACAATCGACTTGTCACCTTTCAATAGACGCTACAATAAAACTATTCGAACGATCAAAAAACATTCTTTTGTTTTCGAATTCTAAACTCAAAAAGATGAAAAAGCCATTATGTTTCGTTTTAAATAATTGCGGGAGGTTTGCAAACGACACGAGTTAAAAGGCAGCCCTCGTATAGTAAGGTAATTCAGGATAAGAATTCACGATAAGGCATTTACAAGCCTATACAAGTATACAGTGATCAATAGAGTATGGTTGTACAAGTTTTGAAATTAATTAACTATTCACTAAGTGTATCTAAGTGTGTGTGTGTGCGTGTGTAGCGATCGCAGCGATATGGCCGCCTATTGTATATTTTGTTTTTGTTTGTGTTATTGTAGTGTTTGATGTGTTTTTTTTATGTTGTGTATTTTTGTTATGTACAGACGCTAGCACATCAAGCTACTACAATCTGTCAAATTTCTTTAATATATTTTCAACTTTAGCGCTAAAGGATAAAGTTCAAAGTTGATTGGAAAACAAACAGGACTATTTTATTATGATTTTTTTATCCGTGATTATATTTGGAGCTAACACAATTAACTTTTATGCCCTGGGAGGTGTTTTTTGGCCCTAGGTCCCAATGTCCCAATGTCTAAAACCACGTAACAGGGTTTCGTGACAGCTTTTGGACTTGATCTCTCCTTACAGATACTTTTTTTTTTTAATAGTATTTTTCCATCCATTCTAGGGAAAAAGCCAGAGGTCAGATAAATAGCATAGGTATAAAATAATAACAGCTTATGTGTACAAAAGTTATTTGACATTTTTCCACTTCAACTGTTATGCTACATTATTTTTTATGATAAGTCATAGGTTGAATTAGTCAATAAAAACGTTGATAATCAAATCAAATCAAATCAAAAATATTTATTTGCTAGAATATGGTACATAAGGTGTTACAGTAATTTAGTTTCAGCATATCCTGCCATAACCTGGCGTGCAAAGTAGATAGTGTACAGTTCTAACGTTTGGAACTAGATTTTAAAATCATAATGTGGTGTCACAGCTGAAGTGCAAAAATCTCAACTAACTTTTGGAGGCCATTGTATATGAAATCGATAGTCAATATTCGGAAATACGAGTACACTGTTGGGTATAAAAGTTTTACATGTATTCTGAGAAACCCGTAAAATTGCTGTACCGTTAACATTTAATTTCGTCGAAATTATTCGGATTATTCAGAAGTTAATAACAATATAGGTAACCTTCGAAAGTAATAAATAAATATATAATAATAATAAAGTAATAAATTAATAAAGTTTTTTCCAAAACCCTAAAAATGATCTTTACTAAACCATTTTATATACAATATTAGATGCTTACGGGGAAACGGATTATCGTACAAAATATTTTTTATTAAACTTGCTTTCTAGTTATTTATTAAAGATACATTTTTAATTCATTTTTTTTTTTATATTTGGCAATAACCACCCAGTTTTTTTTTTCAATTATATATTGTTTGATCACACAAACATAATGGATTCAGAGTTCGAAACGTACCAAACGTTGATTGACTCCCAAATGTCATTTGGATCTCATGTTTTTTATGGCTTGTTCATTCATTTAAATGAGACAGTATATAGCAGAAACGAATCCTTATTTGATTGAATCTTTCTTTACAAGCCAGCTACGACCCACTCACTCCCGATACAGTCGGAGAATTTGAATTTTATTCCAATCATGGTACACCATTTCAATGAAAACGACACGGTTTAGGAGAATGAGATGTAAGTAAACATAGCCAACACAATCATGTATTCAATTTGTGCGAGGATTACTCTTACTTTCTGCCTGATTTTTATTCATTGCGTATGCAGCATGTTCTGTGTATCACTGATTTCCCTTACGATTTGCTGGGAAGTCTGTATGGTGCCAAGACGTGTGTTACGTCACGAGCGCTTGAAGCCAAGTACGGCAATAAAGTGTGTTAGCTTTATAGAGCAAGCGAGATCTTTGGCTAAGAACCCCGCACTTATAGGAGACAGTAAACCTGATTTGTTTAATTGTTGCAGAAGTTAGGAAGTCGTTCATACAAAGTTAACCAAGAGAAATATATGAGATGGTTTTTCTTCAAAGTCATTTCATAAAAACCCACAGTATGCGTAGAAATGAAGAAGTATTCGGGCGTAACGAGTGCCCAGACTCCAGACGTCATCACTTACGAATAAAATACCAATTTCTTTTCATCACTTGATCCTCGGTTCTGAAAATGAAGCTTCAAGATTTATATAGCAAATGAGGTTTATGCTAAATAAGGAATAACTTAAAAATATCCTTACCGAGAACTTTTATAGTCTCATTTGTTGATGCCAATATACGTAATACGGAGAGTTGACTCTCTAAAAATATCTTAAAACCGCAAACTTTATTCCAGAATGAATATTATGATATTTACTTTATTCTAAAATATTCAAAGAGTCTGTATGCAACATCCTGGTTTTTGAAATCCAGTGACTGGTCTCGATCAGAACTCGTACAGATTTTCAACAAATATCCTTTTGCTCTCAAATCTTTGCAATAAAACCAACTTGTGTGCTAGTTGAAAGCAAAATATTCAATGTTACCTCAACGTTCTGTGGAACAAAGGTGTACAAAATTTAACAAAATTTTTACAGAACATATTTTACTTCGTTCAGTACGTATTTTTGTCGTAATATCAAAGTTATTAATTTCATGAAAAATTTTAAATAGCTCTCGATATTGTTTTTGCTACTATCGCTAAATATTCGTGAAAATCATGAATCCTTTACAGCATTCAGGAAGCAAAATAAATACCTAAATATTAATTAAGTTGGTAAACAGGTACCCGCTTGCAAAGTTATAGTGTATTTTAAAATATTGAGTGTAAAACATACACTTTATTATTTACTGAAATACGATCAGATCAGATGCGTTGTCCGAATTCTGAAAATAAATATTTCATCAGGTACAAAAACGCTTCTCCACTTGATGAAATTAAAAAGTTAATATGATATTTCCACCATAAGTCTCGGGATTATTTTAATTTACCGTCAAACATTAAATATAATATCTCTCTCCTTTAGCATGTGAAATTATTTTGTCAAATTTTATTCCGTCCGTAGTTTTGGCAAGTGCAGGAGATATTTCTTACCGCGACCCGCCCTCTCCGCATAGCTGCCGGTGCTTTTGTCGTCATATACCAGTAAATCTTAGTAGCTTCTCTTAAATTTAGTTGCCTTCTTCATCAAATATTCCCTTGGCTAAAGAGGATTTTGCTGAGAAATTGTTTTCAAGACAACTCAATTCAGAAGTAAATTGATGAGCATGAAATCAAGTTATAGAACTGCTAGATAACGCGAATTGGTTAAATAAATAAAAACAGAGTTTGCTATGGATTTTATAGATAAAAAGAAAGAAAGCTGTTTAGTTTGCTTTGAATTAATTTGTGAATTACTTCCTACGAGTATGCCTACGCAATTTGTGTAACATTATTTATCCACAATTTGATGTGTTGCAAGGTGGATATTTAAATTGAAACACAAATAAAGACGACTATGATAAAATTTTATAAAAAATCTTAATAGACCTCGAGTATTTTTTGCTTTTACTCGTATATTGGGAATTAAAATCAATTTAATTTAAAAAAAAAATTAACACAATCAAACAAAATTTTTAATATTTTGTAAATAAAATATTTTTTAACAAATATGACACGATATCTTAAGTTGATGTTAGCGAGTGCGCGCTTTTTTTGTTGGCCAAAAAAAACCACGCGCCGGTTTCCGTTGGCTTATATACATAGCTGGTCACTCGTAACTCCCTCTCATCTGAACTTGCAGCTAAAACGTACATAAAAGTGATATTTGTATTCACTGAATATCAAACCGCATGCGTTTATTATTAATATAAATACAAGTACATTATAAATTTATTTTTAACCCAATGGGATCTGACGTGAGTTAATTAAGATTCTATTGTTATAACCGTGTAATAATTGGGCCTGGGATAGATATTATGCTCTAGAATTATACTCTATTGGCTCGTTTGTTTATATTAAGGCCAAAAAGGGTATTTTCTTGGTCGAAATAATATTTTTCGTTAATGCGTTCTGCAAGTTCGCGGGTACGTCCTCGATTCTGTCGTAGCGCGGGCGAGTAGCGATAATTTTGCGAAAATGGCCGCCTTGTCGACAGCAGTGCCTCTGCCACGAGCCCGGGTGAAATAATAACCACATTATGATTTTAGACAGGCTACCGCTTAAAGTGGTTTAAGGTGACGCAAAGTGAGAGAGGGGCTTTGTGCCACTGTGAAAAATGTAATCAGGATATCCGCCTCTTCTTGTTTTGTTAATTTACTTTCCAACTAAGAGGTAAAACTATGAATGAATAGTAGCGAAAGGACAGGTTTATTCGTTAACAATGGCAAAGTTTTCAGAATAATGCCACTCTGAAGTAAAGTTTTGAATCTTAAGTCAGATATTTTAACGTAACGTTAATAAGTGAGTTTTCCTTCTTATAAAACGGTCTTGAGTCATGGTTTTGTTGTTTTAACAAATGGTTGGACAGTTGTTAAAATGAGGACTGCTAAAGAGCACATTTTTCTTAAAGATTATTTCATCATAACGTTTTCTTTTATCTCGAGGGTCAGATATTCTTAAAGACAATTTTCCCCTTTTCAATTGTAGGGATGAGTCTTTTATCGATGAAATGGTTAGTTTTGCGAATCGTCTGCATTCTCAATTCAACTCTAACCCAACACAATTTTCTTTACGGACTTGCCTGACACATACATAGCGTGCCGCACGGCTGCGTTCAATATGTATCTAGACCTATTGAACGCAGCGCGCGACACACTATTTAATTAGTGCTAGGTTCTTAATTTAAACCTTATTAACATACATTGTTGTGAGCTCTTATTTTGCTGCATTTAACTCGTTTCTTATGCTTAAGAAAAAATAACACACGAAAATGTGTTGATTTTCACGTAAGTGCCAAAAATAACGTAAAAGCGTCATTCTGTAGGGGCTACATACAGGGTCAAATTGAAACGCCGCAGACTTGATAGGTATCGTTATCTAATGACGAAACAACGTTTTTTCTAAACTCTGAGGTATCTACGGGTGAGTATGAGGTCAACGGCCTCTAGTAGTGTAGTGAGTCTGGAAAATATATTTTTTTTATTAAGTTATTACCAGTAATCGGATAGTCAGGTGCTTATATACCTAAACTTCTTTCCATGAAGGAATAATATGGACATTCCTTTCTGAATAAATAAGTAATTCCGGGTTCCCGCGATTGAAAAGTTTTGTAAAAACCACTATAACAAACTTAATGAAATTATAGCAGTGGTTATTTTGATTTAGTATCCTTATTTTATTCAAAACAAATGGAATATCAATAAAAAATGATAATGTGCACAATGCGGTCAAGTAGTGGAAATCGATTTATCTATCTAACAGATTAGTGATCGAATCGGCTCCACTATACTACTTAACCCGGTCGTACGAAACTTCACAGTTTGACTAGCGTATGATCGTTGTTATGTAAAACACTATCACAAAATCATCACTAAGCAAACGCAATATTGAGAAAAACTATCATAAAGTTACATAAAATTCAACATATTTACATTATAAAGCTGACATTTTACCACAGATAACGTGCGAATTTCACTCCTAGGTCGTTCCGTTTTACGTTCAGACAAAGTGACATCGGATTTTAATGGTTTTTACTCTAAATACCGTAATACGCCGGAAACATTTTTAGCAATCTCAGAAATTTCAAACGATTCCGGGATCCGAGATTCTGAAATTCATGTCCGTATTATTCTTTCGTGGGAATAAAAGTGAAGTTTAGCTATATTAGCGCCCGATGATCCAATCACTGGTCATTACATAATTACCGATACACATCACGTCTGTGAATTTTTGTCAGCCAGTTTAATTTGACCCTTTATACATCATTGCATCCTACTATGACAATTTAGTGGGTCGTACCAAAGTAGTGTAGAATTGTAGCTGAGTCTCCGCGGCTTATTTCTTTTATCAAAGTTACGGCCATTTAAATTTTCTAATTAAACATGAAGGTACTGCTACCCTCTCCGTGTCGTAATTGTGCCGAGTGCTATAATAATCTCTGTTTTGCGGGAAACTGGACAGGAATTACAACTCCGGTAACAGAAAGCTTTTTGTTCTATCTAATTATATTATACATTATATTTTTGTAAATCAAATTATAGTTCAATTAGACAGAAACAAAAGTGTTTAGGTAAGTAGGTACCAACAAAATGATTTTTTTTTTAATTCTGTAAGTAGGATATCGGAATAACTTTTACATGTATTTTTATTTTATTTATGGCCTTCTTCCACTCTTTCCATCTTTCGTGAGCCCGCGCGTCCTCATGTCTTATTATACAAAAACATTGCTAGATGGAGTCGACATTTCCTATCTGACTAACTACCTGAGAAGAAATGTGCAACAAACTCAAAGGTCTCTTTTAAAGTTCAGACATAATCTTTGTCAGATCATTTGAGGACAATGTAGATTAGTGCCTAAAATGGTCTTTTGAGAAAAGAACCACACAGATTTGAGTGGACCACCAGTCCAGTCAGTGCAAGCATTTGTCAGAAATCGTGTAGCTCAACTCAGAACTTGAAGAGCTTAACGACTCGACGAACAATACCAAAGAAAGGACATTTGGGTAGGCCGCATAAAGTATTCAAATTGCCAGACATTAAAACTAACAAAGAAAGAATATTAAAAGTTACAATAATAGTAGGTACTACTTTACAAAATAAACATTCACGTCATAAAACATGATTCATTTTTAGTATCAATTTTACGATGAACGACCACGATAAAGAATTTTAACTCTTTTCCCCAATAAAATATATCCTATTTTACGCCTTTTAAGGTTCACAAAGTAGATAGTACCACATCGATGTCGTTAAATTAACAAAGAAATTAATTTCCCCGTCTCGGCTTTCAGAAGTAATTATTTGAAAACAGATTGCTCCTGTCACTACGAAGACGTTGGGTACTTACAGATTTGTGACACTTTTGCCCCCAAAGTAGAGACTTTAGATTACATTTCAGAAGGGAAATAACGAAAATGTTCTTTAATATGGCTATTATAAAATTATGCTACAAGTGTACGTGTTTGTAGATATTATTTATTTTTAGATCATTGCTTTTTCTTTTTCATAATTGTATTTGTTTGGCTTTTTAGGAAGAATTGTTTACTGAATTGAACTTCAAAACGTAAATATATTAAATACGATACACAAATGGCTGAAGAAGAGTGCTGATCAAATACAAAGAAGACCTGTTTTTTTAACAAACTAGAGAGTTATGTAAGAAGGCCAAACTCGTACTTAGGTTTCTAAATAACGTCTGCCAAATATTTTTATTATATTATTTTTATGCTGAGCGATGGCTGTGTTGCGTGGATGTGTCGCATATTTCTCCCAAACTTGTCCTTTTTATGTTTTTTCTCTGCGTAATGTTTGCCGCAAATATACATATTTTCTTTTTTCTTTCTTTATCAGCAAAACAGCTTGGCTATTTAAAAAATAATAGGATTAGAAATGATACCAGTTGGTTAGCGATTGCTTATAACAAAATCCTCGGGAACAATAGCGAAAAACGTAGCAATTGTTTTCCATTCTTTATTTATTGCACGGTTCAAGAACAGCTTAGCCAACCTAAGTAAATAGGAGACTGGAGATAATTCACACACAGGCTTATTTAGGGTGGAACTAATCAAAACCAGAGCTAACAAGTACCCATGAATAAATTTGCGCTCACATTTGCATATTAAGCCAAATTAGAAAAACGATACGTTACCCAACTCTTTGGTTGATTAAATAATTTAAGGAGACAACGGTGCTATTTTTGGTAAAATTTATATATTTATTTACTTTTCCTCATCGTAAGTTACAAAAAAAAGAAACTAATCGAACGAACGATTTAAACTATTAATTATTAATATCCTAATCCTAACTAATATTATAAATGCGAAAGTAAGTTTGTTTGTTTGTTACGCTTTCACGCTAAAACGGCTAAACGGATTTGGATGATATTCCAATGGGATCGAGACATACGGGTGAAACCGCAGGGTGTTGATTCAGTTAAATCGAGAAATAAGTGCAAATGAAAAAAGAGTTGCGTTCTGTATTAAAATGAACAAGGCAAGCGCTTTGCAATGCAAATACTCTCACACTTCCTGGCCACCCATCCGGATATTAATATTAATTATGTCGTTCAACAATATTTATTTCTGTAAATTTAAATAATAAGTAAACAAATAACAACTAATACCTAATTAAGTAATAAAAATAACAAAATTAAACCCTAACTTAACTAAAACCATCACAAACTAAAATAAAGCGTCGAAAAATTCATCCGCATCGCTGTCGACTGGTACTGACCCAAGAGAATGGCGGCATTACCACGTTGTGTGGCAATGCTTAGCCTCTGGCCAAGGTAAAAGCCAGCCCTTGGGTCACGGGAACTGTCAACCAGCCGTTTCAAAATTTCCTTAAAAAGACCATGAGCACTCGGACCCCACGGCCCGAGAGCTTCAACCCCAAACGGCTCGAATATATAATTTCCGATAACCTTATCGGAAATTATATTTTTTAATATTACTAGTGGATAAAATAACACTTTTTTTGTTTCAAGTTGATTTTATAGAAACTATTTAGGTACATGATTGCGAACGACGTCGACAGAGCAAAATTTTGCTAAATAAAGGTTGTCCAATAATATCAATATTTCTAAACCGCGATATTTTAAGATCGCCTTGTCGATACGTACACTTGACATACGTACGTATCTTTCTCGACGGAATCTTTGTCAGGTTCAGAACTTTTCTTCTCACTAAACGACTAAGAACGCAGCTGAACGGATAATGTTACCAAACCTTGTTTTAATAATAAAGTTAAGTGTGCATGATATTCTTGCCCTGTACGTGCTTTACACATGTGAATATAGCCGCACGTTTTTCGGAAGGCAGAAACGGACTGTCTAAATGGCAATTCGGCTAGACCGCAGGTGACTAAAATCGCGAGTTCCAAAATAGAGTAGGTTTCGATTTTCATCGTGCAGCGATAGTTCGCATGCCGCGGTTGCCTAAAATCGACCGTGAAAATGCTCAGTCGCAAGCGATCACCCGCCGCATGAAGGTCGACATTCCGATACTAAATGAGCAAGTCAAATGCGATTTTTATCGACCTGTGTAAACGGGGCGGCGATTTCGCTTGTGAGGGGATTTGGTTAGCGATCAGCCGCACGGCGAAAATCGACCTAGTGTAATTCCCTATAAGCATACGGAAAAGAGTTAACATCTTATAGCTAAAATGGTTGTCCTTACACTTCACGTAACAAAACCACTATTGGTGACATTTTTTTTTTCTTTGTTAGTCATTGTTTAAATTTATTATTAACGATTTTATAATTATCTTTTTGTAATACTTGTCTTAGTGTGACTAATTTTGTACGCCATGATTGGGAAAACATGTAGCTACCTCTTATTATTTTTAAGACCTGTATAATTCTGCACTCATGTTTTACAAAATAAATATCTTGTATCTATCTTGTATCTTGACTATGGTAAGATTCTGTATAGGCTGAACCAATCACTGCTGCTGCAAAACACACAGACAAGCAATACAACAAATATATAATATACAACAAATATATAATATACAATACACAGCCTATAAAAGTCATGTTTTCTAATTAGGTATGGGTCATCATCCATCATCGTTACTCAGTCAAAATAAGCCACTGCTGGATATAGGCATTTCCAAACATCACCATAATAACATATTCTGCACTTTCCGCGTCCAGCGGATTCGCATTCTAATGGATAAAGTAATGTTATTCTATGGACAGCAAAAGAGTTGGAGTGTATGCGACAACATTTTCCAACTCAGTTCGCTCAAGTATTGAGAGGGTTTGTAACAGCGTCAAACATTTTATTTTAGCTTTTGAGCGCAGCGTAACTTTTTGAAACGGCGTTTTTACAGCTTTTTGGGTATTTAGTGCATGTTTGGGATTGGATTAGTGAATGCAGATGGCCGCGAGTAGTTTTTGCCGACGTTTTATTTGTGTAACTAAATGAAGGTTTTTATTAAATTATTAATCACGGAATCCTTTGACAATTATTGACCGCACTGTGTCACAGCTTCCCAGAACCGGATATATTGGTATTATTCATAGGTTTGAAAGGTTATCTGTGTTTGAAACAAAGGATTTTGATGAAATAATGTTATTACTAACCCTGTGTTCTGTTGAACTGCGACAGTAATGGGAAATTTAAAATTGAAAGAGCTAAAGGAAAATTCTTTTAAAATATTTTTCGTTATTGAATATTTTATGTATCGTATAAGAATGAACATGAGTTATCAGATTTTTACTTTATGATCTCTACTAGTACACACAGCGTCAGCATGTGCTAACCCCTCAAGTTGTAAAATGTTACACTGCTACAACATTGAATTCGTTACGAATAATAGGATTCGAACCATCCTATAACGGAACGTCATCATAGTCATACCAACAGTTTGACAAACTAGCCAGCGAGCCCATATGAATGGCGATAGAATTGTTATGTACTATCGTCCGACTCACTTTATCTTTAGGTCTCTGTCTAAACGATAGATGTTATATTAGGTCATCCCACTTCCGGTATCATATTTTTTTATTATTATTAATAATATAATATATATAAGAACAATTTTAATCCATCCTTTATCTTCAATTAAATTCTGAACTATTTTTGATTTGTGCGGTCTGGCGTTATTATGTAAAATTATAGGACTCGTTATATGATGTTCGTCTGCCCAAATAGGAATATTTTCTTCTAAAAATGACTTATATCGCTCTCCAGTCATAGTTGTATTTTCATCATAAGTTCTCCAAAAAGCAATGTCTCTGACATCCATAGCTACTATTAGTAGTATTTTTCGTTCATGTAGCTCTGCACGTGGTAAATGTTCAGCTGAAGTGCCCGGTTCCACCCAACATCGTGACTGATGTCTTTGACGAGGAGTATAAAATTCGACCCAAGTTTCATCAAGGCATATGAATCTATTAAGTATATTTTTCTTACGGCGCGCGGCGATACCACGATAAATGGCTACGCGCAGTTTCATAACGAAACTCCTTCTGATCCGTGTTCAGAGTGTGGGGCACTCACACTGCACTTTTATTGACCAGACATAAATCCTCCGTGAGTACTCTATGTATAGTGGAATGAGGAATGTTAAGTTGAGTGGAGAGATCACTGACACTGACCCTACGTGACTGACGAAGTGCTTCCTTGATTTTGTCCCTTGCTTCTAATCTAGTCGATGATAATGATCGAGGTGCTCGCGGCTCATCTTCAGCTGTGGTTCTTCCTTGTTTGTACATTTCAAGCCATCGCTGTACGGTTCTTTTATTTAAGGCGTTACAACCAACACACTTTACCAGTAAGTCGTGCGCAACTCCTCCAGAGTAGTTGAGTAAAGCACAAAACTTTAGAAATATACGTTGCTCCACTACATTAATAGATTTTTTTAAAACTTCCATTTTAAATCAATGCACGTCTTGACAATACAACACACCAAATTAAACTAACATGATTGTACAAGACAACACATGTATTAACTATTGCATACCATTGCGCAATACATAAATATTGGAAATAAAAAATATGACACTGGAAGTGGGATGACCTAATAATTTGAGGGTATCCATTAATTTTACTTCCTTACGTTTTCTTTATAAAAATTAATCCATACCCTCAAGTTGTAACTACAACTTTTGATGTAAACATTCACTAAAACGACGAAGAGTAAACGACTACGATTTACCCATTTTTTTTTAAGTGATTTCTAATTTTATGAGAGCAAAATTAGTTGTTCTGTATGAATGGTAAAATATAAATCTTTGTAAATAGTAAATTAAGATCAGTCTTCTTAAATAATAGTAATGATAAATATTATTAAAGTATTTCATTTTTCTTGATTTTGAAATTCTTTATAGATATTACAAAAACAAAATAAAATAGATTTTGACTAAAGCACATTTCATGCCTAGGATTAGAAATTCCAATCTTATGCACGGCAAGCGGTCTTGAAACCTCCGGTCTATTTAGAGGTTGAATAACTCTTCGTAAATGTTAACCCTAATATTACTTGTTATATTAATCGTTATATATGCATTAATTATTAACTAAAACAATACATTAATTACGTATCATAAAATGTTTATGCAGAATATAAAACCAACTTGGGCCTATCACGGATTTCAACGCACATGTCTTTGGGGGGGAGGGGGGTTGTAACCGCTTAATGGTGCTATGTGTACGATAAAACAGCAGTAGTAGGTAGCTGCTATAAAACACTAAGCAATCAATATCAAAACATGTTGATGTTCTAGTTTTCTCTCTTATGTTTCGATATGGAAAAGCCATGTCATGTCTTCACAAGAATGTGGCCAATTTTCTCTTTTTCATTATAGCCTTGAGTTTAAAAAAAAAAAGCTTCCTATTCGCCAAACGTTAATAATAACTTTAACATTTTATTTTGAATATGCTTTAGCGATATATTTCCTGCACAATTAAACGTAATTTTAACTTTTCACTTCAGCTTGTTTCCATCGCGCCACAATTATAAGACAATAATATTTATTAGCCCGTATTGTCCCACTGCAGAGTAAGGTCCTCCCTTTCCTTTTTCCACTCAACTCGATCCTGAGCCAATATGGACCGATCCTTCCTATAAGCGTCAAGTCCTTCCCGCCATCTACGTCTGGGTCTTTCACGATGCCGAGACAAATGAATATGTAATAAGTATTGGGTGTACCGGAAAGTTCTGTCGGTTTTTTTTTTTAACTTATTTTTTAATTTTATAATATGATAATTTTAATTTGATATCTATTAATTTATTTCTTATCGATTGTGTATTTGACTTTTGACTATTTCATTTAATTAAATTTAATTAATTAATTAATGTTTATGAAGTAATTCTGACCTTTTGGATTTGGCTAGCCGAGCAATAATTTATGTGTTTTGTATTTGTATTTTTATCTATTTTTGTTTTATATGGGTCACAGACCTGAAATAAATGAAATTCTTCTATTCTTTGGTAGTGCATAGAATTTTTTCGAATTTTTCTCTATATGAATACGTTAAAAGTATTGAATAATATTGCGTCATAATTGCTGGGTTACGGACTATAAATACACGTATTGCGCAATAATTTGTCATTCACTTCTGAGTAGCCGCAGTGTCAAAATGAGTGCCAACGATAATGTTCATTTGAGGCATTGTATACTTTATGAGTTCCAGAAGGGAAATAACGCTGCTACAGCCTGTAGAAATTTGTGTAGTGTTTTTGGACTCGAGTGTGTATCTGAACGTGTAGTAGAAAATCAGGGACAATATGTAATTGATTAAAATATAAATAATAGCTTTAAGAACTAACCACGAGTTTTATTTACAAAAACCGACAGAACTTTCCGGTACACCCAATATTTAATAGTTATTAAGATAACCCAGTGAGAGTTGAAGCCAGTCCACCTCCATATACTATCCATTACATTCCTTACCAGCAGTAGGCACAGATCTATTTTAAAGCGAAAGAATTTGTGGTAGGTATTCATCTCAGTAGGAACCCGATTTAAAAAAATCGCAAGCGGATGTCTGCAAGCGACAGTGGAGCCTGAACCTCCGGATTCCCTTAATTAGGTGTCTGGTAGACAAATCTAACATATAGGTATACTTAGTCACTAAAGTCTCAATGTTATAAATGGATCCAATTTGTATTTACGAACTAAGTTATCGTTAGGTTTTTTTGGGTGGCCTTAGTTTTGTAACGTCATGCTAAGTATTGAAGATTTTTGTCAAAAGCTAATCCCGGGACTCTGAGTCATTACTTTAAATTAATCAATCATTCACTTTAATTGACAAGTATACATTGGAACGCAGTCAGTCAACAAAAATATGTCAGACTAAAAACATTTTTGTTGACATTTGTGCCAAGATATGCTGGTTAATAAAAGTTAATGATTGATTAATTTTAAGTGAAGTCTCTGAGAGCGGCAGTAAGTTACATATTTTATTTTTTATTTTTATTTTATTTACTAGGAAAACAAACAATTAATGATATATTTAATGATACGTTAGTCACAAGTTAGCCCACAGCTGACCCGTTTTGGGACGACAGGCATAGCGAGTGTGTCCAGCGAGAATATACACTACGTTGACAGTGCTTACCTACATTATTTACACTATAATTGCCTACCTCCCTCAGCGAGTCATTACACTAAGTAGACCACTTACTAATGGACATATGTATTTGCGTAATATTAAGACTATTAATATCTCATTTCGGGAAAGCCTTTGCCTATTCATTAATTTGGTCTAGGCAGGCATTCAGGCAAAACAATAACATACATAAAAGCTCCAAAACCTAATTTAATGATATGAACTCCAATAAACATAGAATTGCTCATTTAGTTAGTATCGATATAAAATTAATGAATTGCTATGTTAAACATAACAACTATTATGAAGCGAAAGAGGATTAGAGTCGGTATCATACCAACGTTTAACGAGTTTTTAAAATTCACATTAATGACGTTTATTTTAATTATTATTTCGATTGTACCATGGGGTCCCGGTCCTTTGGATGGCGTACGAGGGGCTGAAGCCAACTTGCAGAGGCCCTTTAGATAATTTTAAATGGAATGAGGCACCAACTGACAGTCATTCCTATATGTACAGACGCCAGCACATCAAGCCACTACAATCTGTCAAATTTCTTTAATAGATTTTCAACTCCATCGTTAAAGCAGAAGGTTCAAAGTTGATTGGAAAAATTTGACAGTTTCGGGTAGGTTGGTGTGCTGGCGTCTATACTATGCAAGTGCTCCCAAAGACAATCCCCGATTGGTGTAGGACTATTGCAGTACACGGAAAAAAGATATTAAACTATGGGTTTGGGTGGCTGAAGTGGACTGGTTACCAAAAACTACGGAAGGGCGTTTAGCGCTAAAAGTATTTAGTGAGTTTTGATACAAGCGGGCCTTAAAATGAAATTATATATTTATAATTCGTAGGTCATCTTATTGATAAATGAGACACGGTAATAAATATTATACGAATTCCCCGGAGCCATTTATCAGCCCCAAGAAGCTGCTAAGACAGATAAGAAGCAATTTGTATTATCGCTTTTACTTCAGCCAATTTGAGAAAATACCATCTAATACATTTTGAACAAATTACAGCAGGGTTTAGAGTTAAATAAAGCTTCGAAAACAAGTTCTCGATTTAGATTATCTATCATTTTTTCTTAAATCAGATAAGAATATAGATAAAAAAGAATATAACCTACCACAAAAGTTTAAAAAGTTAATTTCAGGACAGAAAAAAGGAGGGCTTTCTTGAAATTGGTTGTTAAGTCAAAAGTCGCTCTTCTTTTAATCCATTATCATATAAAATTACATTAAAATAACTATGAAAGAAAAATACAAAAATAAAAGTGGTTGGATTGTCTAGTCGCCTACGAACCCAACACAAAGAACCCCAGCTACATTAAGTTCTCACAAGTTATTTAAGTTGGAGCCCAAAAAACGTAATACTCATCAATCATCCCTAACTTGGTTGTACAAAGTGAAAGTATGAAGGCATATTTTTCACTTAAATTATAGTGTTTAGAACACGAGTAAGACCTGCCGGCCGATTCTGGAAAAATGTCACCGTGATAACTAAGGTGAAGTGAGCTTAGAGTGAGCTGTGAGTCATGCTGATGCTAGGGATTGACACTATTGAAGACTCACTCCACGCTCACTTCGCCCAGGTTTTCACGGTGAGATGGTTACAGAATCGCACGGCTAGACTATGTTACGCTCAAAGGCATAATATACAACAAACAAACAGAGCGGATTTCCGTTCTGTTTGTTTGGTTGTACCAACCTGACGTCTCATCCATAGAACCGATTTCACGAAAATTTTGCACAGAGCTTAAACACTACCTGGTAAAAGATATATAATACAAAAGTATTCTATATCTTTTTCCGGGTAGTGTATTATCCGGGTACTTGAATGAGTTTACCTAAAATGCAAGTGAAACTGCGGCTTACAGCTAGTTTATTTCAATGATTGTATGACTATGTATTATGTCTACAGCGTGTAACGGAAAGGGGGTATCAACCCTGAAGGAGGTGAATGTGCTCATGAAACTCAACAACTTTCCCCAAAGAACATAGGTCGAAATATGAAAAAAAAATTTGGCCCTCCCATAGTAAATCAATCAGCTGGTAGTCAGTTTTGTAAGGGAGGGCCAATTTTTTTTTTCATATTTCGACCTATGTTCTTTGGGGAAAGTTGTTGAGTTTCATGAGCACATTCACCTCCTTCAGGGTTGATACCCCCCTTCCGTTACACTCTGTATACTTAACAACAAGCAAAAACACTTTAAAGAAGTATTTTTTACAAAGGACCGGTTTATAATTTAACGCTACACATAAAATGTGGCTAAGTAGATAGGTATGTAACTAACCGAGCCCGTGGCTCCAGCCACGTGAAAACTTTTTAATTTTCCGGGATGAAAAACACTCTGTGTCCTTTCCGGATTTTAAGTTGCCACTTACCTACGTCTCTACTTTGTTTCATAAATGTGCATATACGAGTAGTTAACCACTCAATTATTTCAACTAAAACATAGTTTTGATTGTTTTGTTTTTAATGTTATAAAGAGAAAATATTTGATTTTTTGTATGTTTAATTGTTACACTTTCACGCAAAAATCGGATTTGGTAGAAATTTGGCACATTCCGACCTGGATTAGGACATAGGATACTTTTATCTCTCTTGTGAAACACGAATTCAACTTTTATTTGATGGCATAGATAATTGGATCCATTTCGTTATAAACATATCATAATAAATAATACTCAATTTAATAACACGAGAATAAAACATAATATATTCCATTTTGTGGCCAAAAATTGTAATCTGCAGCAACTTTTTTTTTATTAACTTCTAAAATACAAAAGTATTGTGATTCATACCCTGTTGAATATGCAAGAAATCAAGAATATTCATAGCTGGCTCGTTAGTGGCGGGTCGGCTACGTTTCTGAAAAGTATCGTATTAAATACTGTGTACTATGTAATAGGTACATACTACAGTTTATGTTCAAAAGCGTTATTTTTTAAATAGTTTACTGAATTCTATATAGTTTTTCAAACAGGTAGTGTGTAAGACGTGGGAATAGTTTAGCGAGTTCTTTGTACATAGTTTTTCAATAAGGTGGCATTCTAGACCTTTGAGGTAGGGTTTCTTTTGAATATAGGTAATGTTCTTTCTTAGTTGTGGAAATGTGGATGAAGATATTATTGGAAATTTGGTATTTCTATGTTTTTAGAACGACTAAAGATATGGTACAAAAAGTTCATGTTATCGTGCTTTTAATTACCTATAGGTATTTTTATTTATGAGGATATACAGAAGACTAGAGTGTTAATAAAAAAAATACTTCGTACAGTGCACGAAATAAGAACATGAAGCAGTGACACTGCACGGACGATGTAAGGAAAGGACAAAACGAAATTGAAAAAACCCTCGTGTTACTTGCCTCCAGTAGCAGTATGAAAGTGTTTTCGTATTTTTGACTTACATATTCATTTTAAATCTCACAGCTGCCTGTCTGTTTACTTCTCTGCATACTTAGAAAAGAACACTTTTGTTAATTCATACCTTCAATCAACAACAAAAATTCTGAAAATTTTAAATTAAGAGATTAACGGAAAATCCGGAACCGTCAAATATTCCACATCAAATGGAAATGTACAAGAAAATACGAATATTCAACAATTACCAACTCAAGATATTGTTGAATACCAAATTATAATTAACGAAAATCCTATTAACATGAAACCGAAATACTTGTGTACGAACAAAACCTTAATACTTTGAGGTTGTTGTTGACAAAAATAAGAAATTATTTACTGGCACGAGTCGACGAAACCACAAGCGCTCTCTCACAGTTGCGTCGCTGGAGCTTACTTACGTAGACGGCCTGATAAGTCCCACTTTACTCTGATTTGTGGCCACCGTAAGTACCGATATATATTTTCATCAACGTTATTTATACGAACAAGTTATTTTTATGATATTCTTAAGGGGCACAAAGCGCGACAAATGTCTTGCAAGCTTTTGAAAAAATACTTTCCATATGTTACGCATATTTTATGAGTTTATGTAAAAGCTTGGAATCAGAATAGAGTTTATTCGCTTTAATAGAATTATATTTTTCAGGTGTGCATATAACTGGTAAAGTGGAAAATTGGCTGAAAAATTCGTATAAGTATTAGCATTATTTACGAGTTCATGCGTTCTTTCCCTCAGTACACACTGATGGTCATTATATTCGATCAAGCGCCAATTAGGCAAAAGCGTAGGTACCTATTTAAACTTTTAAGCGCTTGGCTAAATATCAATTGCCTTACCCCTAGCATGCGGTTACAAGTCTATAAAATAATACCTACAATAAATAAGGAGGAGCAATCGTTGTATTGATTAAAAATAGTCAAAAAGTTTTTTATGTTTTTATTTTAAATCAGCCTTAAATTAACCCGTGAGAAGGCGCGCTATGAGCAATTTGCTCACACAAAAATCTAATTCAAAAATTTTTTGTCTTTCCCATGCCACACCAATTCAAGCACTTAAGTACCTTCCTAAATATTCACCCCCTCTCCCTTGACGCAATTCTCGATCCGCTCAGTGGCGTTGCGACCGCGCAGCATGGCGTTTGTGGAGACCGTGTACCAACGTGCGGCAATTTGCTCATCACGCGCCCAGCAATTACTTTGCACCGAACATGTAAAATACATGTGTTCAGTGTGTTTCGAGAGGCACATTAGTGTAGATTTAACGGATGAATAACACTTTTTAGTTTTTGTTATGGAACAGTTTTTATTGTGATTTTTATGAAACGTTCCAAAAAAATTAATAAATACTAGGTTGTTTTGTTATTTGCGTTAGAAGTTGCTATTATGTTTAATAGTTTTGATTAAAATACTTGTTTTCTTACTTACTAAACCTTGTGTTATTTATTTAAATACATTATAAGCCAATAAATATAGAAACACTAAAAATATAAACATTTATGATAGTGTGAGCAATTTGCTCGCACGCGCCTACTCGTGTAAGAAAATTAGGCGCGCCTTCTCACGGGTTAAACACCCAAATCACTTTCTTCAAATCACAATCGTTCATCATTAAGCTAACAAGTAAATGTTAATACCAGTTACTAATTATTCGGATTATAATTGTTTAACCTTAATAAATTCCTCAGTAGTCGTCATTATTGAAATGTGACTATTTTATCGACAATGCACAAAGACCCACGAACAACATTAATGGAAATTTCCATTCGTATTATCCGCTTGTGAAGTAGCCAGTGGTCGTATTAATGCGACAGCCGCGCTAGACTATGTGAACTAGAGAAATGTGTTTCAAACATAGGCGTCTAGGGATGGGAACTAACATCAAATGTTGTCTTTGTACAAAGACCCTGGGGGATATTTTTCTTATGAATAATAAGGAAAAGAATTAATAACACAAGGCAATTTATTTCGTATGACACTGTTTATTTTATGCTGAATTATGCATTATAGGTACCTGATTATTTCACTGTTTGTTATTTCGTTTTTAAAATGCTCATTGCATTTATGCGACGCGTGCGATAAGCGCCGAAGAAAAGGCCAAGCTGCTAATTACTTATTTTTGTTTAAGCTTTTTCAATACTTAGAGCAACGAGACATAATTTTAAGTAATTGTTGTAAATAATATCTCTATTTAATCATGGTTTTAGTTGTAGGTACCACGCAGTTAATAGGACGAGAATAGAACGAAAAAGTCATGCATGTTCTCTGTCGCAATAATACGACACGAGCGGTAGGGGCACGGAAATGTGTCGCATAAATGCGTCACAAGCGGTCAAAAGGTTAATACTTTTTACTCTACATTGGCAACACATTTGCTGTTAATTCAACTCGAGGTTAGACTAAAAACATTCTTGTTCCAATCGCAATAAGTAAGTAGGTACTGCATCCTCCCTCCATGGTAACAAAAGAGTCGACGGGCGTCAACAGTTGTTGACGAGCGAACATCTCGCTCCGGTTATTCTTTTAACCGTCTGCACAATAGCGGGTACTTATTCGTTAATCCGAACATTAGGGTGGAAAAAATCTTACAATAAGATTTCGCATTTTTCTGTCCGTAGGTACCTACTTATTTGGTCATTTTGGTTGGATTTCAGCTTTGTAACCAATCTAAACTCAAATTCAAAGCATTTATATTTTATATTAATTCTATTGACAGCGATACCGATGAATTTTTTGATACCCTTTGATTATTTGCCCTCCTTTTTATGTACTTGTACATAGTATTATTATTATTTTAAGACTTGAATGGAATCAATTCAACCATTTACAGAATCAGAATCAGAATTATTTATTTGTAAAACATAGGTGAAGAACATATACACATTAATCATACATGTCAAGGTCTTAAATAGATAAATGTTGCACTTTTGAATAGTAAAAAAGTCGGTCAATTAGTCAGAAAATTGAAGCTAGTAGAAAAACGTAGACCTCTACGAAGAAGACGCTCCACGGGCAAGAAACCCCAAGGACATTCTTTTACAACAAGATATTGCAAAATCATGGGTACATTATTCTTGTTGCTTCAGTATGCGAGAAATAAAATGAAGAAACGATTCAAAATTTATTAAATAAACAATTTTTATTTTATTTTTATGGTTACAGATAGTATATTGTCTAAAATATGTGCACTATGTATTGCCAGTATATGGCGTACAAAATTAACATAAACAAGCAATTAAGGTGGCGTGTCAATATTACCTACTTACTTACATGTAAAAAAAAAAAAATGTCAGTTAGGTAAACAGGTTGGATTAGGATATTATTATTGTGCATCGGGTAGACTCTTCATCGAAAATTCAAGTAAACCTAGGATAGTAGGTACCTATTATACTGTCGATTCGGAAAACTTCACAAAACAGGTTTTTTTTGGTAATAGATATTTTAAAACTAGTTATATAACTTTTTGTGATGAGAAATTTCATAAGCACACTACACTTTAGTAAAATACCAAACGTGGGTAAGCTTCCAAAATACGTATATTTTTTACAGGTACAGACGCCAGCACATGAAGCTGCTACAATCTGTCAAATTTCTTTAATAGATTTTCAACTTTATCGCTAAAAAATAAGGTTCAAAGTTGATTGGTAAAATTTGACAAATTCGGGTAGCTTGATATGCTGTCATCTGTACTTATGTAGGTAACGGTCGGCTAAGCAGCTTGTTATGAAAAGTCAAAAGCAAAAACAACCCGTTTATTCAGCTTTGACCGACCCGACTTTGTAAGCAAAATCGGTAATTGACGCTGGCTATAAGCTCTTGTGGGGTAAAATATCGGATTGGGTCATAATCAAAGGCTTACGAGCCGAAGCCGACGGGAAATCCTTCGTTCCATTATATAATACAAAGAAACGTAATACTCACGTTAATGAACCGTGAGAAAGAATAAATAGGTAATTTTATGTATAATTGGGTGTTAATAGCTACCTATTTTAAGGTATTTTTGCATTTCTACTGGTCTTACTGGTGTTCTAGATACACGTGAAGCAGCTTAAGTGCTCAAACAGATGAGTGGCACGCATCACCGGCAGAGGCAAATGCAGCCGCCGACATGACTACGGTTGCCGTCGACAACGTGTATTTGATTTGTGCTCGTATATTTGAGTACCGTACCATAGTATAAAAAGGGGAAGTAGGCTATCTCCGGCCCAATCCGCGATATAATTGCCTACTGTCTCAGGGTTGTCACTTTTACCAAAATTTTAATTCAGTGCAAATCTACACAGAAATGTAAAACAAATACAGAAATGTATTCAAGATTCAGAGCAGTATTATTTAAAAAAAAAAGGGATAAAATAAACCGGGGCGCGACTGTCCGCGCTTCGTCAGATTCGGTTGTCGCCCAAACCGCTAAGAAATATTTAGAGACTAAGAGCTCGTATATCATATATATCATCATAAAAAAAAATACAAAAAACTGACTAGTATAATTATATACTAGTCAGTTTTTTGTATTTTTTTTGATAGGCACAATGTAGTATTTGTACACATAAAGGACCATATTTATTTTTATTTTTAATAAAAGCACCCAAACACACAGCAATATGTTTTCCTGCGATTATCACACATTTTTTATTCATTTAGCGGTGCCAAAAAGCCGTGACGCGCGAACCTCGTGCGGTGTTAGCCCCGACTGGCGCTGTGAGAAACGGGTCGAGATTTTGTTTAAGTGTGCGTGCGGCGACGCATAGATACTTTGGCGCACACATACAAGCCGCGCGCGGTGCGTTTGTATGAAGATAACTTACTTCCCCTCTTTATACTATGACCGTACTCAAATGCACTAGCGGCTTGTTGTCGGCAGCAGCCGCCGACGCGGCGGCGGCAGTCGTTGACGACTGCCGTTGACGCACGCCGCTCGTCTGTATGAGCACTACAAGTTTACATAATATTTATTTTGTAGTATTTTTCCAAGAATTAAAATAAAATGTACATTAATAAAAACTTATGCCTAATTAATCAACTAAATAAAATATACTATTCTAACTTAACTAAAATATTTTGTAGTTTAAAACCAAAAACCAGTTTCTTTGGATAACAACTATACCTAACGAATCTCTCTAAATGTACTGGAGACAGATTCTTCAACAATACAGCGTAATCTAATGACTATCCACAAAGTAACGAATTAAATAGATGGTAAACTTTTTATAGTTTCACAAAGGTACCTCTTTGAGGTATACGAACAAGTTTTTAATCCAATTTAAAGTCGACATCTCTTTGATATACAATATTTAAACAAATTATTTAAGTAGAAATGAAAAATAACTAGGCCCACGTCTCACAGAAAATGAGCATACCATGTAGGTATTCAGTTTCACTATCCGTTTTCCTCTTGGGCAAGCATAGACTCGGATTGGAGCTGGTAAATTCTCCTGGTAGAGTAAAAAACGGAAAAAGAAATACAAAAGGCGTCCGCCAGCAAAATTACCTGGGGGCACGTAACAATTTAATATCGACCTTAGCTTTTAAGAAATAAAAGTCAAATGGCATCAAATAAAATCTTGGTAGACATGTTCGTGAGCTTCATTTGGGCAAAGGGAGGTCAAACACTTAAACTCCGGAGATACAAGATTGCAGGCGAGTTGAGGCAAACGAAGCAAGCTTCATGAATCGCTTTCGTGCATGCGAGGGGGAATTTTTGAGGGCCGCTACGTAATCAACCTGCTATTTTGATGGTATATGCACTTGGCAAAAGCTTTTCATGACGTGGAGATATTCATTATAAGTAAGGATATCACTAAAAACATCATGAATTTCGAAGCTGCCGCTGTAATAAATTAACGTGACTTTACTATATTCATACTCGTATTTACAGAGTTCCGTTCATAATGAATTAGATCTTTACTGTAGAAAAGCCTTTTGTACCAGCATCCACTTTCTATTCTTATCTAACGTAGAGTTAGTAATATACATTCCGCTCTGGAATAACACACACTTATATATACAGAACAGATCATCACTGGGGACCGTTTGAAAAAAGGAAACAGGAAACGTGTGAAAAAATAAGCCTTTTTTCCCGTCGAAAGGCGTGAACGCAACGCATCACCTATTTCTAAAGGAACGTAAATAAACGCACCTTTAAGAGTGCGTCTGAATCGACACATGTCCGTACATCCTCGCGTGAGTCAACATTCACCGCAGCCCTATTCTGAGGCAATATGACATCACTCATTTATTCTCGAATACGGCTTTCCTGTCAAGTGATGTGGTGTGAGTGTGGCTTTGTGTGAGTTAACTAGGCTGAAATAATTAGACATAAACGAACCGAAATTATCTTATACTCGTAATTAGTAGGTATTTTAACTAACCTTAGATTACGCGGCTTACACAACCTTAGTTAACTCAACTAAAGTAAACGAAAAAGCAATAAAATCGAATTTTACCACTAAAGACATTTACAAAAAAGTTAACAGTGTGCTTCTTACATGCCAATGATAAAATAATCTGCTGCCATGCAAGATAACCACTTCAAAAGACAAAATGAACGGAAAATAAATCGGAATAATCCTTTCTATAGCTTAGCATATTCAGAGGAACGCTTCTAATTACTACAACTCGTTGGTGCGGTTGCCTTTGCGACGTCATCAAAGGGGTTGCAAGTGACGTTGCTACTTCCAAAGAAAACAGCTTTTGTTTTCTTTGACCGGGACTTGAACATACGACAACTTTTAGATTTTCTTACCTAGATTAGTTTCTTTCATATTCCTCAGTTTCATTTAATAAAATATTTAAGCTTTTTCATAAAGCGTACTTTGAAATGGACTAAAAGAGACATACAACTACGACATTGGTAGTTAAATAAATGGCGCTGCTTGACAAATCAAAACGCTTAGTACACAAGAGCAAAGTTCGAACGAGCTCCGTTGTAAATCTAGATCGTAAACTAACATTAATCGTCCGTAGAGAACAAACTAGTTTCTCTAATTATTTCCTCGCCTTCGACCCTCTGGTTTTGTCTCATGGATTGCTGCATTCAAGTAACGACACCATTAATCGTGAAATTCAATGGTATCTTTAGTGAGTGCGTCACAAAATTGGACGAAATAATGGGGCTGAGGGAAATTAAAATAAACGGTGGTATTCCAAATTGGGGGTTCAAATAATTTCTGATACGAAACTTCATCGTTCCTTCGGGTTCTGTACTCAAAGTCAATAGCACAAATCAGCCTATAATATTCCCACTACTGGGACACAGGCCTCACTGTGAGAGAGACTGGGTTATAATCTATCACATGGGCCCAATGCGGGTTTCACCAACCCGCATTGGGAGTCTACGAATTGTATGGTTCTAGGACATGCCAGTTTCCTTACGAGGTTTTCCTTCACCGATTTGAGAGCAGTGATTTTAAAATTAAATACACAAATCAAAGCAGTAGTAGTTGTAGTATGTATGTATATTATATATATTTTGTATTTGTGTAGGTTTTTCATTTATAATTCAACAATTTTAATAGTTTTTTTTTTATCATTTTTCGATTCAACCAAAGCACCTGCCATCTAAGCTCTTCACCACCCTTGGTTGACTGGTAGAGAATGCCTAAGGCATTAAGTCCGCCTTTGTACCTTTTTGTGTGCGAAAAGTTTAAATAAATAAATAAATAAAGTGCTTGAGTTTGAACTCACGACCTAGGTACAATTCGTAAGTCGGGGGCGATACCAATGGGCTACCACGCCTCCCAGCATAATAATACCACAAAGCGGAATAAAAATGTACGTATGTTGTGGAATCTGAGCGATATGTTCCATTATGCCGACATCCCAAAATACGCTTACATTCTCTTTCTACCATCAAAACCCAGAGGAGTTAACGGAGAGTTTCAAAACACGCGGCAAATCGGAGCACTCCCCCGTCCCCACGCGGGAAAGGGTGTACGTGTAAGTACATAACAAACATTGGGAGTATGTAAAAAACTAAAACCAAAATAGCGCAAGACTGTGCCACTAAGAGTATTAAAAAACAACCGGCCAAGTGTGAGTTGGTCGCGCATGTTGGGGATTACACAGAACCTGTGAATGGCTATTTAGTAAAACTTACGATTCGTAGAACTTTTCTTTACCAAATGGCCAATGCAACGTTAGCCACGTTGGTCCTTTAGTCATTTCTTTGAATTCAAAGCATTTACATATTATTTCAGCAAGTTGAAGCTCATTGGTAAATTATGGGAGTCAATACCAATTAAATACCTTAAGCCACGCTTCAAAATCCATTTCTTTGGAACGGCCAGAGTCCTGACTTGATAGACAATACAAACTGACAAAACTGCCATCCTTGAATGCTTCCATTTTTCAATTTCTAGCACGGAACCCTGAAAATATAAATCAACATGAAACATTATTAACGGACTTCAGTGACAATGTAGACAGGCAGACTCAGGAAATAAAAGATCCGAATGCAGTGTTCCAAGCATTTTCCAAACAGTGTTCCCACCCTAGGTTGTAGTACTGCCTGAGTAGGTTAGTCTGTGTATCAGGGTATAATAATACCGCTCTGCAATCACGGGCTGTGTTTACTCAAGGAACGTGGTATTTATTTGCTAAACTCTTGAGGGTACGCATGGTAACAGCAGCCTAATTTTCAAAACGAAAGCTGAATAAGCATTCGATTGCGAATCTGATAAACATTCCCCGTACACAGGTAATTGGTTTAATTTTCGTGTTGTTTTTATTTAAGGATGTTCCCAAAAATACATTTTTGGACATCAAATGCTAAATATAGAATAGGAAGGATGTTCTCTCGAAATACAATACGAATCAATCACACTCAGTCCACGTTTTTGTATGAACCTATTCTGTTGAAAATCTTATCGGTGTTATCAATCAATGATTTGCAAATATTGTGGGTTGTTTGATTTTAAAGACTGTTTGACTCAGTTCTGACATTGAAGCGGGGTTAATAATTTTACTGAATCGACAAAATATTCAGGAGTATGAATACGGTATTCCTTTTCATGATTGTAGGTACCTAAAATTACGTGGCACAATAAATGTACAGACGCGCTTACAGACGTACTGCGCAAAGTATAATAGTTTTAATTCCTTGGGTATGCTTTAATCCATTCAGAACCATATTTGAATATTATCCTCGAAGACGGAAGAGAAATCCACAGCGGGGTTTACAAAGGTAAAACTTTTACATAGATTTGTTATAATTAAAAGTTCAGCACAAAGAGAACTCGATCAATCGTAGAAATTATAATTTCGAATGAGTTCAATCGCTGTCATTCTTTTAAAAGCCGGGAACGACTGCCCCGCAATTGAATAGGAGTTTTCAATTAAAAGTGAAAACCGAATGAAAGGCTGTTCGATAGGTTAGAGGCGTGTTACGAACATAGTAAGTGGCCAGACGACAAAAGACTTCGCAATTAAATTTTAGGATTCCAAAGGCGGACTTAAAAAGTTTCTAATTTAACCCTAGTTCGATTCTAATCAAAGATCGGATCTTTAGTATTTTAGTAATAGAATTAGTGCCTCAAAGGTACATTCGGCGTATCTTTGGTATAACGTTTTCAATAATTAATACTAAAACGTAGATACATTTTCGCGTATAAGTTTCTCTATATTCACCTACGTAGTGGTTTTGTATAATGATTTACATATTTTATTCTGAAACATCCCGCCGAGGCTTTATAATAAATTCATCGTAATCTAAAGCATCCACATCATAATTTACTTTATCTTGCATATAACTCACACGTATATTCGTATATGCTGTGTACCTATGTTCGTATATATTTCTTGTTGGTATGTATTTTGTGATCCAGACGACTTGGGAGCAGTATATCCTAAACTTTACCCAAAACCGGTTTGCAATATTAATGTATTGTACGTGGTAATCTTACTGATGTCGATACTGAGCCGAACAACTGAAATTATAATAACTGCTTCCTTATACTCTGCGTGAGTATTATAATATTCTATCTACCAGGATAAATGGGTTTACGTGTGTAACTAAAAAAGTATTAGTAGTAGATGGTTTTGGTACGTATGTAGAGAGGTAAACGGGCGCACGATTTGGTCTAACTACTGGGTTGAAGGCGGAACTCACGTGCGCACGTTTTCGTCAAAGAAATTTACGTACGTATCTGTAGGATGCGGTGATGAGCTCACGGAAAAACCTTCGTGAAATTACCTTCTTAATTATGCTTTTGGGTATACATATAAAGTAGGTTCCTTCAGTTGCCGGTATTACGGAGTCTGTTTACTTTATCGTAGAAAGAAGTTAGGTATTTCTATGTATTTCTTGTTTTCAGATAAATTGAGCTGAAAGAAGAATAAAGATAAGTACCTCCATGTAAATTAAAGCAATAATAATAAAATAAATAACCTAAGCCTAAAATAAATAAGGAATCTCGTGAAAGCTGAGAAAGAGAAACCAATCAGATATCTCGAGCACACGAGGTTGTTGACATGTGGAATGTGAGTTCGATGTCATTGTACCGATTGTCGTATCGGCTCGTTAGGCTGTTGAATCAAGGGCCTGATTCAGCAAGCAGCACTCCTCGGTGCGGGTTGCATTGTCAGGAGATTCCTGTGTCTGGAGCCCTAGCTACAGGTAGCTTGCACTCTGCTCCCGACACCAACGGAACACATTTTTTTTTTATATTTTATTCATACTTATTTGTCTATTTTAAAAAATATTTCAAAATGTATACTGGGTGTCCGGAAAGTCATGGATTACCTTTTAACTGCTGATAGGCCACATTGGGATCTACTAATAAAAAAATGACCATAGTAAAAGTCTTACGGTTTCCGAGTTTTTTGATGTTTAATGAAATTTTGGAAAATCTCTACCTTTGATTGTTTTTTCCACGCCATTTCTACGAATAAAAACTTTTTCGAGTACAGGTTTTTTTATTTTCATCTTGAATCATCCTACTATCGATTGAATACAAGAAAGTTACAGATATCATCTTTAAAATACCTAAAATTTAGGTTCAAACTTAAAATTTTCACCAAAAAATTTTACCTTTATTTTTGATCGGCCCTGGTGAAAAAAAAAATTATTGGTAGGTCATTTTTTTTATTGGTAGATCTCAATGTGGCCCATCTGCAGGTAAAAGGTAATCCATGACTTTCCGAACACCCCGTATAAGAGAAGAAATTCAATAAATACATTTAGAATACATAAAATTCTTTAATATTTTGCTATTCAGTTCATTTCGAACTGTTGAAGTCAACTCCAAGATTATTTACGAAAATAAATCTGATGGCAAGTTTTAATCAATGCAAGCATAAATCGCTTCTACAACTGAAATGAATGATTTAGAAGTCTATCTTAAGTCTTAGTTTTCCAATATCAAAGCTCCTTATTAATTAATATTGTGTTTTTGTGAAGCTTAGCAACAAAACAGTAATTACTAAGTCGAACGGTGTAGGCGACGCCTTCAATAAGTCTTTGTTGAACTCGACGGATTCAATTGTAAGTTTTAACTCTCTGTATCTGGGTTTTATACTACCGATTACAAGTTAAAAGTTTAAGTACGAGCGGGTTCACCTGCGACCTAAGATCATAGTTAGGTACAGCGAATAAGATAAACCCGACTTAGGTACCGACTTTGTAATTTATTATGGTACCATCAGCCAGCTCCTGCTTTGCATGATTTTCACCACTTGACAAAACATCTAGATTTCTTTATGATTGTTAGTTTGAATTAATAAAATAATGAAATTAGAAAAAAAAAACAAACTTGTGCAGTTGGGGAACGCCCGTCATGAACGAAGATCACGCGACACTCGCATTCACACACACACTCGTATCAGTTTTGTACCTATTACATAACAGTGAGACAGAGAGAGAGAAAGATGTATCGAGGGGGCATAACGCTTTTTCGTTACGTGACGATTTCTACCAGTCAACTTCTACCGCAAAACGCGTTAAAGAACTTCGTTCAGAAAAAATGGTCTGGAATAAATTACCTGAATGATGGTGGAAAGGAAACCGCATCAATATCCGTTGCACCGTTTAGAAGAACAACACACTCACACAGACAGGCACGAAAAGCGACTTTCTATTTATAATATGTCTTACCTATAGATTATAGCCTTATAATGTACAGTTGCCTGTAAAAAGTATCTACTTTCGGTAGAAACTTCATGAAGGAAAAAAAATAATCTTCATCATCGAATTCGTGTAAAAAACTAGCTGAAAAATATAAAAGATAAAATCTGAAATACTTTAAGCATTTTCACATTTTCCTCCTAAAATCTAATTTAATTTACAATTGATTAAATCTTTATCAATTTTCCTTTCCGTCGCCGTAAGTAAGTAAGTAGGTATATATAAATACTTTTCAATTTTAATATTGACTAGGTACCTGCCCAGGCGGGATCTATTGAAAGTCACCCGTGCATGCCGTGTCAACTTTATTGCAAAAATACCTCGGCCCGGGCTGAAATGCACCATATGCCGAAGTTTATGAACTGCTGCATTTTATACTCTCAGTAAATATTAAAAGGAAGAGTTTTAGGCCAAATTTCACCAATGAAACTGAACGTTATCAACACATCTAAACTGCGTTTAAGAGCTGTCAGTATCAATATTTTCACAGCAATGACACAGCACTGACAGTTTTTGATCGCGTTTTAGTTTGCTGATCGCGTTCAGTTTAGTTGGTGAAATTCGTCCTTAGTCAGGTGGGATCTGCTTCATTTGATAGAGTGTGCGGTTGTTGCCTGGTACAATGCCGCATCTTCCAATTCAATAGTAGGGTGAAATGAATATCGGTGGAAATATTCGTTACGTTTTTTGTCTTGACGGGGTTTCACTTTGCTAAGCGTTAAATGATTATTTTCGGGAATTTTTCTAATTCCGTGGTAACATTTTATATTTATTTTTAATTATTTATTCAGCTGTACACATACATTTTAAACGTTTAAGTTGGTGCCAACATAAACTCATTAGAGTTTATAAAGCATGCTTATGACACTCGGAAATAGTGTAGCTTTCTATCAGTTAAATAATGTTTGTATGCAGGTCAGACAATTCACCTCTTCATAGTTTAGATGAGTTCTCCTTCGTACACTATCAATTAAAACCATTGAAAACGCAGTTCCCTCCTAAGCATGATAATTTATAATACTGTTTCAAGAATACAAGCCGCACAATAAGGCCGTATCGATTTAAAAATAGTCAAACAAATCATAACTATTTGTTCAAATCTGTTTTTGGCACAATACAATAATAGGTACAAGATCCACCGCTTCTTCATTTTAGTGGGAACGAACAAAACAGAGAGAATCCAGCGAAACAGGATATTTCATCGGCGGAGTTGATTTGTAGCCGCGCCGCGCATGGTGACACACAATGAGCGCTTTAACTTGATGGTATTCGCGCATGTAATTAATCCCGCACCTACATTAAGCCTGCATTTGCATGCAAATTTAAATCCATACCCGATAACCTTAACGCGCTTTAATTCTATAGGCATATTCGCATATTCGCTTCGCGCTTTTTACGCGGGAAGTTCCAAAACTTCTAGATTAACGTTTTAATTTGTGACAACAGGTGCAGGGAATGTCAATACGAATACAGTGCAGTTTCGAATGTGGAGTGTGAAGTTCCGCCTTTATTGCGAGCTGCTTGCACTTGAGTGAACTGAGGTGCAAACGCAAGATTAACTGTAAATAGAATGAAATTTAAACTACCTAACTACCATTTAGGTACTTTCAGGTACTCATACATACTAATTAAGTATTTTTCAGCAGCGTCTAATTTATTTTCGGAAATCGAGTTAAACTGTTTCGTATAGACGGAAAGAAGAATAAGTGCCAATAATTATTTAGAGGTCTCGTCTCGACTTGAAATTCAGTTACTTAAGTCATTTCGAACTTGTTTGTTAGATATAAGGTGGCACTTGTCTCGTTGCTAACTCTCAAAAAGTGTGAGAAATTGTCTGCCAACAGTGGATAGGTACTCGTAACTAGGTCACCTACATAACAAACTCAATTTAAAATGTAGATGAACTAGCAATTATTGTCAAAAAAAGAACATTTATGAAATCACACCGTGCCAGTCTGATGATCCCAGACGTTTTTCTCGGAAACTATGTATTTTTGAAATAGATTTGAAATACAAATGATAGATAAAGTTTAGTCATGTTGTAAGTATTTTAATCTATGTTAGTATTTGTTTGATTCGAAAGGTTTCCAGAATCAACATCGTTCCACGAATTCTGCCTGGAATATATTAACTACACATTTGGGATATTCTCATCAAATTTAGCTGGAATAGAGCTTTTGATTTATGTTAAAACTAAATAGGTAGGATCCTCAATCCTATGTATATCCATTAATAATTGTGACAAACGAAGAGCCGCTTAACGTTGATGTTTAATTCTCCAGTACAATGAAACAGTTGACCGTTCCATTGTTAACTAACTACTCAAATTGAACCACAACTAGTATTCTAACCACTGGCGGTCTATGCACTCAGTTAACATAGTGTTTCATTTAATTTGACCGCAAGGCCGATAATTGCACGAGCTATCTTATTGACCAGTCATTTGTTCATAATAAATTTGTTATCAATGAGCTCTATACGGGAAATTCGAGTGTTTGCTCTGGTAAAATTATCGTGTGGATGTCAAAAGCCATCGTTTGGTATTTTATCTTTACGTGATATGGTTCAGTTACCTAAATTCATCGAAATATCTGCCGTGCGATTCTGTAACCATCTCATCTTGAAAACTGGGGTGAAGTGAGCGTGGAGTGAGTCGTCAATAGTGTCAATCCCTAGCATCAGCATGACTCACAGCTCACTCTAAGCTCACTTCACCTTAGTTATCACGGTGAGTTTTTTCCAGAATCGACCGGCTGGGCTCGATTTTAATACTAACTAGCGACCCGCCCCAGCTTCGCACGGGTGCAATAGAGAAACACTGATAATTTTAGAGCCATTATTTCTCGTAAAAAGTATAGGATAAAAAATATTGTGTAAATTGTGGGTTATCCCTAAGAGATAGACATATGCCATTGCGGACTTTTTTGTAGACGTTTTTAAGGTGTACAATACTGTGGTTCATTATTTTGATCTAGCTCATAGGGTTTGCAATGTAAGCGTAAAAAAATGTGTTTATTTACGACATCACATTAGAAACCTCTAAAATTATCAGTGTTTCTCTACTATAGTATGCATGTATTATACATATAAACCTTTCTCTTGAATCACTCTATCTATTAAAAAAACCGTATCAAAATCCATTGAGTAGTTTTAAAGATCTAAGCATACATAGGGGCAGACAGCAGGAAGCGACTTTGTTTTATACTTTGTAGTGATAGTGATTACGCCAAAAGGATTATTTATTGGAAAAGCAAGTACCAAGTGAGTAAGCAAGGCCTGAAAATCGCAAATGACAAAACGGTATTTATTTTCAATTAGGTAGTGACTTAAATTCCTTGTAGCTGCCCCCCACCCCGGCGTATCGCATCGCCTGTCCGGGAGATTATTCCGTTTTCGCTTAGCGTTCTTTCTGAAATTTCTATTTTTACTCGACTCGTAAGCGTCCTAGCGTGATTTTAAATAGCCTATAACTTTCCTCAAGAATTGGGCTACCAAACGTAAAAAGATTTTTTCAAATCCGACTATTAGCGCGTTCCAGATACTAGCGCGTTCAAATAAACAGAAAAACTCTTTCAGCCTTATTATAAGTACAGATTTAATATGTAATTGGAAGAGATCTTCGCAAGCTGGCAAAGAAAGAATTCAGTTCCTTTTATTAAAAACGGTCAACTTAAAAGTCGTAAATAAATTAAAGTAAATAATTTTCATGACAATGGTAAGTAAGTCTTCATCTCTAGACTGTTACACAACACCGTCTGCCTTGACAAATTAATTCGTCTTCTCAATCTCACTTTAATTAATTCAAAACTATATTTCGACAAAAAACAATTAGAAACATCCCCAGAGAGAAGATATCTAACGACAAATTCGAGGATTTTTAAATTGTAGCTTCCATTTTGTTAATTCAATTTGGTAATATCGAAAGGCATAGAAATAATATTGGGTGAATTTGTTCGGGCGGCGATTACAGCCTTATCTTAACGAAATCCCGTCGAGCTGGCATCAACTCGACAACGTCGCTGTAGTTGGCAGGCTTTTTTAATTTGATACTTTTATCCGATATCAAACGTAATCGATCGGATGTGTTAGTGTCGGTGATGGTGATTAATTTTGTTTTTTTTTTGTTAGTTTCGTACGTGGGGTAGGTACAGAAAACTTATCTACACTAATATTATAAAGAGGAAAGATTTGATTGTTTGTTTGTATTGAATAGGCTCCGAAACTACTGGACCGATTTGAAAAATTGTTTTACCATTAGAAGCCGACATTATCCCTAATGAACATAGGCTACTTTTTACTGCGGGAAAATGCTTCATTGCTACGGGAAAACGGGTAAAAGGATTTATACGGCGGGAATTCCGAATTCTACGCAAACGAAGTTGCGGGTGGATGCTAGTATCTTTATCAAATGAGATAATTATAATTAAAATGTTTCAAGGTTTTTGCTGTTACTATAGCGATTTTATTTTTATATCTTACTAGCTTCTGCCCGCGACTACGTCCGCGTGAAATTTCATGGTAGGTACCTCCATGAAATTCCATGGTTTCGACCCACCTCGTCGCATCGTATCGCCTGCCCGCGCTATCACTTCGTTTCCGCTTAGCGTTTTTTCCGACGTTTTTTTTTTCTTATTATGTTAAGTAACCTTTAGCCTTTCTCAAAAATTGGGCTCTCAAATGCAAAAAGATTTTTTGAAATCCGAACGATAGTTCCATAGATTAGCGCGTTCAAACAAATCCGCTCATCAGCTTTATTATTACTATAGATAAAGAACTTTACTCGTGCTGAGCCATAATTCTAGCTATAGGTAATAGCTATTGCGATTTAACTAACATATCATCCTCGTAGATCATTGGGAAAACACCATAAACAAAAGTAGTAAGTACCAACAACTCCAATCACCATAAATTATTCACACAGGTAAACGATGTAGTTTCTATTTAGAAACCATAAAATTAAAACGGAATCTCCAGAAAGCGATCAAACTAAAGCAGCTCCTTACCGCCGGAATATAAAATCAAATCTTATCCACTTCTGCAGTACATACGTATTAAAAAGACTTCCATAATCGCTTTTTTATCATCCAGTGGGATATCATTCTGCATTTAGGCAATAAAACCACGGTGGGGCGCCCCCGCGCCTTATCTCCGCCGAGCAGCCACGAAAATATAGATCTCAAAAAAATTGATAGCAATTTATATGTTAAACATCGGCTTGAATGAGATATTTCGCATCTTGTACGTTGCGTGCATGATATATGTACTTAGAGATGAGCGTTATTCAAAATTGGCTTTCTCTGGCTTATGATGAATGTTGTATATATTCAAAAAAGCTCTCTTGCACGGAAAGAATCTAAAAATAAATGAAGCTAGAGCGTCGTCTTTGGTTTTTTTTTTATTTCTTTCACCAAAATAAACATTCCTATAAATAAAAACTAATGGAACTGTTGCACAGCTGCAGAATGATTTAGTTGTTTATAATTAAATAATTCTACATCTAGATCTCGAGTTTATTTATTTTTAAAATCTCTCTTACAACGATTCTAGTTAATTAACGATTTGTTGGCTTAGTTCATAACTGTATCTCAACTTGCACCAGCCGGCCGATTCTGTAAAAATCTCACCGTGAAATCATAAGTGAAGTGAGCACTTAGTAGTGTTAATCCCTAGCGAATGACAGCTCACTCCACACTCACTTCACCCAAGCTTTCACGGTGAGATGGTTACAGAATCGCACGGCAGGTCGCATTTTCAGAAAAACATAACCCAAGCTAACCATCACCAAAGGGCTTTGAAGTTCCGTGGCATACCTACTGTCGCGCCATTTTGAAAATGACATATAGACCTATATACATCGACAGCTGACATCAATGTAAACAGAAAACATAGTAAGACCAATCACCGTAGTGTCACGTTTCCAAGATTTTAACGTTCAAAGTTGATGACTGAGTCACGTGATCAACTTTTTGGCCACCATTTTCAAAATGGCGCGACAATAGGTATGCCAGGATCTATATGAAATTCTTTAAACCCCTTTCACAACTGCTTACCACTCTCTATGGTACCTACACAGGGTTTACCAGAAACATGTGTTCAAATTAAGGGGTATGGTATAGACAATCAAACTTCTCCAAGAGACATTGTAATCGCGAAAAATGTATTAACTGTCCCATACACAACTTCAATATGGTATAGACAATCAAACTGATCAATTTTCTCCTAGAGACATTGTAATCGCGAAAAATGTATTAACTGTCCCATACACAACTTCAATATGGTATAGACAATCAAACTGATCAACTTTCTCCAAGGGACATTGTAATCGGGAAAAATGTATTAACTGGCCCATACACAACTTCAATATCTACTATATCGACCCAAATATATAAGAAGGCTGAATTTTTTTCGCGACTACAATACTTGTCCCATAGAGAATGATGTTCAGTCTGATGTTCTATACCACACCCTTCAATTTGACCACACCTTTCTGGTACACCATGTATATGGTACTTATACATAATATGGTCCTATTTTTTTTTATCTCGCAAGTCTATATGAGTATTTCTCAAAATAGTTGTACATTTGTGGAAAAAACATGTCCCAAAAGTTCGAGTCAAAATATTAAAATAAAATGATGAAACTTCTTGCAAGATATTTGCGAAGGGATGAAGAAACTCCTGATTAGGATTAGATATCGCAAAGACCGAAAATACTTCATAAAATTGTGTAACGCTTCAAGTTGTCACTATCATGATTTACTTTTCCATACAAAATCTTTTTGTCTCAATGGGTACCAACGACTTTGCCGCTTCAAAAAATACTACTTGACGTATGCCTAACGTTCTAATTTTCTGTAATTAGCACCTTCGTATAATCTAGTTTAAGGTTCAAAGTTGATTGTATCCTGCTTTCTTTAAAATATATTGAGTTTCACGCAATAAACAAAATGTCTCACCTTTTTTACTTTTTAGTCACGTACTCTTTAGTCACGCCATTTCTCAGTAATTTTTTTAATTTCTCAATGAATCTGTAGTATTTTGTACTGGAAACACTAAAAGCGTTCTTATTGGGCGATGGTAAATATCAGCGCCATATATTTTTTCAGTCAAAAACTAGATTCTCTTAGTGCTAAGGTTACTATTTCGTCACAATATTTCATAACAACTTTTTCGTCACGTGTACATCTTTCGTGAGAAATACTCATATAATTATAGTCTTATTCTCATTTTCCAGTTATTTACCCGGAGTGTGGTTATGCTAGTGGTGTGCTGGGGACCGTTACGGTTTAGCCATTTGCGCACTGTGTGAGAAAATTCTTTGCACCTGCCGAACCGTCTCGCACGACGCGACTTTCCAGCAGCGTGTCAATTACGTCACGTATTCCGGAGCTGCCTCGGATATGTTCGTTCCTTACCCGATCTAATATGATAACATCATACCAAAGCCATACCAGAGTATAGGCAAGTGTAGTCGTATCATTACCAAAGTTACGTCTTTATGTTCGTGATATGGCCGCTGCATATGTCGGTATGTGGCACCTCTATAATTTTATGAAAGTAGGTATTTTTTTACAGCCTCTTCGGGTACTCATAGTAGATACTTATGTAGCCACATCCAGAAAATGTGAAATTTATTCTACATTTAGTTAAAGGCTGCGACAGGCAGTAATACTTTTCATCTAAATAAACTGATAATTTTAATAAAATAATTGTGAGGCCCTGAACAACGACTGTGAAAATATTTAGCTAAGGGTACCTCAACCTGATGGGACTTATAAAGAATAGTGGTATTTAAACTTACCTCGCACCTGTCGCTAAATGACTGCAAGAGATGAGGGAAACACGTAACTTTACCCCCCATAAGTTCCATTTAACATGGGGATCAACGTTATAATAACGCAAGAATAAAAGTAAAAGTACAAATATCACCTATGAAGAATACCTAATTATTTCCTGTAGTTGTTTTTTCTCCTATTTATTTCTTGTACCTAAGTAATATGTATTTGAAAGTACGTTAAGCCGTTAGTCCCAGCTGTCATTCGTAGATTTTTGGCGGTCGTTATGGGTTGTCAGAAGCCCAAAAATCTGACAACCATTCCATGGGGTATCGTGTAACTAAAATATTGGTAGCTGCAATTGGTTAGACTGGTAGCCAACCCCAACATAGTTAGGAAAAGGCTAGGTAGCTTGAAGTAATATTTCGGATATAAATTATGTTCACGTAAAACAAATCGGAATCAATCAGAAATCAATATGGTAATACGGTATAACCATTTCGCCACATTCATTACTGACCTATTATTGTCATTTAAACCCTAAGATCGGCCATCACCTCATTCGCTGAATATCCAAAATATTTCAAATAAGTGAGAAAATATGAGACGACCGTATTATCAAATTCATTATTTTATTATTATTATCCTATTTTCGTTGTCACTTCTCGGGACCCTGGGGTCCTTGCCGAGCCTTTGAAAGACGTATGAGGGACCGAAACCAACTCGCAGAGGCTCGTTAGACATTTTAAATTAAACGAGGCACTAACCGATGATTATTCCTGTATGCGCTATACAAGTGCACCCAAAGATAACCTCCGGTTGGTGTAGGACCATTGCAGGATATGGAAACAAAGATATTGGACTATGGGTTTAGGTAGTTAAAGTGGACTGGTTATTTAGAAATATGAAAAGACTAAGACCTGATCAATGTTTTACCACAGATAAAATGACAGGGGGTGACTTGCACACCCAATAATGGGCCCACGGAAGCTGTCGCTAGCACAAGGTGACGTAGAGATAATGGGACAAAATATCCTGACGATCCTGCTTGAGGAGTGGAGAGGTATTCCACGGCTATCAGGATAATCCAGAATGAACGGTTAAACATCTAACTGGAATACTTTCTGCCTCCGAGCACGTTTGCTCTTGCGAATCTTCACTCAAGCCGACCACGGAAGACAAGAAAGAGGTGGGAGCTCTGATGAAGAATCATCAGTGCTATCTCCAGCGTACCAATAATGGCAAGCTAGAGGTAAAGAACAAAGCTTCTCCCGGGAGATAGGGTTTATTACCAGCCTACTGCTGTCCCACTGGAGGACAAAAGCTTCTTCTCAAACAAAGAAGGTACGACAATTGATCACCCTGCTTACTCAAGACGTTAATATGCTACATCTTCGAATATGATTGTAAAACGTGATGAGTATACCTGACTATAGTCGCATAAGTTTAATACCCTGCGTTTGCAACTTAGTTTACAAACATATAAACAAATATGTGTGTTTTGGAAAAATAACTTTGTAACACAAACATAAAGTTCAGTTTGCGGTACTGCTTCAAACTGTTTCAATAATACTAGTCATTCCAAAGTCAACTCAATTTACACTTTCATAAAGTTAATATTTCTTTGAGTGGAACTAACATCGATTTGGAAACAAGGTTTTGAATTTAGAGTATAGACACTTGCTGCTAAGAATAGAATAGAATACTCTTTGTTATGTACACCATATAAATTACAGACATAAAAATAAAAAAGTAAGTACGTAAGTAAGTAAGTAAGTACTTATGCTGTGAGTGTATTGAGTAATTAATTATTTTACATCACTCTCTTAAGTAATAACAGCAGCACGAATCGATCGATCAGGTTGAGCTACGCTTGCCGCGGTCAACTGTGGATGGGTGATCATCTTTACGAATCGAAATCTTTCCGTGCCTCGGAAAGCACGTTAAGCCGTTGGTCCCAGCTGTCATTCGTGGATTCGTTACGGGAGGTCAGAATCCCGAAAGTCTGTCAACCAGTATTACCAAGGAGTATCGTATGACCCAGTAACTGGGTTGAAGACGTCAGGTAGGCAGTCGCTCCATGTAAAATACTGGTATTCAGCTGCATCTGGTTAGATTGGAAGCCGACCCCAATCTAGCTGGGAACAGGTTAGGCAGGTGATATCACTCTCTTAATTATGCCATAAGCTTAAAAAGTTATTTATTACGCACACTATTTTTTGACCAAAGAATCAACATTGTCACATAAAGTGGCAATGCCGGCAGCCTTTTGGGCACTTTTCCTGTTGACAGCGATGCGGACGAATTTTTTGTTGCCGTATGATTATTTTCCCTCCTTTTTATATACTTGTACATGTTATTATTAATATTTTAAAACTGTGCTTTTTAAAATATTTTAAAATAATATGTTAACGCACACATACAAATTAATACTGGCAGTCGAAAGATGAATATTTTTGCCTGTATACCATATAATTCGTTCGACAGTACATGCGGAGCAGGGGCGGGAGCAAGCAGAGTACTGATAAACCAGTTGCAAACTAGAAACCACTATCAAACCACGGCTCAATGGACAGCTTTCATGATAATTTGCAATACTCGTATAACTAGGAACTCAGTCAGTAGGTTGACTGAACCTACATAGAGACTGCAAATATTGTGGGCAGACTGATATTATTACTCATAATTTTATTATAATAGTTTACGTTTGTCCATTTGTCAAAGTTTTATAGAATACTATAAAAAAAAACAGCACTTGGTTGCTATATGTACGCACGATGACATACATTTCCAGTATAACCTGACTTCTCATTCTACGAATAGCCTATACAATACTAGGTTTGAAATTAATACGCCTTATCCGGTATAAATATTTCTGTATTTGTATTCATGCACACATACAATCTTGGTATATTCCAATATTTTATTCCAATATAGGTACTCAATGTATAATTATATATAATATCAATGTAGAATTATATACAACGTGTCCCTTGAACTAACGCCTGTGCCTGTGTCGTGTGTAACCGAATGGAGGTGAATACCAGTATTTTACATGTAGCGACTGCCTACCTAACTTCCACAACCCAGTTACTGGGTAATACGATACCCCTTGGTAAGACTGGTTGTCAGACTTTCGGGCTTCTGACTACCCGTATCGACTGTCAAAGATCCGCGAATGACAGCCAGGACCTACGGCTTCCGAGGCACGGAGGGGTCTCGGTATGTAAAGATGGTCACCCATCCACAGACCAACCACAGCAAGCGTAGCTTAACCTAAACGATCGATCCTTCAAACTATGTATCACTTGTTTAAAATAATTAATTGTGTTATTATCTGCGCATATTGGTACATGCTGAACTTTTCTACAAGTAATGAGGCGCTGACTCAAGTTCGCAATGTAGATACAAATTATAAAGTATCAGTATACTTGTTGTAGAAAAGCCTAATAATAAATAAATATACAGAGGGTGTCTCATAAGTAATGTCGGGTTTCATAACTAAAAATTTACTGCGCCTCATTTTATACATGTCGCAACTTGTTAAGATATTCTCTAGTTCTGTGGAGAGTGCAATTGATTCACTTTAATTTAATCGTACTGTCTTTGTTTACTGACGTCGTAGGTCGTTTTGATACTAAAAAGTATGGAGTGCGATAAATATGAAATTCATGTACTGTTAAGACATTATTGGAAACAAAAGTTTAAAGCAGCCGCAGCAGCAAGGAAAATATGTGAAATTGAAGGGGAAGACATGGTTAATGAGCGAACGGCACAGCGTTGGTTTAATCGCTTTAACAGTGGAGATTTGACACTTGAAGATCGATCCCGTTCTGGTCGTCCACCTGTGTGGGATGTTGAGGCTACAAAGGAAGCAGAAGAAAACCAACCCAGTACCAGCACTCGTCGATTATCGGACTCGTTGGGACCTTCTAAAGACACTATATATCGCCACTTAAAATCATTAGGTAAGACCTATAAAAGTTGTCGTATAGTGCCCCATGAATTAGACGAGATTCAGGCGAAACGTCGAGTAGAGGTGTGTAAACAGCTCCTTGCTCTGCCGAAAGTTGATCGTTTTATTAAACGCATTGTTACTTACGACGAAAAATGGATTTATCTAAACAACCCAGACATGTCAAAACAGTGGTTAGACATAAGACAATTACCTGAACCTGTCGTGAAAAGAGGTCGTTTCGAGTCGAAAGTCTTGTTGTGTCTGGTGGAATTATGAGGTTTAGTGTGCTTTGAGATATGTAGTTCCGGATGGTCGAACTATTAATGCTGAGTTATATTGTGGACAGCTGACCCGAATGTATGAGGTTTTATCGCAGAAATACCCAGGCTTAGTCAACCGAAAACGAGTGCTCTTATAACAGGATAATGCTAGACCGCATACGGCGACAGTTACACGGAATAAGATCGAAGAACTTGGTGGAATTGAACTCCTTCCACATCCAGCATTTAGTCCAGACCTTGCACCATCTGATTACTATTTATTCAGATCCATGGCAAAATTTCTGCGTGGAAAAAAAATCGAGTCAAGAGAAAATGTTAATGGAAATGTGAATGGCAATTCTTTGCATCTAAGCCCAAAGAATGGTTTTACCCAGGTCTCAAAGAGCTGGCTGAACGTTGGGTTAGGACTGTAGAATACGATGGGCTACCTATACTTTGACTACTAAGGTTTTCTTTTTGTATAATTAATTATTAATTAAAGTGAATATTAAAAACCGACATTATTTATGAGACACCCTCTGTATATCTCTATCTCTACTAATATTATAAATGCGAAAGTTTGTGAGGATGGATGGATGTTTGTTACTCTTTCACGCAAAAACTACTGAACGGGTTTGGATGAAATTTGGCACACAGATAATTTATAACCAGGATTAACACATAGGATACTTTTTATCCCGATATTGTCACGGGGTCGAAAATAATGCGGGTGAAACCGCGGGGCGCTACTAGTGTTCCATAAATGTAAATAAATCTTTTGATTACATCGTCAAGCATAAAATAAGGCCGTCAGAAATAAAAAAGAGTTTCATAATTTGGCAAATATAGGGTAGGTAATAAGCTAGGGATGATAAAAAGGTTGTGCGACATTATTAAGCCTTCACTTACAATGAACGCTAATGGATTTATTTGCGTTTCGCCTTTTCTTTGACAGAGTTTAAGAGGCCTATTACAAAATTGCGCGTAGATGCATGATTTCCTCGTTGAAATTGAATACTATTCGTTGGTTGGAATCAATAACAATTAATTGGTATAGATAGTTCGTTTTCTTTTCTACATTAATAATATAGCGATTTTTTTTATTAATTATCTATTTATTTAGCAATAATCGTTCTCCTGATGCATGTTTAGACAAAAACTCATGGAGAGCTGATTTGAGAGCTCTAATTTGCAGATTCTGTTGAATAGAATCCATCAAAACAATTGATGATTGATTGAAAAACGATTGGACCTAATTAAATTTTCTACTGGAAACAAGTCTGAATATCTCCGAGTTTCTACATCATTTTCACGTGGTATTTATACCAAAACAGTCTCCAATAATTGCTTGAACAATATCGATTTGAAAAAAAAATGTGATTTGAAAAAAAAATGTGATAAATAAAATAAAAGTACTATATATTTCACTGCGCCAGCGATGGGCGATGCCCTGGGCCTTAATTTACTAATGCATCCACAGGCAAGCTCGGTTACCTAAGCAGACGACAATCTCATAGGTTAAACTGCAAGAAGCCATGTATAAAAAAATAAAAAAAAGACATACACGCTCAAGCATAGCGTAGCTGTGTAGGCAAGCGATTTGGCTCCTAAGGATTATAGCGTGATTTTAGCCCTCAGTTCACACTCCTTACTCAAGAATTATGCTATCAAATGCAAAAATATTTTTTTAAAACCGACTGGGCCTACTTATAGATTTACCGCGAACGGTGGAATTCGGAATGTATGGGTAATATACATATATGAGTGACGACACACTAAAAGTGTTCTTTCAGGTGTTTTTTATTTTTAATTCATTATTCGTTAATTTTACATAAATTATTTAAATTCTACTTCGAAAAGAAGGCTGAGGAGTTCGCTATCTTTGCCACGTATAAACACGTTAACCCGTGAGAAGGCGCGCCTAATTTTCTTACACGAGTAGGCGCGTGCGAGCAAATTGCTCACACTATCATAAATGTTTATATTTTTAGTGTTTCTATATTTATTGGCTTATAATGTATTTAAATAAATAACACAAGGTTTAGTAAGTAAGAAAACAAGTATTTTAATCAAAACTATTAAACATAATAGCAACTTCTAACGCAAATAACAAAACAACCTAGTATTAATTAATTTTTTGGCACGTTTCATAAAAATCACAATAAAAACTGTTCCATAACAAAAACTAAAAAGTGTTATTCATCCATTAAATCTACACTAATGTGCCTCTCGAAACACACTGAACACATGTATTTTACATGTTCGGTGCAAAGTAATTGCTGGGCGCGTGATGAGCAAATTGCCGCACGTTGGTACACGGCCTCCACAAACGCCTTGCTGCGCGGTCGCAACGCCACTGAGCGGATCGAGAATTGCGTCAGGGGAGAGGGGGTGAATATTTAGGAAGGTACTTAAGTGCTTGAATTGGTGTGGCACGGGAAAGACAAAAAATTTTTGAATTAGATTTTTGTGTGAGCAAATTGCTCATAGCGCGCCTTCTCACGGGTTAATAAAAATTTTACGTTTTATGCTTGACATAAGAAACTTCAAGCATGACACTTGACAGTTTTAGAGGTGGGAATGAACATTTACCATAGACATATATATATGGACTGGAAATACCTACGAAAAAAGGGTGCCTACCTACAACTCATATTGTCTCAAAAAATGGCTGCCATTGCTAGGGTTGTATCAATCAAGGAACATTGGTGTTACTATAACGAGTATCGGTACTAAATACGAGTCGTACTAGTTATCACGTTTGGATCATAATATAGTATACTAACTTATAGTCCGTTCTAACTAAAGTTGCCTACTTTATAGTAACGTATCCTAGTTTATTTTCGATAAACATACTTTATAATTTTGCATAAAAATACAGTATGCGAAAATACTTTTTTTCTAATCTTTTGTTATGCGTAAAAGACTCATATGAACTATTTATCGATAGGTACAGACGCCAGCACATCAAGCTACCCGAAACTGTCAAATTATCGCAATCAACTTTCTTCCCTGAAAATAAAATTAATTCCAAGTGTTTTTTCGGCACAGAATTAAAAAACACCTTTTAATTGCATCACGTTTACGTATTAAAGTGAAGGAAAACAGCGTGAAGAGATATGTATCCATATGCCCAAAAACAGGTGCTTTCGCATATTATACCTTTATTATTATACCTATTATACCTTATAATATGTATGTATTTAGAAATATATATGTATGTTTATCAGCTGTCGTAGTACTCATAGCATAAGCTCTGCTTAGTTTGGGACTAGATGGCGTTGTGTGAAAGTTGTGGAATATGATTTATTTATTTATTATTATTTTTATATATGTAATTAATATATATCTATTTATTTATTTCAGGCCAAACGGCCAGGCTATTATTAATCAATCATTTTAATACACATTTACCAAAAATGCTGTGGGAACAGAGTTATCATGTAATCTCATTACATCAAGTGTTCTATTGAAACAGCTTTCTTCAAAGTGAAGTGAACAGAGGTACCATTCTTTATGTCGGGGATTAATATTTTCTTCACCAATAGCCTCTAACCACTTTTTCTTTAGTCCTTCCTTTTTAGGAAACCTATAAAAAGTGCAAGTATTTGTATCAATAAATAATTTTGGTTACAGCTATATTATATTAGCATATGAAACTAAAATCAATAGGAAACGTCAGAAGCTATGTGCACGGTTCCAATTGGTGGTTTCTATGGAGAAGAGTCGGCAAGAAACTCCACGGTTACTCAAAATAATTGGCTTTTACAATGTTAATAGGTAGGGGAGGACAGTGCAGGCATGTCAACAAGTACCAGGTACTTAAAAAAATAGAAGACATTGTAAAAGCCAATTGTTTTTAAAAGAGTAACCGTGGAGTTTCTCGCTGGTTCTTCTGCATAGGAAACCACCATTTGGAACCGTGCGTCTAGCTTCTGACGTTTCATAAGTGCCCATGTAGGTTTATGTGAAAGAAAATATTTTGATTTTGGTGCTGTGAACCACGGGCCGGACCTAGCAAGGTCAATCGGAGCTAATAAGACACAGGACTATTTATGTTAACATAGCAGAATATACCGATATCATTCCAGCGGAGGAACTAGTTCCGGAAACTATTAGGCAACGGTACAACACTATTCTATTATGACATATTATTGTAAACAAACGAATGAATTAACAAAATAATAAAAAGATCTGTTATACGGAAATTCACCCAAATATCAATACTTTAGCCATAAATTCATGATCGCGTTACAATTATATCATCGAATGTCTATTATTGTATGTGTTATTGCATGAAAACCGGCTACTAACCTGTGCAAAGAAAGTTGAGGTTGATTTTCATTCTTCCTTGCACCACACTTCACAATACAACACACAGGCATGTTGAATTGCTGTTTTTCAACATTTACATGCAGTTTTAAAGGTAAAGTCCTCGTAATTTTCTCGCAAATCTCAATAATACAAAAAATAAACAACCATTTGACAGCTGAACTACCACGAAACTTGGCGACAAAGATGGCTGCTCTGGCACCTACCTACAACCGTGTATAGAGTAACAGGGCATCTCCTGTTTATATCCCATCTCAATGACATTTACTTATTACTTTAACCACCCTGCTCGACTATATTTTGACATATGACATATTTTCTGACTCGACGGGATGTTGCGAATTACGTCATAAAATTTATGATTTCACGAAACAATTTTTTCGAGCATATGAAGCAACGGATTAGCAATATCCTTCAAAATTATTCAAATTGAGATTCCTGCCGGTTGATTCTGTAAAAATCTCTCCGTGAAATCATAAGTGAAGTGAGCACTTAATAGTGTCAATACCAACTATTACGGAATGATAGAGCTCACTTCCCGCTCACTTCACCTAAGTTCTCACGTTGAGATTTTTACAGAATAGCACTGCAGGTGTGTTACGAAATTAGGGTGCTGATGTCAGACCACACACGGGCTAATGCAGTCGAGTCGCCTTGTTTGACGTGTCAAACTCCCAGGAAGACCCCAGTTTGTGGTGGCCATAAATCTCATTGTGGCATGGTGCAGCGTGGTGACACTAAGAAAATAACTTATTAAAGGCAAAAAAAATATTTCCAGTAAAAACACGCTTTATTAAAGTGATGTCTTGCATGCGACGTGAGTTTATGGCAAGAAAACACACTATAGTTTTGTACCGTTTAACGTTTTTACATTAACCACACTAAGGGTGCGTGAGTCTTTGAATTGCAATTTTTCATCTTATTTTACATGTAAATAAAAGTTTAAGGGGTTTATCGAGCTGCTAAATTATCTATATAAAATACTTGACTAGGTACATAGGTACAGTGAATGGGTGGTTGAGTTGCTGGAGACGGGAGTTGGATTAAGTGGGTTCTATTCTACTTAAAAGCACATTTACCTTCGTATAGGCTCGAATCACGCCCAAAGTAACAGCACACTATGCTTTTCACGAAAAGCTTTATTATAAATTATATTTCCTTCGTGAAGCAATCATCTTGTAAAACACAATTCTAATCTTCTTCACTTCAATCAATGTGCCGAGCCTTTTCCCAACTGTGTTGGGGTCGGGTTCCAGTCTAACTGAATGCAGTTGAATACTAGTATTTTAAATGCAGCGGCTGCTTATCTGACCTCCATAACCCAGTTACTGAGTAACACTTTAAGCACCGCTTGGTAAGATTGGTTGTCAGACTTTCGGGCTTCTGACTACCCGTAACGACTGTCAAAGATCTGCGAATGATAGCCGGGACTTACGGTTACGCGTTTTCTGAGGCACGGAGGGATCTCGATATGTTACCCATCCAATTGAATTGTCACCCATCCACGGACCGACCTTGGCAAGCGTAGCTTAACCCTCGATCGACCCCCTCGGCTGTTATTATTTAGCCTTAATCTAGTACTTATTTCCGGGGATCAAATAACAATTAGGTGAACAATAAAGTGGCGTTTGAACGAAAATCACCAAAGAGCGAAAATATTCGTTAAGTCAAACAAATCGATTTAAAGTTTCCTCAGAGAATTAAAATGGGCTTTACTCATTCCTGGAACTGGAAAGTTGTTCAAATTATCGATGTTAATCTCCTTTAGAGAGAAATTTAATTTCTTGTTTACACAACCTTTTCGCGGAAAAGAGAAAGAAGTGCTTACGTAGACGAACTGTACAATTTGCTTTATGCTCTAAAATCGTGAGTGGATTTTTGTAAGAACAAAAATCTCAAAGCAAAAATACGTTAACTTTTCCCAAATTTGATAATTCCTGGGGAAACTTTCCCAGTTTTTTTTTCCATGAAAACAGCATTTCATTTTTATTAAATAGATGTAGATTTGCAAAACACGTAGATATGTGTGTTGGTATTCCGTTAGTCATTTCACCCCAGCAGTAGAAATATCCCCGGATCGCGGTACAGCCTTTCCAAAAACAAAAGCACATATTCGGTTCATTTTTCCAGACAATATAGGTAAGCCTACACAAAATAACGCCCCAGTAGACCCTTTTACCTTGTCTGGCAGATTTATCTGGCATGTCAGTCAATATAAAGCTGCCCTATTATTCGTCTCGTCTGTCACGCGCCCCTGCAAACTTCACCCTCAAATGCCACTTAACCTTGACAAGAAAAACCGAAGCCTGAAGGTTACTGCTCGATTAATCATATGTGGTTATTTATTTGATGGGCAGTATACACGAAGTAATGGCTTGTAGTTTTGTAAGATTCGTTGTAGTAATTTATAAGTAGTAGGTACTTATAAATTACTACAACGAATGTTGCTTGTATTCCCGTGCACCTAGTGTATTGTGTACCTGTGCTTATCTATATACTAATATAATAATGAAGCTGAAGAGATAGTTTGTTTGGTTGAACGACCTATTTTCTGGAAAGAGCAGTAGAACTTGAAAAAAAAAAATTGTAATACATTTATATCATCATCTGCCTAGCCTTTTCCCAACTATGTTGGGGTCGGCTTCCTGTCTAACCGGATGCAGCTGAATACCAGTATTTTACATAGAGCGACTGCCTATCGAAAGAAGGAATAACAACAACAGTTACTGGGTAATACGATACCCCTTGGTAAGACTGGATATCAGACTTTCGGGCTACTGACGACCCGTAACGACTGTCAAAGATCCACGAATGACAGCCGGGACCAACGACTTCACGTGCTTTCCGAGGCACGGGGATATCACACCGCCAACTTCCAAACTCCGGGCTCTTACTAAGAAACTCCTAATGGAAAACTCAAGAACAGTTTGCCCGACCCGGGAATCGAACTCAGGATCCCACGCTCAGCAGTCGCGTTCACGAGACCAAATAACGACCCGTACATATCAGCATAGTGCATAGGAACTACATGATAGGTAATCATGTATAGAGCTTTTTATTGTAATCTTCAGACCTCCATCGCTTGAACGACGGCGCTTTGTCCAAATTACCTCATTTTCACATATTATAGATTACAACTTCCTAGAACTCCTAGTTCCTAAAATGCATCCATACCAGTGCAGTGAGAGCAGTTGTGGCCCAGTGGTAACGGCCGCGACTTACGAGTTGTAGGTCGTGGGTTCAAACTCAGGCAGGCGCTTTACTTTGTGTAAATTATTTCATCACCACTGCCTTCAAAACGGTGAAGGAAAGCATCGTGAAGAAACCGGCATGTCCTAGAACCAAAAATTCGAAGACAAGTGACATCTACCAACTCGCACTGGGACCGCGTGGTAGATTATAGCCCACTCTCTCTCGAAGACAGGAGGCCTGTGTCTGTGTCCCAGCAGTGAGAACAATATAGGACGATTATGATGATCAAAACCAGTCAACCTAATTAAAGGAACAAACTCCGGTATAACATCAACAGCTAAAATGTTAACTATAATTTCCTATTTCGAGTTGCCAATTACAATAGATATTGCTAATCAATCGCCGATAATCAGTTTAACTGCACAGTTCTATTGTTTGACACAATAGCAATCAAACTATGAAATCGGTTAACCCTACGAACGCGATGGCGCGGTGAAGTTTACCAGGATCCAGTAAAGTCAGTACATTTACCAGAGACCGTGTCACTGGGAGAAGATTATGGTTGAAGTTCCACTACATGTTAGCTTCGGTGGTTATGTATCATTAACCCTTAACTGCATCGTGATGGAAATTTCCATCAACCAATCCAATGCCATACTTTCGTTTCCACAGAGCACGGGGATTCCCCAATTGTTAGAGATATTCAATTCATTTTGCTTCCAGTAGATTCGTTCTGATTACATAAAGATTTAAATTTCCACCAGGCTATTTAGAAAAAAAAAAGTGTTTTTATGAATATATTTTTTTAAATATTTTGTTCCTTACTATAGAGCTAATGTTATGTCCAAATAAATTTAATTTGCTTAAAAAGTAAAAATCATCAATTAAGGGTTAATATGAGCATCAACTGCTGCACCTCAGCTTCTGGCATGTTTCGTTCTCCCAAAAATTAATAGTCACGTACATTCAGCAACTTAGTCGATAAAAACGTGTAATTAATGACCATTTTCTATTTTATTAAGTGCCTGGTTCTTGTTGACAGGCCTATGTACTGCCCTTCCATACCTATTAAGTTATTAACACTGTAGATCCAATTATTTTTAAAAGAGTAACCGTGGAGTTTCTTGCCGGCTCTTCTCCATAGGAAACGACAAACTGAAACCGTGCAGCTAGCTCCTGGACTTTCATAAGTACCCATGTGTGAATTTTTTATTTTGAGCAAAATGTTTTTGTCAATTTCGATTTTGTGTAAAAGTAGCAGTGATATGCGACTTTTGTTGCTGATGGTACCTAAGCTTGTCATGGATTGCCTATAAGAGGCTTCACCCAGTGGGCAAAATCGCCTACTAGTCACAATCTTCACTGAAGACCTTTCGGGAAAACCTTTTTGTTCGGTAGACTAAAAAGAAATAATTTTCTCGCCTCTTAAGGTACATGGAACTTAAAAAAACATAACTGAGGAAATGTGGTTGTGCTTATGTGCACAGCGTGACAGGGACATCGCTGCGCATCCTGTTACGATGGACTCAACACATGATTCAAAATCTCCGCGTACATTACTATTTTGTGGAATTTAAAATAAAATAGCAAAATAGAAACTTAGTCAGAAAATCAATTTGCTTTTTTTTTTCTTTTTTTCCTAGACAAGTCCTTATATAAGGACTAGTCTTTTTTTCATAGATTAAAACCCCATAAAATATTATTTTTTTGACAAATAAAATAGCTTAGAAAATTATATAGAATGATCAATAGAATTAGCATTAAAAAGATGATTAAAATCTCGATTATGACTGTAAATGTTTGTTTATTCAATCCCTAGTATCAGATGGGATGACACTGACAACTCACTCCACGCTCACTTCACCCAAGTTTTCACGGTGATATGGTTACAAAATCGCACTACAGCACATGATTCAAAACCCCCCTGTGTAAAAATTGTTCGTCGGTTATCAAAAATAAAAATACAGCATTTTCATAGAAAAGTGCAATACCTACGCGGTCGAAATGTATACAACGGCAATTTTTTTTTAATGTTTAGTTGAAATTTTAAAGTTTTCAACGCTACTTTATACATGCTAACAGGTTGTGCATCGATGCCCCTGCCACCCTGTATATATTTTTGAGAACATGATCCTGTCAAATTAGTCAGCGCCTGACGTAAATAGACGTATTTTTAGTATCCAATATTTTAATCACGTCTAAACTAAACTAATATTTGTCTTCTGTCCTTTTCTTAACGAAATGGAAAGAAAAAGATGCACTGAACTTAAATTTAGTTTAGTTTGTGAATAACAGAATCGGCACCAATGTTAAGTAAACGTGTAGTCTGTAAAGTTTTTCTTTAGATGCTGATCGATTGTTTTTTTTCGCTTATGTTATAGAACATTCCAGAAACAGCACCTAGGTCTTAGATAACATTAATGCTTACAATGAGGGTTTTCACAAAAATTTACGCCACCAGTTGGCGCCACTTTGGCAAGAGGTCTTCCATTTCGACAATTAATTTAAAATATATGATGACGTTCATCATTCGTTTCATTCATTCGTTTTTCATTCAGTCAGGACTAAAGAAAATATAGGCGCTTTGACACTTTTGACAGGTACTCGGACCTGACGTCTCAGTGCTGCCACCTAGTGAACGTCATTTCAGAAAACCCTCATTGCGACATGCACTAGGCACACACCAGAAAACTAATTAAGTAGATAACATTATAGTATAAAGTAGTGGAAGGAAAATCCTCCTTCAAAGACTAGGGTTAATGTTCAAATATTAAACATGTACCGTATGTAAAATTATCGCAGCTCCAGAAATAAAATTACACGCATACATACCCCCGCCCGTCCTGGCAACCCTATTACCGACCATGGTCTTCCTGAGCCGGTAATACGACTATTTTTTGCTACATTCGGACTAATACAAATATCTGATAGTATAATTATATGAGTTAGGAGTAAAAGTGGGCCTATAAGAGAGTGGGTATGCATCACTTACAAACTCCTTGACAACTTTCTAGAATCGCTCACTTACAGTCTTGGTACTAAGTATTTTTTTTTTATAATAATAATAATCTATTAACCGAAATAAAAACACGTGTAATAAAATTTAAGTAACTGGGTTGTAGAGGTCAGATAGGCAGTCACTCCATGTATAATACTGGTATTCATTCAGCTGCATCTAGTTAGACTGAAAGCCAACCCCAACATAGTTGGGAAAAGGCTAGGCAGATGATGACTCTAAATGATGGCTTAAAGTTTGTAATATAGATACAAAGTTTGGGACTATCTCATATCTGCTGCCGACCTAGGTGGGAAACCTGTATCTCGGATTACATTTGATCCCCATAAATAAATTGTGTAGATACACTTAGGGGCCATGTTTAAAGTTGTAAACATTATAAGATTGCCATGTAAGAATGTATGTGGAAAGTATGCATAATCTGAAAAAAAATGTACACTAGGTGTGATTAGAGCGTGTGTGTGTGTGTGTGTGCAAGTGAATCCATACAAATCAACCGTATTAAATCAACACAGCTCTGATATGACACTTATTAACTAACATGTTAGGTATTGCTCGTCAATCGCTGATAATCAGTTGAACTTTACTGAAATTCGAAGATTTCTCAAAAACGATACAATCGTTCATTCTTTCTCGCCACAAAACAAGTGATGCAACAAATATATCAGCAACACGTCTCTATGTTACGAATTTTAGGTACAGACGCGACAGAATACCTACACCACTTCAGCTAAACGAGTAAGATCTTGATTCAATCGTCGATATCCGAACGCGTACTGTTTTCCTCTGCTATTGTTCACGTCAACAATAGTAGTAAACGTTGTTTCCACTGCTGCGAGATATCATTACACGGTAGCCGGCGAGACGCATAAGTGCAAACAGACGCGTCTACAGGAAGGTATTTGTCGTGCAGCCTTGTCGCTCCTTCCTTTCATCGTTATGATTAATGACACGTTATTTTTCATTGGAGCAGCTGCTACGTATTTTTTCTACTTTCAAGTCTTCTGTTCCATGACGTTCACCTATTAGTCACGCTCTGAAAAGCTTTCGATGTGGATTTTTAAACTTGTTTTTTTCTCTATCTTCGACATTTGAACGCACCACCTCGGTTTGGCTTTGACTTTTAAGTCCATCATTATTGTTCGCACCTTTTTATTTAAAAGTTGGGACTCTTAACACATTCTACCTGTAACACCTTTTGTGTCAAATGACTGGCTTCGCATTTTCGTGTTTTCAAAGGTGACAAAAATCCGATGAGACAAAATTACGCAACATTTTCATGCGAGGTACTTACAAAAATTACTTGTTTCATTTGTGTGTTTTCTATCTTGTTTCTACTATGAATATAACAAAAGATACTTGTAAATCTGCCACTGTTATGTCGTCAAAGTAAAAATATTGATATCAGAAACACTATTCGAAACGGTTTACTCGATTTAAATTGGCAAGAATGTATAGTAAATAAAAGGAAATCGTCTGCTTGTGATTCAAAGATGTCCTTTGTCGCCGTTAGTACACGTGGTTTATTTAAGTAAGTCTACATGGGTAGGTAGGGTTCTCTGCTCTTTCGTTCGCCGAAAATTGTTTGCCAGATTTTCACTTGCCAACTAACGTTTCGCAGAATTTTATTTCACCGAATAATCATTTGCCAACTTATCATATAATTTTGTTTTATTTCCCAACCTCACAGTTACCAACTGTACGTTTGGTCTGCTTTTCATAATGACACTTTTTAAAATGCCAACTTTCAAGTAGCAGAATGTTTTAGTTTCCGTTATATTAATTTAATTGTTTATTGTTTACCAAATCTAGTAGGGTTTCGTTTAATATTAACTGTTTCCTTTTACAAAAGCGATTCGCTTCTGGCACATCACCGCCCGCTGTCGCGGCACGCTCGCTTCGCTCGCTCGGCTGGCTCGTGTGTTATTTGTCATACTCTAACCTAACCTATCGTATCCTAAGATTTCTGTTGAATCTTATAATGAAAAGGGAACTGTTACACTGACAAAACGTCATTCGTCTAATAGTTACGTTGCCTAGTGAAATGTTTGACAAATGATAAATGTCCCAAACGTTTTGTGTCATTATAATAATCAGCTTAACAATAATTCTACCAAATGAAACGTTGTCATACAAAAATTTGCTAATCGTTAGTTGTCAAAGTGAAACATCGACGAAACGTTGGTTGGCAAGTGATAATCTGCCAAACAATTTTCGGCGAAAAGGCAGGATACCGTAGGTAGGTATGCATGTGGCATAAACGCTACATAAAATGTTTGTACAAACCTCCTTGTTAATCAGGAATAAAGCGAAAGGAAGCGGTTGTCCTGGTAATTAAATAACATTTTTATTCCAACGCGGGTTCGTTTTTACAGCACTCAACCCATACGTTGTTAAGATAATTAAATTATCTAATTACATAATTATATCGTTCACGAGTCGTCGACTGTAAAACATTGTTTAAATGCCTGATTTAAAAAAGGTTTGTTTTATAGAGCTCATGGAGAGCCGGTAGGGTAGCAGGGTAGGTACATGCTGGGCGGCGCCGCCAGTTTCTTTCATTTCCGTTTTTGGAGGAAGTTTTCGACTCTTCCTGCCTGTAATGGACTCAACTCGACATAATTTTATACGCTGTGCACAAAAATATATCAGGTAGGAACAGTGTTCGATCAAATAACGAACGAATCGCAAATAGATGATGGAAATATTTCATTCGGAAATCGCAATCGGATTTTGTTTGCCAGATGGCGAAGACAATTAAGTTATCCCATAGTGCCTGTTTTTTGTAACCAGATAACCTCAAAAAAAAATGTATACAACGACAAGAATTCATTTTATAGTCTAGAACCTTTTGTTTCATAATATTGTATCGATGTATAGCCACAAAACATACTCGTATTAAACATGAAATTGTAGACAATTAAATGAATTCTTGTCGGTGTATAGTAAACGTATAATTATGAACATCGTTAGTTTATAAGGAAACTCTTTGTGTTTCAGTATGTACTGAGAAAACATCGCAAAAATAACGAAAAAATGTCGCGATGATTTGTTTTTCCTCCTGTAAGACATAATACCACGTTTGCTGAACACCAGTTTTCTTATCTCAGTCAAAAACTGTATAACAGGATCAATAAACTGCTCGCGATACAAATACCTATTCGCACAAATTTAAAATCACAGTGAAAGGGTGGTTGATGGATAAAAACTATGAGGAAAAACCTTATATTCTCTCCTACTAAATAGTTCAGCAGACACATCTGTTCATACACACTTCTTCACTTTACATTCCACAAACGCAAACACGCATACACACGCACATACCCTCACCCACACACACACACACTCTTTTACAACACACCACACATGATTCATAATTGTCATTTTTGTATTTTTGTCTTTTTCACAACCCACGACATGCGTAATGACTTTTATAATGGAGGAACACTGACTCCCAAGTCATAGGTACGAGTATATACCTAGCTTGGGACCCAGGGTACCTATGTTTGAGATTCTACTTCTGTATGTTGTAAATGTAATATCTGTAACCATGTTGTCACTTTTTCGAAATAAAGAAATTCATTTATTTTAATCTATCTCTCAAGATTATAAACTATCGATAAAATGTGGACCGCAACAATCCATTTACAATTTTTTCGAGAGCTTATAATCTGTCTCCGTCAAATCGACCAATTGTGGACTGGTATCGAACTTGCATGCGACAGATCGCAGCTTGACAACTAGCAATTTAGCAACAGCAACAAATAGACAACTAGCAATTTAGAAGTAGGTTAGGTACGCAATTGGTCACAGTTCTAACCTAACTTAATCCATTTGGTCGGTGTGCCCTGGCTTAGTTACGGAGACCAATTCGGCTACCACCAAAACCGACAAATCAAAAACGGACAGATTGTACCCGGTCGGTAAGTCCTGGTTCGTTCGTTTCAGTTTGAAGGTTTGACATCCAGATAGATTATAAACTATCAAAAATTGATACGGTATATTGTAAAGCAGTATGATACAGTTCACAATTAATCGACAGTTTACAATTTCATCAGATAGATTATTAACTAACGTTGTTCACAAGCATACGGTGTCATACATCTTTTTGAGGCTGACTGAACCTACTGTTTTACCCACAGTGTGAAACGTCTTGTAAGTATAGGACCAGACCATAATGGATGCCGTCAGTCTATGAATGACATACACAAACACCGAGACTCGATAAACTAGGGCCATATAAATATTTGCAGGAATTGACGCCGAACGGAAGGGTGAAAATTCGCCACTACGAAAATAGTTATAACATGGCGGATTTAAAAAAATTATACCTAGTGTGACAACAAAGCATTTTCTTTTTATCTGTTTGTGTAGCGAATACAACAATTTATTGTAGGTCACTCGTATCCAGTAGCTATCCGTGACCTTTACCTATCAAGACGTCTGTCTATGTAGCGGGGCAGACCAGCAGCGCTCCGTTCTTCAGTGTGTGGTTTAATTTCAGAGCCTTCCAGCACCCTAATTGCGTAACACACTATTACTCTCAATTTGAATCATTTTGAAGCATATTGCTAATCCATTGTTCCATATGTTCGAAAAATGTGTTTGCTCAACAACGTAAATAACGCAAGGAATGTTGTTGAACTGTCAAAATGAAACCCATTGCTACTGATAGTGTGTTACGCAATTACCCTGCTATTCCGCAGTCAATAATGCCTTACTATTTATAGCTCTGTGGCCGTAAACGTGTAATGACCTCCAACTTCTTAGAACAAACATAAAGTAAATTTTCAGCTCAGTTCTCACTAATAAGACATTCTTCGGACACCCACAAAGTTAATAATACAGAATTCTCCCTTCGCATCTGACGGCGTGGCTAGGCAAACAGTCCCTTAGCTCGAATTTCACAAATTACTCCGGCTGAAACCGACCTAAATATATTGAGTGACTTTTGGCAACTGTAAAAAGGGCTCACGAGAATCTCTGGGGACCTAGTAACTAATTGTAGGTACGTACTTAATAAGTCTAGCGGTTTCTGCCACTTGAGTACACCGGGCGACAGTTTCGCAACTTAAGTATCTGGCAATTTAGCAACAGAAACTTAAGTGGTATACATTAAACTTGTATTTGTGTTTCTTTAATTGCGTCACAGGAAGTGGTACTAAAAAATGTTTGTTGACGAACTACAATAGGATGCGAGTTTGTCGCCCGTTTTTCTCCATAGGAACCTAGTACGCCTTGGAATCTTTCTGACTGACCGACTCCTTGACAATATAAAAGTGCCTGTAATTCATTTATTTCAAATAAATGGTTTGAGTTTGACAGTTTTTTTCCATATAGATACCTATTTACTTAGATACCAGTCTACGTATATTCGAATGTTAAACGTTCACGGATACAGAGGCAATAAATTGAGTGTTATTTACGATCTGTAAATCACTCTTTTCTTAGGTGAAAGCCAAACTTGTGTTTCCATTGTAAGTCAATGAAGCAAAGGTTTTGGTGGTCGATACATTCAGTTCGCTCCAACGCCGTGTGTCCAACATAGCAGACAAGTGCCGCTATTGTTGTTTTTAAAACGCCCGTGAATTTGTAAATACAGCCGGGGAAATTAATAATGTATCTTCTATAGCCATAATATACATATAATACGAGGAGTAACGACGTCAGAACTGTACACAGAATGTTTTGAAAAAATTGAATTGCTCCGAGGTTGTGAAACGAGTCTGACCCCGAAAATAATGCTCCGTGGGCGACCCTATGGAGGGGTGGCTCTGCTATGGCGAAAAAGTGCGGTCAGTGATGTGTCTGTCGTTCCGAGTGATAACCCGAGAGTGTGTGCGATACGTATTGATTCGAGTGAAAGGCCTTTCATTGTGATGAGTGTGTACATGCCCACGGATGCAGTGAGTAACCTGTCTGAATTTTCACATTGTTTAGGACTGGTAAGTGCGATCGTGGACAGTAGTGATGTGGAGGCGGTTTATTGTCTTGGTGACTTTAACGCACATCCGCATGGACTATTTTTTACGGACTTGTTAAACTACTGTAGTGATAATCACTTTTCATGCGTTGATGTAGATAGGCTGGGACTGACGTCGAGCACGTACACGTATGTCAGTGACTGTAACGGGGCTAGGCGATGGCTAGATCATTGTCTCTGTACAGAATCGTCTCTGAAAACAGTTCGTAGTGTTAGTGTTAAGTATGATGTTATGTGGTCGGATCACTACCCATTGTTGATCGAATGCGATCTTAATATAATTAGGCCGAAAGTAAAGCATAGTTTGACCTACGACAACTTAGTTGTGTGGGGAGAAAGAAGCTCAGATGCTACCTACACCTACAGAGAAGAATGTCATCGGCGATTGCGAAATATTGACTTCCCTCGCGTATTGTCTGATTGTTGTGATCGCATGTGTAGTGATTCGGACCACAGTCTAATAATTGATTGCCTGTATCGTGATGTGGTAGCCGCTCTAAGGGAGGCCGCCATTGTTAGCAGGGAGACACCAGTCGTTGGTAGGAGGCCGAAGCGCGTGGTGGGTTGGAATAAGCACGTCAGCGAGGCTCACTCGTACGCTAGGCTTAAGTTTAATGATTGGCTTAATTGTGGCAAACCTACGTCTGGCGTGATTTATGAGGAAATGTGTGACACTCGTAAGATCTTTAAATCCAAATTAAGGTGGTGCCAAAATCGCCAAGACCAAATCCAGATGGACATCCTAGCCGAGTTGCACACTAAAAAAGACTTTCGGGGCTTCTGGAAGTCTACAAAAAAGCACAACCTTAGGCCTGGTTTGCCGGTGAGCGTCGATGGCGTGTCTGCTGAAAGGGATATTGCCAATGTTTTTAAATCTCAGTTTTGTGTCGAGCCAAGCAGTAGTCCACCCTCTAAGGTGGTCGATGCTGAGTCACAGTGTACTGTCCTGGAACCAACAGTTAAGTTCTCAGCCGCAGACATAGCGAAGACCATAGGGTGTATGACCAGGGGTAAGTCTCCAGGACATGACGGACTCAGCATCGAGCACCTACAGCATGCAGGTCCCCACCTGCCACGTGTTTTGGCTATGCTGTTCACGTTCTGCCTTCGCCATTCGTACTTGCCGGACGAGCTGATGAGGACGGTCGTAGTACCAATTGTTAAAAATAAAACAGGTGATATATCGGATAAAAACAATTACAGACCGATCTCATTAGCGACAGTCATCGCGAAGGTATTTGACAGCATGCTTAATGCTCAGTTAAACAATAGGATAACTTTACACGATAACCAGTTTGGGTTCAGGCCCAAACTGTCCACAGATAGTGCTATACTGAGTTTAAAGCATGCTGTCAGATATTACACGGATCGGAGCACGCCTGTTTACGCTTGCTTCCTCGATCTGTCCAGAGCGTTTGACCTGGTTTCGTACAAAGTGCTGTGGAAGAAGTTGCTCGATAGGCAAGTTGCGCCTGAAATTGTTAAAATCTTCCAGCACTGGTACGGGAACCAGGTCAATAATGTTAAATGGTCGGGAGCTCTGTCGGACTCGTACAGGTTGGAGTGCGGGGTGAGGCAGGGAGGATTGAGCTCACCAACGCTCTTCAATCTGTATATCGATGAACTTGTTGCCGGGCTCAGCAGCCGCCATGTTGGATGCCATGTTGATGATGTTTGCTTTAACAACATCAGCTACGCTGATGATATGGTGCTGCTGAGCGCGTCAATAGGGGGACTCAGAGAACTAATAAGCATTTGCGAAACGTACGCTCATACACATGGCCTAAAATATAACGTCAAAAAGAGCGAGCTTATGGTTTTCAACGCGGGCTCTAAGTGTCCGGTGGAGGTTCCACCAGTAAGGCTATGTGGGGTACCCTTGGAGCGGGTACATACTTTTAAGTATCTGGGCCATATTTTGACGTCCGACCTGAAGGACGACGCTGATATTGAGCGAGAAAGGAGGGCGCTTTCGGTGAGGGCGAATATGATTGCCCGCAGGTTTGCTCGTAGCTCCAAGGATGTAAAGATCACCTTGTTTCGAGCCTACTGCACATCTTTTTATACGAGTAGTCTGTGGGTGTCATATTTGCAGAAATCCTACAGCGCTCTCCGCGTTCAATACAATAACGCGTTGAGGGCTCTGCTGCGGCTGCCTCGCTTCTGCAGCGCATCGAGAATGTTTGCGAGCGTCCGCATTGACTGTTTTTATGCCAGCATGCGAAAGAGGGCAACCTCGATAGCGAGCAGAGTGCGGGGCAGCGGCAACAGTCTTCTTGCCGTTGTTGCCAACAGGTTGGACGGGCCTTTCATGCAGCACTGGCAGGGCTTACATGCACCCGTTTATCGGGCTTGGGGTAGGTAAAAAGTTGGAATAACCCCTATATATATATTTAATAGTGTTTTGTGTTGTTTGTAATTTATATAATTTTTGTTCTTAATAGTTTGACATTGTTATAACATTTTTACAATTTGACAATTTATATTTGATATTTTATTTATATTTTCTTTATTCGATTCTGACATTTTTGTAATTTTATTTTTTTTTGACAAATTTTTAATTTACTTTCTTATTATTTTGAAATGATCACCACTTTGTTTTCGGTTTTTGCCTGTTTTGAATTTGAATTTAATAGATATTATATTTTATAAGTCATTTTAATGTTATTTATTTAGTTATTTATTTATTGTATGTGTAAACTATGGACTAGAATTGTCTGAAATAAATAAATTATTATATTATAAAGTTTTTAGAATGTTTGTCTGTTTTTATGTTTGTTCCGGATTGTCGCAAAAAACGGCTGAACGGATTTGGATGAAATTCGGCACACAGATAGTTTTTAGCTTGGATTAACACATGGGTACTTTTAATCCCGGTAGTACATTCTCGTGGGATATATTCCGAAATCCACGCGGGCAAAGCCGCGGGCAAAACCTAGTTACATCATGTAATGATATAAATATAATAATAGAATATATATACATATATAGTATAGTAAATTGTATGTATGTGTTTGTAACCTATTTATGTATTTATGTACCTAGTTTTAGTAGTTTTTTTTTTAATCATTGTTCCTCTCAACCAAAGCACCTGCCATCTAATCTCTCCACCAGCACCACCCTTGGTTGACTGTTAGAGAATGCCAGGGGCATTAAGTCCGCCTTTGTACAGACGCCAGCACATCAAGCTACTACAATCTGGCAAATTTCTTTAATAGATTTTCAGCTTAATCGTTAAAGCTTTAGATTCAAAGTTGATTGGGAAAATTTGAGTTTCGGGTAGCTTGATGTTCTGGTGTGCCTTTTTGTGCGAAAAGCTTAAAAAAAAAAATACTAACATAATCATGTTCAAGCGAAAAATTGAAATTTTTACAAATTGTGGGAAATTAACCTCAGTTAACACATTGAACGCCGTGGTGGTCACCGGTGACTACACTTTACTTTCCATCTGAGCTGACGCCGATTCACGATTTCGACAAATTTTACACATTATATTTTACTGGCTCATACGGTTCAAAATAGTCTAAATAATTATTTATTATTACTATCCAAATAATTAAAAAAATTATTGCTGTTTCTCACTGGTGACCACCACGGCGTTCAAAGAGTTAATGTCGTTAAAAATTAAATGGCAAAAAGATACAAAAATGAGGATTTTTACATTTTTATTTTAAATATTTAAAAAAAATCTATATTTCCACCAGTAACACTAATCACATAATCATAGCGATATGCTTAAATTAGTTCATCAAAATCACTTCAAGGAATGGCCGCCCACGTTCTATCTAACAAGTCAAAAAGTTGTTGTGGGGTATGCACGGCATTCATACTCGGCAGAGCTCTTCTTTGGAGCATATCCCATGCGTGCTCAATTGGTTTGAGGTCTGGCAACTGAGCAGGCCACGGCAGAACGTTGATGCGAGTATCAGCAAGAGTGCGTGTTACGACTCTAGCATTGTGTGGACATGCATTGTCGTGCGTTGGTCGAAACGAATCACCTAACCGGCTTCGCAAAAGGATGATCACGTCTGAAACAATCCTCTCCACATAAATCTGAGCATTGAGGTTGCCCCTGATCCAAATGAGATCGGTTCTTCCACCGATCCAAGTGCAAACCATTATTGTTACCCCTTCATATGAATGAACATCCTGACAAAATATCAAACATTCTTGACGTCCAGAGGTCCTCCAAACTCGAGTACATCTTGTATCCGGCCTCATACCGAACGAGATTCATCGGAAAAGCAAACACAACGCCAGTTTTCTTCCTCCCAATTTCTGTGTTCGCGAGCCCATTGTAAATGGGCCCTACGATTGCGGGGTGCTATAGGTGGAATTCTCAGCGGCCTTCGGGAACGCAGGCCCACTTCATGTAAACAATTTAGGATGGTTTGGTCGCTTAGCAGCAAGCCTGAAGTGCTGTGGAACCTCGTAGCCAACATCATGGCGGTCATGGTACGAATCCGTCGAGCAGTATTTTGGATGTACGGGTCCTAGTTGCGAGTGGTGATGCGAGATCGTCCTCCATGTCGCACAGCCACGCTGCCCGTGATACGACAGCCTTTCCAGAGGCGACTTATGACGCTCTGTGTAGTGCCAAAAGCGACAGCCACAGTACGTTGCCTGGAACCAGCTTGCAACATTCCGACGGCTCTCATCATCTCTTCTCGTGTCAAATGATGTCTTCGCTCCATATCGATGCAATTTTTTTCAGTTCCAATGCAGAAATTGTAATGGTTTTGTAAAAACGCTATTACTTACACACTTTTACTCGTATATGAATCCTGATTGACAGTAGATTTTCTATTTTTAATCAAAATTTTAGGAAAATTCTTTATTCAAATGGTGAAATTAACTAAAAAGAATCAATAACGATTCAAAAAAGTTAAAATAATAATCCTCTATTGCGGCGATACTCTAAAACGTACTTGATCCCTAGACACTTTTGATGTGTGTATTTACGCAATGTCAAGTAGATTGGCTAAAGTTCCTCATTAATCCCCGAGTATCTCCGTAGGATCAACCTTAAGACATGTCTGTGAAAATAAACAAAGTCTGGTAACACAAATACGCTCAGTACCCGGACTCAGTAGATAGTAAACCCATTAGGTCGCCAGGCTAGAGCTTACGCTCAGAACCTTTGCGAGCTTTTCAATTTCCTTACTGTTTGTTGTGGACTAAACGAGGAAAAGAATACAGCGGATACTTTAATGCAATAACATTTATCGGATTATAAGGAAAATGTAGATACAGCTTTTTATATTACCGCTTACAATGGACGCTTTTACATTTAATGTTTTAAGGACGAAATAACGTTGAATAACTAAGTATGTTTGTATTCAGAAACTTGGGCTCACGCAGAAAAACAGTACATTTAGGTTTATAAATGGGCGATATTCTGCCTTCTGATGTAGAAATAAAATAAATGTTACTAACACAAAGAACTCGCTACATTGTCTACTTTTACTAAGTATTCCAGAATACTCAAAGAAGATCTTCCAGTACAATACACACGTACAATGTTACATTCAAGTACCTATACACAAATAGACTACGTTTATGTATACTTTGCATGTAATCTTCACATGTATAAGTAGGTTTAATATAAACTTCCTCTTAACTCACTGCCTCCATCTTTCATCTTAACTTTAAGAAAACAAAGTTTGCAACAAAGGCGTCTCTTGCTTAGAAACAACCGATTTTAACTAAATATTAAAACGTCTCGGGCCGATTCAAAGACCCTCATGGTATATTTACTGCAAAATCTGCCTAGCCTTGTCCCCACTATATTGCGGTCGGCTTGCAGTCTAACCGGATGAATCTGAATACCAGTATTTAGATGGAGCGACTGCTTATCTGACCTCTACAAGCCAGTAACAGGGTGACACGATACCCATTCGTAAGACTGGTTGTCAGAATTTTAGGCTTCTAACTGCCCGAGTGCCCGTAACGGCTGTCAAAGATCTACGAATGACAGTCAGGCCCAACGGCTTAGCGTGCTTTCTGAGGCACGAAGGGGTCTCGACACGTCACCCATCCACAAACCCACCACGGCAAGCGTTGCGTACTTTAACCTTCGATGGACCCGTGCGGCTGTTATTATTTAGCCACGAGCACCTTTCCCTACTACAGAATTTCGTAAAACAATGGCTTTTATTTGGGCTCCCATTATTTCGCTCAAAGCTTTATCTGCATTCGATACACATTGCAGAATATTAATAAATATGAAACCTGCATATCTATGTTAATTTGCCCTGTCAGATATATCTATGTGACTACTGCATAAATGATTTTAATAGATCTTAGTATCGGTGAGGTCTGGCACCGCCCTTAGTAGGATAAGGACACAACACTGTTGATGATAATGAAATATATCGATAAGCAGTCTTGGGAAACCAAGAAAATATACATGCTTTCTATTAGTATAGAAAAGTATCAACATCGTCTTCTCAACATTTTTTTTTTTTTTTTTTTAGTCTAAGAAGTTTTAATTAAAATTATACTGTAATTTTGTAGAATCAGCATAGATATAAGCGATTTGGTGTAAACTGTTAGCTTATATTTGATCAATAAATGAATATGAATACAAATATGAACAGTTTGTTTGTTTTTTTGAACGCGCTAATCTCTGAAACTACCAGTCGGATTTGAAAAATACGTTTTTATAAAAAAAAAAAAACAACCGAATTTTGACACCATCAGTAAGCAATGGCCTTCATATTGACAGTTCAACAAAACTCATTGCGTTATTTACGGTGTTGAGCAGACAAATTTTACGAACATATGAAGCAATGGATTAGCTATATCCTTCAAAATGATTCAGATTGAGATTGATAGTGAGTTACGCAATTAGGGTGCAGCCGGTCGATTCTGTTAGAATCTCACCGTGAGAATTTAAGTGAAGTGAGTTGTCATTCCATCTGACGGTAGGAATTAACACTAATGACTGCTCACTTAAAGCTCACTTCACCCAAGTTATCACGGTGAGATTTTTACAGAATAGCACTGCCGGGCATTACAATTTTAGGTAAACATATCAATAAATCAAACCATAAGTGTTAATATTTTTACAAATGATAGCTCAATTAATTAACGCACGCTACGACCCTTAGGAACCAAGCAAAAAGAAAAAGAGTCAGAGAGAACGCTAACCGAAAACGAAGTAATAGCGCCGGCAGGCGATGCGATGCGATGGGGAGGTTCGAAGGAACAAGAAAAGTCGCGGGCAGAAGCTAGTTTTTATATAAAAACTGAAACTGGTACGAGCAATTGGAACCCATAGGACAAAACAATGTATTTCAATAATAATTTAGAAATCAAACGTTTATCTGATAGCATCAATTGTAGGCGGTCTGTGGGGAAAACCTACGTTGAACGGAAATAATATATTATCTACTTACACGTGCCTCACATGACGAAGCTGTATAAAATTAATCATTCAACATATTCCTTTTTATCACTGATATTCTTTTGGGAGTAGGATGTCTTCAGCTACATCCGTCCCTACCTCCGTAGTCAATCGTTCCTATTGTACCTTTCTTGACGATTTTTTTATCGTTTGACGTCTGCCGTTTCTGCTAAAATGTAGGTAGAAGGTAGATACTTCTTTTGAGTCATAAGGAGACATAATATGACAAGAAAAATAGAAAACCACCGTAGTACACTTATGATTCACCATTTTAGCCGAAAGACGTCCAGTGCTGGACACAGACCTCCCCCAAGCTTCGCCACACCGGACCTGTGCTTCTCGCACCCAACGGATTCCTGCGACCTACGATAAGGCCATCGGTCACGTATAATAAGCCTATAAATTTCCCACTGCTGGGACACAGGCCTTCCCTCTGTGAAAGGGAGTGCCCCGTAATCCATCACACGGGCCCAGTGCGGGTTGGTATATGTCACATGTCTTCGAATTTTTGGTTCTAGGACATGCCGGTTTCCTCACGATATTTTTATTCATCGTTTTGAGAACAGCATGAAATAATTTACAAAAACGTAAAACCACTTGTCTATCTTCGAACCTACGACCTCGTAAATCGCGGCCACTTATGATTAGCCACATTTAAATACGAAGCCACAGTTTAAATTAAACAGTCACGAAACAGTGGAAACCGTCCCCAACAGAATCCCTCTCGAGTTAAATCTCAGACGGAAATGGTCGCATGTTTAAGAGCGTATGACCCGTTCCCACGACACTGGCAAATGGCCAGCTTATGAAACGCCCGGAATGAATAAGTATATTAAGTGATTGCTTAGGGCATTTCATCAGCGTTTGATTCAATGTGTTTATAATGGACGATAAGTGGAGGGACAGACTTATGGTCGATTCCTATAATTTACTTCTTCTTCCTGTATTTTAAATCTTGTTTTCCGAAAATTTAGCCGGTGGCAGACCAGAGATCACTTTGACTGCACGTTTTGGGACACAGAGGGCAGAATAGGAGCATGGTTTGTGACACAGCTTACTAACATAGATTCATTTACTGACTGATATTGGTTAAAATTAAGACTCTTGTATCTTTACCAAAAAAATAAAACATACGACCTCATAGCTCTGCATAGTGAACGCTCCCATATGAAAGTAGCTATGTGTACGTAAGTGTGTAGGTACGCCCAGTTTCGCAATCAAAAATGCTACCAACGGTAAGAAAAACATTTCATTTTTTTTTTATAGAGGAACTGAGCATTAACCTGCGGGGTAATTGCGTAACACACTATAAGTAGCAATGGGTTTCATTTTGACAGTTCAACAACATTCATTGCGTTATTTACGTTGTTGAGCACACACATTCTTCCAACATATGGAGCAATGGATTAGCAACATGCTTCGAAATTATTCAAATTGAGAGTAATAGTGTGTTACGCAATTAGGGTGCCGTAAATGCGAACCAAATGTTATAGGTAATTTTAATAATAATATTTGTATACGTAGTTAGGTTACTGCCTTAAAAAATACAGAATGTAGGCAAAATTTAATAGGAAACGTGTTAAAATGTAACCAACATTTTCCACTTTTCAATAAACTATGATGAATTTTTTCGTAAACAAATTGTATAGTAGACGGGAAGTGAATCGGATTAATTCAAGAATTAATTTCCACATAGTTAAACATAATTTTAATACTATCCGATTGGAGGGTAGCATTAATAAATGTTGTTCACCAACTCCGCTACACCTATATCCAATTAATTCGACACTGCCCAATAAGTGGTGCTCCTGTAATGAATGTGGGTAAAACTTTATTTAATTATCGTACTAATTAAGTATATCATCATCATCATCTGCCTAGCCTTTTCCCAACTATGTTGGGGTCGGCTTCCAGTCTAACCGGATGCAGCTGAATACCAGTATTTTACATGGAGCGACTGCCTATCTGACCCCCATAACCCAGTTACAGGGTAATACGAAACCCCTTCGTAAGGCTGGTTGTCAGACTTTCGGGCTTCTGACGACCCGTAACGACTGTCAAAGATCCAAGAATGACAGCCGGGACCAACGGATTAACGTGTCGATGCCCCGGTCGATCGATCGTGTTAAGCTATGCTTGCCGCGGTTGGTCCGTAGATGGGTAACCATCTTCACATACCAAGACCCCTCCGTGCCGCGGAAAGCACGTTAAGCCGTTGGTCCCGGTTGTCATTCGTGAATCTTTGACCGTCGTTATGGGTCGTCAATAGCCTGAAAGTCTGAGAACCAGTCTTACCAAGGGCTATCGTATTACCCAGTAACTGGGTTTTGTAGGTTAGATAGGCAGTCGATCCATGTAAAATACTGATTTTACATGGATACCAGTGTGTTCAGCTGCATCTGATTAGACTGGAAGCCGACCCCAACATAGTTGGGAAAAGGCTAGGCAGATGAGGATGGTTTTGTTTTGGTAATATGCAGAGAGATTCTACATTATGGTTTAAATATTTTTTAAAGAACCGCACGTAAACGTACGTCCAAACGTACGTCAAATAAAACATTATATTCCGTTAAATGTCCTGTAATCCTTCAGTAACGAAACCTCTGGCATAAAATACCGGTTTATACAACTGTATTTTATACCAGAGGTTTCGATTGTATACCTGATTCCATCGAAACGTGTTATCTTCTTAATTTGTTCTATAAATATTACTTCTTGATATGCGAAACGTGCTAGTATTAAGTAGCAGCACAAGTTCAACTGTTGGACGGTTGCATTGTACTAACTTTAGTACAATGTTACTTCTCCGTGTTTATATTCAAAAGTGCATTAAGTACTCGTAACTTCTGACTTTGTTGCCTACTTCGTGAAAGTTCTCTTCGGCGTCTATTTAAGGTGAACTTGCATTCAGAATTATATTTTATATTTAGATAGCCGAGGCCAATTTACGGTCTTATTATATTCCATTATGTACATAAGTAAGTTCTTATTGTGTTGGCGTGCTGGCTCGATGCCAGGTCCTCTTAGCGTAGGACCGTCGGGCTAATGAGCATTTACAAGCGTACAACTAGTCCCTTAAGCCATGATATAATGAGTTTCTGGTTATATCCTTACAGCCGAGCGATTGCCGTCTGACCTGGGAGAGTAAGCTTAGGTTGGGGACGAAAACAAGGTAATGCTTTGATGCAACATAGTTTGTTTTTTATATTAAACCCGTTCATTGTACTTTAAAACATATCATGGTTCAACCAAATGGCTTCACTTTGATTTACAAACATGCATAAAATCATGTTCGCCTTCTTCCCATGAAGGTAGGCAGAAACTACAGAACGGCACCTGATACGATCCTTCGTTTACGTTCATACGTTTGGATGATGTTGACTTTAATTTAAACGCGCAAAAATAAAATATGGCTGGCGTTAAATGATTCAATTCTGTTTTTATACGATCTAATTTGGATTCAACACAACTGAAAATCATGAATAAACCGTGCAGTAATGACTATAAAAATTGGTGTTTAAATTGAGTTTTAATATCCTATCTGACAGTGTGAGAAACAGAGACCATTAATCAAAAGAAAAAAAAAATGGAAAATCCAAAAGCGCACGAATCACAATAGTTTTTCATTAATTATAATCTAGTTTGAATAAAAGAGACATTTTCATTAGGGTTCCTCCTATGGGTGAAACGAATGTATTAAAAAAAATATGTCTCAATTAATTGACTTTATCGCAAGCTACAATGTTTTCATTTGATGTTTTTTTTTCGCTTCTACTGCATTAAATCGTTTTTTGAAAAGTTCATAATTAATCTCCGTTAAATTATTTATACAATGGTATGTAAATTAAGTAGGTTCTGTGTACTAGCAGGTGTATAACAATAGAAACAGTTGCAGAAACGAGGCAAAAAAAAAATCGATCGTAAAACACTCTAATGCTTCACATTATAAATCGTGCGATACGTTTATTGGTATTCAAGCTAAAAAAAAAACACCCTAAAACTGTAAAAAACAGAAAACAATGCTTTTAATGCCAAAACGGCCTCAGCTCAGCATAATGTCAGGTGACAACATACGGTCGCCTGTCGCTAATTTTCAGCTGCAGCCCACGAGTGCCATACGCTACATAATAAACACAAATAAATAAACAATAAACACACACACAAACAAATAAACACACACACAAATAAATAAATAATAAACACAGGGAAGTGCATGTGTTCGTTTTAATCAGTTAACAGAATACATTCAATTGATAAGATAAAATAGCTCATACAAAAACAAGTAAAATGTTGTGACGCTGTGTCCGATAGGCTAACGAAATTGGTTCTGAAAAACCTATGAGGACCCAAGTGCTATGTAGTACCTTTATAGTATAGGTATATCGTAATATCTGAAACTGAAATTATTTTATACCGTAGGCCTCGGTCTACCAACATCGCGCCATATTGCTTCATCGACTAACTTTCTTCTGACAGTTTATTAGACCTGAAAATTTCGTTATTTATCACACTGTCTTAATATTTTCGCCAGGCGGTTATTGTACACAACGTTTAGTGGGACGATATATTTTTCTAAGCTGAGAACATTGCCATTTATGTCATAAATAAAAGAAATATTTTAGGTTGTTGACATCAAACATGTGGCAAGAAAAAAAGCATTTATTTAAGAAACAAGAGACTTTTATTTAATAGTATGGTAATAATTTATACATAATCTCCCTCGCCATCCATTATTGTCTTCCACCGCTCTGGAAGTTTCTGTACACTTTTGAACTTTTGATTTTCTTTACTTAGTATAACTAATAATGTTTTCTAGTGATTTATTAATTGTTCCCAATCATCATACGTGTTTCCACGTAACATCCTCTTTAATTCACCAAAGCAGCCGTACTCTAACGGCAGTAAGGGGAATGTGTCGAAAGCCTTATATTTTTTTCTTTTAAAAATTCTGTAACTATCCCGCTTCTGTGCAGGCGAGCATTATCTTGGAGGAGTACAGGGTGAGTACATTTTTTTTTGTTCATCCATTCTAGGATTTCTTCATTTAGTATAGAAACATACAATAAGGCAGTGATTGTTTGACCTTCATCGAGAAGCCTGTAAAATGCGATGACGTTATAATCTAATGCTACCAATAGATCCTCTTCTTCTCGTGAACATTATATGCCACAAGATGTGGAGCCTCTTAATTTTTTCCCAGACAGAACCTTCGCTGATGTCGGTCCGGAGGTGTATACAGGGATACCCAAGTTTCATCGATGGCCAGAGTTCTCTTGAGCATAGCAGGGTGTTTGTTATATAGATAAGTTACATCTTACAGCTAATAGTCGATGACTTTTTTTATTTTCAGTCAAACTGTGTGGTACCCACTGAACGAGTTTCTTTTTCAAATGAAGAATTTCTGTGAAAATCATCCAAACTGAACTGATTGGCAAGTTTAACCGCTGGGAAATGTGACGCACTGATTAACATTTATGATTCTTCAACAGCTCCTCAACATCAAGCTTTCTCTGCTCCCAATCTGTTGATTCTCTGTGGTCATCTCCTCTTCTTTCTCCAACCTCAAATTCATTCTCCCTAAATCGAGTCACCCACGATTCCACTGTACGTTGACTGTAAGCTTGAAGAACCTAATATTTTGAAAAGTACCTTTGAAAATGTAAAGTGGAGTAAATATGTTTTTACACTGTGTGTGTCAATAAAATTAAATGTACTATTGCACATTTAAATTTATTGAAAAGGAATGCTAAGGCCTTTTGTTCATGACCCGGTTTCTTTACGGTACGGCGTATAAACCTTGCCGTAGAAAAAACGTGTCTGTAACAAGCTTCCATGGTGATCCATACAACACTGACGAACCGTGCCTACACACAGCGTATGAATCGAGACCCCTCCGTGCCTCGGAAAGAACGTTAAGCCGTTGGTCCCGGCTGTCATTCGTGGATCTTAGACAGTCGTTAGGGGTAGTCAGAAGCCCGAAAGTCTGACACCAGTCTTACCAAGGAGTATCGTATTACCCAGTAACAGGGTTGTGGAGGTCATATAGGCAGTCGCTCCGTGTAAAATACTGGTATTCAGCTGCATCCGGTTAGACTGGAAGCTGACCCCAACATAGTTGGGAAAAGGCTAGGCAGATGATGATGATTAGTCTTTTAATTTAGTAAAATTAAAGTTGAAATTGGCTGTAGCTAAGCTATGTAGTTAGCCTAATCGAGACTACAATACTAAATGTACAGACGGCAGCACATCAAGCTACCCGAAACTGTCAAATTTTCCCAATCAACTTTGAACCTAATGCTTAAGCAATAAAGTTGAAAATCTAGTAAAGAAATTTGACAGATTGTAGTAGCTTTATGTGCTGGCGTCTGTACAAACAAATAGGCTAACTAATTAAGGAAAAACTAAGACCAAATGTTAACACCATGTTCAGTTATAATCTCCATCCTCCTGCGCTTACCCCAATTTATTTGGGGTCGACTCAAAATGTATTTTTCTTCCATACCTCTCTATTTGTCGTCATCTTGGCAGTCACTCCCTTTTTAGTCATATCATCTTATACACAGTCTCTCCATCGTTTCTTTGGCCTTCCCCTACTTCCCATGTTCACTTATAATATCATTTTAAATTTCAATTGGCTTACATTTAATAACCATATCGCCTAAGTGAAACGTAAGAGGGTGCGAAGAGTTCTCTCGCTTACAACTTGCTTATTCACGGCTCACTTAAAAGACTTAAAACGCCAAGTACTAACTGCGCTCATTACGGAATTGTACTTACTATGAAAAACGGATATGACGCGAAAGGAAAGCGTAAGCCTTGTGATAATTTTATAAGATGGAAAAATCTTGCCATTTCTTCTGAACCAATTCAGTGATAATTGTGAACGTAAACAAAGCAAAAGGTGTAAAATCGTAGCAGGTGACGTTCTTTGGTTTCTGCCTACCCCCGTGGGAATAAGGCGTGATTTTATATATGTAATTTTCAAATGCATGTCTATTACTTGCTACCCGCCTTGACCGACGTTGTCCTGTCCAAAATTCAATAATCCATACAAAAAAGGGACGCTCAGTTTTTCCCGAATTTTACGATTTTCCCAGCAACTTTCCCATTTCTTTTCCGTAAGAACCTGAGAAATTCGGACTGTTACGAACATTTTAAAACAAAAAATACCCAAATCGGTTCAGCCGTTCTCAAGGGATGCGCTTACCCAACTAAGAAACGAGTACATTTCATTATCATAACAACGTAACCCTGTGTTTTGTACGGTCGCATGCGCGATAAGCTGTATGTTATAAAAATAAAGTATCGAAAAGTATTATATCTAAAAGTCAAACGAGAACTTTACGAGTACTAAAAACTCAACAAGAATTGCACGATAAATAAAATAAAGACTTCATGTTTTTTTATTCAACAAGTATTTTATACACCAATTCGAGTATATTACTGGAACAAAATGTACTTCGAGTGCTTATGTTAGAATTGAAATGCCAATGTACTTTTAGTAGGTAGGTAATTGGACAAACAGTTTTTCGAGAAACTGTTTTCTAAATAAACAATAAACCATTTACAAATTGCTTTATGATGATGACTTAGGGAATAAAGAATTTATTTCCCTTATGTTTGCCATTATAGTAAATATGAGGTTTCATTGTTTTAATACTTATCGACGGTTATATCGGTAAGCTCGTTACTTACCAACTTACATACGCTCGTAGCAATGACGCTACAGCGTAGGTCTATGGCTGTGGCACAGGCTCGTTGGTGTGTTTTCCTATCAAGATGGAAATATTCATACTTAATGCTCGCCATTAATTATATCATAGCCCACGAGACTCTTCTCCAATTCTAATGACGTACACCTAATCTTTCTTCTTCTTCTTTATGATTCTGTAACCATGTCGCCGTGAAAACTTAGGTGAAGTGAGCGTGGAGTGAGCTGTCAGTGTCACCCCACCTGATGGGTACTAGGGATTGACCAAAAATAAGACTGCTTGGTAAGACTGGTTGTCAGACTTTCGGGCTTCTGACTGCCCGTAACGACTGTCAAAGAACCACGAATGACAGCCGGGACCAATGGTTTAACGTGCTTTCCGAGGCACGGAGGGGTCTCAGTATGTAAAGAGAGTCACCCATGCCCAAACCAACCACGGCAAGCGTAGCTTAATCTGATCGATTGACCTGTGCGACTGTTATTATTTAGCCACGGGCCCTCCATGGTTTTACCATAGCTATCGATGCCTTAACCTTCAGAAGTCCTAGATTTTGTTATGTTTTAAAAGGGAAATATTCAGTATTCAGGGAAATCAAAACAACCCATGCGCTTTAATTTACTTTCAAGTATTTCGATCCAATATAGTACCGTTGTAAAGGTACAGCTATAAAGTCACTATTGACCAATTTTCTCCCCGTACTGCAGCGTTGTACCGCACTGTATGTGCCACTAAGTGGTACTGTGAGTTGACAAAGTAGTTTGGTATACGAGCGACTTAGCATCGCAATGCTTATCCAAAGCGCCGTGAGACTGTCATGGCAGACAAGCTGTGATTTAAGGAGAATAACTTAACTGAGGGTGGAACAGTTTATAGTTACTGGTATATATAGTAGGTAAGTCGATAGGCCGTCCCTGTTTTGCACGGGTGCTATCTACTGATGTGGCGACATGTAGAAACATTGAATTTTCTGTGCTATATCAAGCTTAAATAATAAACCTTCCGGAAATAAAAACCTTTCTAAAACGAACACGTAGAGAGACTACAAAAATTTTATATAGTATAAAAACTAAGGGCGTTTTTAGTTTCAGTCTGTGTCTGTATATAATATACTACTCGTAGTAGCCCTGGATACAAATGTCCTCTTGACCTCTATTTGCACAAGCCGTAATTCCATAATCGATTGACAGACAGTCCTGTGTCATATCTATACTAATATTATAAAGCTGAAGAGTTTCTTTGTTTTTTTGTTTGTTTGTTTGATTGAACGCGCTAATCTCATGAAGTACTCGTTCGAATTGAAAAATTATTTTTGTGTTGAATAGTCCATTTATCGAGGAAGGCTATAGGCTATATAAAGTCATGCTACAACCAATAGGAGCGGAGCATCAGTGAAAAATGTTGCAAAAGCGGGAAAAAATATTCTTTTTGAGAGCTTCCGTTGCGTGCGCTGCGTAAATGGTTAAAGTTACGCAAAAATCATGTATGACGGAATTGTTCCCACTTAAAAGTTCTAAAAAAAAGTCCGCGACAGCATATGTCTATCTTTTATGGTTGACTCGCTATAACCTTTTTTATGGTAATCAAATTTGTTCTTAAATAATACATTACTTGCGAAGGTGGTTTCATAAACATGATATTAACCCTTATCCAAATAAATAATACGTTATTCATGACAAGTATTTAATTTTGAACAAAATTGCCCTTGACATAATTCGATTCCAATGAATATCTTAGGAGATATCATAGTTTTAAAATAAATCCGCACGGCCGCCGGTAGCTCTGCGAAGTTCACTATGCTTAATTCCACTCTTACTGATCATAGCGTGACGTTCCTAAAATATGTAGCTTCTTACAGTAAGTATTAATGTAGTAAGTAATAATCATAAGTAATGGAATATATTTTAATAGGTTTTTTCCTGAAATTAACGCGGGTGAAACCGCGGGGCACTGCTAGTGGTAACAAAAGAGAAGATTAGCAATTAATCAGATAATTCTCTAGGCACCTTTTAAAAGTTTTTTTTTTTTTAATTTTTAGCATAATCAGCCTATGTCCTTCCCACTGCTGGGACACAGACCTTTCTCTACGTGTCTTAGGTAGCGTTCAAACATTTTGATTCTAGCATAATGTTTATTTATTACTAGCCGATAATTAATGAATACACATAACGTTGAAATCAGTATCATTTACCATACCTTTTCCGTAATTCCGTAACAGTTTCCAATTTACTTCAAATAGACAATTATGAAATTGTAAATTGCTTGTAATTGATCAACTGGAATCAACACAGTGGTGAACTTTATATCGCATTTGGTTTATTGTTTGTTATCATAGAAAATCTCGCTATTAATATGTAACTGTAAAAATGTATGTACAGTTACATATTAATCCCGAGATTTTCTGTGGGTACAGTACCTACTTATATGTGGTTCTTGCCTATAATGGCCGATTCTTATAATATAAGGTCACTCAAGCGTTACGTCTCTTTTCGCGCCGATACGCGCATCTGTTACGGTGCTCCCGGCCGTGATTACTCCGCGCTCACTAAAACTACGATATCTCAGAAATTACGCATTACAACTCTATATACTTTATGTCATTGAAATTGTTACGAAATAAGCTATCCGATTATATGTAGTTTAATACAGTTTTACCTTTTAATATATTGCTAATTCGAAGTTGAAAGTAGGGTGAGCGACGAGGAACGCCAGACTGAATCAGCTTGGTAACGAATGAGCAGTTTTTGACAGCGAACTGAATCAGCTTGCGTAACGCACGAGTGGATATTAGTTAAAATTAAGACTCTTGTATCTTTACCAATAATGAAGCAAAGATCTCATAGCTTTGCATAGTAGACACTCCCATATGAAAGTAGCTATCGCAGGTAAAATTACGAATCTATTTATATTCCAAGTTCAGCAACAAAAAGTGCTACCATTGGCAAGCAAAACGATTCGTTGCTTCAAATCGAGCTTCAAATTCAGATAGGCACACTGACGAGAAGCATCACCGACGGTGAAAACCATTATTTTATCGAAATCCGTTTGTTTCAGCCTTACAGAAGACATGAGATGTCAACGTGACATCCACCAAATCACACTGAGCTCGCATAGTGGGACTGTGACCTATGGCCCAATCCCAACAATGACAATAACAGAAGTTTTATTACGCATTTCCATCCTAATAAAAAAATATGTTTTATGGCCCCACGAAAGATAATTCAATTAAAATTTAAAATGATTAGCATAAATGAAAATAGGCTACAAACGATACAAGTTGATTACAGTGTAATTGCTCCTGTAATTTCCACCGCATTGCGTTAAATTTAGTCTGAGTTATTGACCAAACGTTTATTAATTTAGAACTGACACATTATTTATGGTAATTGCCCCCACAGTTGTCCATTTTGGCGAATTCAGTTCGATCTGATAGAATACTGATCACGTAGAAAGTTTTGAACTGTACAACTATGGCTACCGAACTTATGTCTGAATGGGACTTGTCAATAATAATAAGCATGCAGCTCAGATCGGAATTTCAATGGAAGAGAATTCCTTAGCCACAGTTATCAGATTCTTTATAACAGTGAGACGTTACAATACACCAGCACACATCATCTGCCTAGCCTTTTTTCCCAACTATATATTGGGGTGGCTTATACACCAGCACATATACAACGTGTAACGTTAAATGCGCAAAACCTCTTAAGGGGTCATTGTACTCATCATTATGAACAACTTTTACTATGGGACCAAACCGGAAAGCGCGAAAAAAAAATCAGCTGTTCCCTACATTTTGACGAATTATGCGAACATAAATGTAGGGAACAGCTGATTTTTTTTTCGCGATTTCAGGTTTGGTCCCATAGTAAAAGTTGTTCATAATGATGAGTACAATGACCCCTTAAGAGGTTTTGCGCATTTAACGTTACACCTTGTAGAAATATTTTACTGTCACCAAGTTCTTCAACAGTACCAATGTTTCTTAAATTGTTAATGGTGTGGTACTATACTCAATTTATTATATCGTTATAAAAATAACGGTTACCACATTTTCGTTATTTCGGTATAAACGTTTAATAAACTCCGTTATTTTATCATAAATACAAAGCAATGTAATCTATTTAGTATATTTTACAAAATGCTCTAATGTGACGTAATTTCAGCAATATTGTATAGTGATTTTCAGAGGATAGCCGTGGTCGTACATACCTACATACATACATACAGTCAAAATCATAACCCTCCTTTTTGCTTCGCCGTAGTTGGATAAAAATAAAAGTAAATCCCTTCTAATAAGCTTGCACTTCAATAAAATTGTAAATTTCAAAGGTAATGAAATTGATGTCCCAATTTACCATACATAAGAAGTACTAATACAATCTGAAATATACGTCGGGAGTGAGACTCGGGGTACACTATCGGTTTTAATGTAGTCTACGTACTCTTACTCATATAAATTGGCCTTATCGCCGCCAAGTATAAGGCTGATAATCAACATCAAGCGTCGCTGTGCTATGACGCGCTCCTCATAGAAACAATCCAAATGTGGTGCGTTACCATGTCAACGATTTGCTTAAAACATCGCATGGACATCGAGGCAGGCCCAGGAGAAGATGGCGGGACGAGCTTGACGCCTACAAACAAGATTGGGCCACACTAGCTCAAGGAGTGGAAAGGAGAAGGGCAGGCCCTTACCTTGTAGTGGGACGCCAAAGGCTAACAAAATAATAATAATAATAATAGCAGGGCTCACGTGAAACATGCTTTCTCAGCTCGCGGTCTTCCGTCTATCTCCCTCACAAAAGCAATATCTTGTCACGGACTTACACCTCGCGGAGCTTAGCTAGACGTTGATAAGCCAGCTTTTTCCACCACAGATGTGCTAAGAAGCTGCGTAGCGATGGTTGAGTATAATGTTAACCAACAGATCGTTTGATTTTCATTATGTCACTTTTTTAGCTCTCGGTGGAAAAAGGTTCAAGACAGGTAAGTTTTTATGTACGTGCCAAACGCATCTTTATAGCACACCTAATGGCTCTGGATAAAGTAGACTCATAGTTTCGTAGCTTAGCTTCCGATCTCGCACATCTCTGGCTGTGAAATGGGAGCCTAACGAGAGTACCATACATTTAGCGCGGGCTGACATTCGCTCATGTCTCACTCTGGTTAGCAAACCAAATCACGCGATATGAACCGCGCTTATAAATGACCCGCGCTCGGCAAGGTAAACGTGCATAGGGAGGTACTACTTTCTATGCAATCGATTTAGGTACGTTGCGCTGGCAGTAATATGTATTAACGTTAGTCTGGGGTATTTTATTTTCATTTAAGACGCTGCCTAAACGTCGAACACCGTAAAACACTCAGTCTTTAGTGGCAAAGTTAGGCGTATTGGTACGTTTTACAACCTAAAAAAAAAATTTATGTATTTACTGTCAAATGTTCAAAGAAAAATCATTCAAAAATATTTCATAAAAATAAAATAGCATCATGATAAAACAATCGTAAGACAGAGCTCAAAAAAAATTTTTTTCGTCGCATGATTCTAAAAACGTTGAGCGTAAACTATCATATTTTATGTAATGATAATGACGAGAACTAAAGAAATACCTAAAAAATATTCAAGCCATGCATTTATTTTTTAATTTAATTTAGGGCTGATTTTTCCAGCGCCAGATAACTTTATCGGAGGAATAATTTTGAATTTTTGACAGTTCTTCCATACAAAATCTGTCAGACGTCAATTTTATTCCACGAATAAAAATTATCGGTCGATTGAAAAATCAGCACTACAACTGCAAATTTACTTTTATTTTGGTGATTCAACTAACATCAAACGCATCGCTGTTTTGAACCTTATTTGCTGCCATTTTGGACTTTATATACCCAGGTTAGTGAAAAATAAGTAGCAAATGTCTTCATCTATCTAACAGTGCTTTCGTACACAACCGAAGATTTATTCAAGTTTTGGTCACCTAAACAAGACGTCAATAACCGTTTAGCAGTATAGAACAAATACTCATCCGAATTGTCAAGACTTGACGGTTGTACGAATTGATTCAATGAATCAAGCTTTGTCCAAGCACTATTTACCAGATATTAGTACCATCAGGAACATAAATTAGTGATCAAATTGACACCCTACGTCAATTTGCCAAGTTATAGCCATTTCATACAACTGTCAGAGAATAAAAATTGGGTTTGAATATGCAGTCAATTTAAGTTGGTAGTCAATTTGCTTGGCAGTTAATTTCCCTGACTTTACCTACTGAATATCGTCATAATAATGAACATGGACATCTAATAGATCGTTACAATGAACAGCCACTTGGCAAACAGATTGGTGATCGCAGTTTGTAGTTAGTAACACACAGGATGACACTATTGCCCCCTCAATTGACAAAATCGGCTACGACATACATGGGAACAGACGTATTCGTATTCCTAGCGAAAAATCTCACGGGAAATTATTACATAATTACCTATTAATTAGCGAGATAAGTAAACAACTACCGATCAATTCTGTAAAAGTTTCACCGTGAAAACTTGCGTGGAGTGAGCTGTCAGCGTCATCCCACTGATGCTAGGGACTGACCAATCAAACATTTCCAATCGTAATCGAGATTTTAATAATATTTTTTATGGTATTGCTGGTTAATTAGTTTGCTTAGTTTTTTTTTTACTGAGATTCTGACTAAGTTTATGTTTTGCTGTTTTATTTTAAAACCCCAAAAAATAGTAATGTTTTGACAACTAAAATGCTAGCTTTGAAATTATAGAAAATGATCAATAGAATTAGCGTAAAAAATATTATTAAAATCTCGATTATGATTGTATGCTTGGTCAATCCCTAGTATCAGGTGAGATGACACTAACATCGCACTCCACGCTCACTTCACCTAAGTTTTCACGGTATATGGTTACAGAATCACACTGCTGCGTCATGTCCCACGAAAATTCTCATTTTAAGACCTAAACTTGACTTAATTTAGTCAGTCCATAGTATTGAAAAGTCACGAAAAATTTACGGTGATCATCATTTTGCCAATAGTAATAGCCAGATCTTATTATTTTTAAGAAACGTCGCTACACCTGCTGCACTTAAGGAATTTCACTTAGATATAAAGCTTGTTAAAAAGCTCTCTCTCTACAAAAATATTTACAACGCGGCAACGCCCAAATACGTGGCGATTATTTTTATCTCATCCCTATTTTCACTCTAAAAAAAAAATTGAATAACTATTGGCGTACACAAAGTACGGTATCTGACTGCATTCATGAATGATCAAGAATGGACTCACTACAAAAAATGTTATGGCATTGTCATTGAATTCCATTGCAAACAGACAAACAACAAAAAGCATAATAAATATGTCATAAATAAAGTTTATATCGTATTTACAGACAAACTTTTGTCGATATTATTTGTATGTATTGCTTACGTGACACGGGTAAGTTAGCGGTATCAGATATTGAACACCGCAAAATTGTTTGTCCTGAAAAAATAAGTCGTGTTTGGCTCGGGATAGCGTTTGTACATTATTACGTATATTAGAGAAACGCCCTAAAGCGAGGATCAAATTTTTTATTTCACTGGCTAAAATACTCGGAGATAGTAAGCCATTGCAAGCAAAAGCTCCAGTCTTTTACCTAGCAACACAAAAAAAATCAGATCAACATTTTAGTTTACCCACGCTTTACATATAACGTACATTGACTGTGTAGTTTATTCATAATGATGTAACTTTTTTATTAAAGCTGGCCTGAAAGCTAGGGCTTCGTGTGGTGGCGCAACATAATCATTGAATTAAATCAGTACCGTAAGCATGTCAGGGGGCAACAAGCTATAACTCAGAAGTGGAGAGCGTCTCGCGGCCCATAACATTCAATCGTCCGCACGGAGGGAGAATTTTGATGACCTCAAGGAAAAGTTTGCGTCAGAACACTCTGTATAAATCCGGGGAGTCATGTCGGGATTTCCTAAATCGCCTTTTTTATTTATTGCACGGTTACTACAGTAGGCAGCCGTTTAGGGAGTGACGTTGTGTTACTCCTACGTGATACTTTTTCCTAGCCGGATGAAATATGTGTGTGGGTGCGTCTTTATTTCGCGTGTGCAACTAACTTAATATGTCATGGAAGGAAAACCGCATTTTCTTCTCCTTAAGACATTAGTATGTCGGCAGGATTAGCTCCGTCTCATGCGGTGAGACATGATTATTACATACATACATGTATTATTTCGTTTTAAATGGTAATTTCTCGTTTCGCAATGCCGCTGGTAATATTTGTTTTCTTAAGGTTGTTATGAAATTAAATTACCTAATTGCGTCGTGCTAACATAGCTTTGTTCAAATTAAGTTGTTTGAAGTTTTCCATTCGTGCAAGTACATTAATTCTCTTTAACTTCTCTCTAAGAGTAAATAAACGACAATAGAATGTATCATTGGCTTGACTGGACTATCTTTCTATGGTTGATTTATTAAATTTTCACAAAACAGATTTTTTAAATGAATTTAGGTCTAATAAACAACCAGTTGAACATCACGTAGTATGTTCAACTGGTTGGTTATCTAAGTATCTTCCTAGTATAATCAGCTTATAATGTTCCCACTGCTGCATGCTGGGAGACAGGCCTCCTCTCGCTGAGATGGAGTGGGCCGTAATCCACCACGCGGGCCTAGTGCGGTTTGGTAAATGGTATCTACCTACTTTCACAAATACCATATGACTAAAGCGTCCCCGTCAGCTTTTATGACACCTACCCTCAAAGATAAGTTAAACTAAAACTCAGTTATGTTACATGGCTCTTATCCCGAAATTACATCCCATAATGTACTTTAACGACAAAACTAATTTCCTAAATCTAACCTAAATAAATAAAATAAATCCATTCAAGATAAATCCTTATTACATACAATATTCAAGTCATGTACACAATCGGTCTTCTTCCTGTTAGCCATTTCGTTTATTTAACCGACTTTTCTATTTGTTGTTGTAATGGTGTATACGTCAGGCAAACACAGGTACAGTTTTTACACGTAAAACTGTACAAACTTTGCCGATACAAATGTTATATTTTTCCGTCGCGATTTGCGAACGAAGTGATAATTGCGAGAATTGAATGATCTGAATACGGGAGCGTGCAAACAGAAATAATAAACTAGCTGTGCCCCGTGGCTAAGTCCGTAAGTACAGTTTATTTTTTGTTTTAAAGTAACCTATATTTTTCTCCAGATAAAAAGGTAACATTCAGTTGAGTCGTGTGAAAATGAATCAACACACACCCACACTATAGACTACCTATATTTCTGTATTGTCTCTCCTTCTGCCTTAATCCATCCAACGTTTGTCTTGATAGATCGCCTTAAGACCGCCTATTATGTCACCTCTTGTAAAATGTCCACATTTATATCTGTAATTTTTTTGGTATATATAATAAAGAATATTATATCTAACTATCTAGCAAACGCACTAACTTAACTATAACATTTGGACAAGTTGGTTAGAAAACGTATTATGGTTAGATAGGTAGGTACAATAGATTTATTGTGAGCGGTGTAGACAATAAATCTGTTAGACATATCATGGGTTACTGTGTAGACTCTGCACGGTTACCCGCGGTATGGGAAGCCATCCGTTTCTGTGGTAAAACATTCCTATAGTGCGAATAGAAATAAGTTTCTTATTTGAGTTATTTAAAGGCACTTAAAAAATCAAGTATATTTTCCTCTGAAATCAATGACTTTCGACGCTCTGTGATACTTTCTACAAAGGGATCGCAGAAATTGTTATTAATTGGTCCATAATGGTAGCTCCATTAAGAATACTTAGGTTTTTACTGATTTTAAATTATTTATTAACATTCCACGGAAAATAAAACTGGTACAAAGTCACAAATTAATTACTTAAATTAAATATTTATTTTTAAGGGAAAATTTTGTTTTTATTGTTTTGTGTTTACATAAATACAGGCTAAATACTTAAAATAATATAAATAATATGTACATGTATATAAAAAGAAGGAAAAGAATCATAGGGACCTTTCTTGAGAATAGAGTTTATATGTTTTCCTGTTATAATAAGGTTTAAATTACATACTCTTGCTTTTTGCCCATGATACAAAGACAGATTGCTTATCCTCCAGAATCATCTGCCTAGCATTTTTCTCACTATGTTGGGCTCGGTTTCCAGTCTAACCGGATGCAGCTGAATACCAGTATTTTACATGGAGCGACCGCCTATCTGACCTCCACAACCCAGTTACTGGGTAATACGATACCCCTAGGTAAGACTGGTGGTCAGACTTTCAGGTTTCTGAGTTTCCGTAACGACTGTCAAAGATCTACGAATGACAGCCGGGACCAACGGCTTAACGTGCTTTCCGAGGCATGGAGGGGTCTCGGTATGTAAAGATGGTCACCCATCCACAGACCAACCGTGGCAAGCGTAGCTTAACCTGATCGATCGACCTGTGCGGCTGTTATTATTTAGCCACGGGCCCCTCAATCCTCCAGAATATAGCACAAATATTTTTTTATTTTTTTTTATTTATATATTACCTCTTATTTACGTACACACAGTAAAATAGATGCAGATACGACATATTAGTATTGAGTACTCGGAGAGAAAATTCAAAGAAAAATTACTGTGCTCGTCACTATAAACTGATTGGAAGTGACATCTACAGAAAATTTTCTAAGGGAGATTGGGAAAAATTCACTATTATTCAAATTTTTACCGTGCTAGCATGATAATTTTTTCCATTACCACTCAAATGCACTCAGATTATGAGACAGCACAGTAATTTTTCTCTCCGTGTACAAAGGTACCTACTCCTTATTTCTTAAGAAATTTCTTCCAGCAGACCTGCGAAAGGAGGAATGAAAAAGAAATGTAGACAATAGTGTGTGAGGACAAGAAGAAAAGAATTTGATTTTGTGACGACTTAAACTAAAATATTAAATTTTGTGAGATATAATTTGCTAACATTTTCTCGTAGCTGGTGTTGCTGGACAGCCTTTTGAAAACTAGCTGCCGATAGGTAGGTTAAATACGAATTGTTCACGAAATCTCGTGCTCTTGTACAGTGGTGTCACTGGTGCTTTGTGAGATGATCATGTATATTACAAGTACTCACAATATAATAATATCACAACAAAATAGCTTCAATATACATAATGTAACTTTTCAAAAGCAGCGCGCGTGAAGCCTCATTTACAAGCAAGAGTATATTTATTTTAATAAAATTGTAATGAAAAATATATAACATTTTGCACTCGCATCTAAAAATCAGACAAAATGAAAAAAAAAATATATTCTGCTACACAATTTAAAGTGAAGAGCACCTGTAACGTACAACCGATACGAGTTCGAATATGCCATTCGTTATTTTAGCTCGTGAGCTCTATTGATAATAGTTGAGCTCTATTGAACTTGCTTTTCGCACATGTAGCAATAAAAAGCTTTGCATCAAAGGCCTTTAATGTAATTGCTGAGTGGGAGCTCGAATAAGCTCTTACTGGCGTTAAAATAATTCCCCTCAGTGCGGCGGATGTGACGACGGCGGCCGGCACCGGTAGCGGGCGCGCAACGGCACGTCCTTCCGGTGCCGGTCGGTGCGGCTCCCTTGAGCCCCTTAGGTGGCATTCATGCTACATACTACGAGAAAATTATACGAACACATTTAGAGCAGTGTGACGACGGCATCTTTATACCACCACAGCTGCTGCTGGGATGGAATAAACAGATCATAGTTTTTAATAGGGATGTCGGGAACTGATAGTAGTTCTTGCGGAGAACAGTTTAGGGTAATAGCGAATTACGTTATTTTGTTTATTCAGTTTGTATAAATTAAATATTTCGGTACATTTTACGTAACATTTCATCACGCCTGTTTACCTCTAAGGCTACGGACACGAAGTCAGCCGGCGCGGGAGCGGCACGTTTCAATGCATAGATTTATATGGAACTGGCCTCGAAGGCAGCGGCGCGGGGAGCGGCGTACGAGCGATGCGCACCAGTCTAGCGGTGCCCGCGCGTCTGCATTGACGTAGTGTTGTGTATTTTATTTCGTTTGACGTTTCAAAATGTTGTATCAAAAAGATGTTACCCTCGCTGTTTAGATATTTCGTTCACAAACAAAGACACTAATTTTTCATAACTCAATACTGCGCCGCTCTAGCGCCGCGAGATCTGGTGGCTGGCTTCGAGACCGGGTCTGCGTTACCGCGCCGCTCCTCGCGCCGCAGCCGCCGCCGCCCCGCGTCCGCTGAGTTCTTCTCCGTAGCCTAAGGGTTAGGTTTCATATTTCGACAGTGATGATTAAGTCCCAAACAACACGGGGCCAGCCTATTGCCAATAACCGAGCACAGACCAAGACTCCGAACTGCTTCTGAGAAATTCTTAATTCCAAAGATACAGACGCCAGCACATCAAGCTACCCGAAACTCATATTTTCCCAATCCACCTTGAACCTAATGATTTGGCAATAAAGTTGAAAATCTATTAAAGAAATTTGACAGATGCTAGTAGCTTGATGTGCTGGCGTCTGTACATTTCCATTTGATTTTTCTGCAAACAAAACATGTACGTACCTAATTATTTCACATAGCAAAATAGCTTGATCAATTTGTTCCGACCAACAATGTTGTTTTGTTTTTTATAAAGCTCTCGCCACCACCGCGGCACGCTTGTGGTTAGCCCACAGACTCGCGTGTAGGATTTCTTGTGAGCTAAAACTTTGTGTTCAGAACTAAACTCCTGATCGGACCCAGTCAGACATAGTTTTCTGACATCTTCCACACAAATATTATTGTTGGATAGGAGTTTGACTGAAGTTTTCTTTTTCAATCAAAACACGAACTATTTAGTTGTTTTCATTAATAACATTTACTGATGAAAATGTGAGTAACTATAATATATCCCAAATAAGTTATATTATTTTCTAGAATTGTATGAATACTAAGCTACTTATTTTTTGTTTTAGTTATAATATCACCTAACCGTGTATATCAAAGCATGATTCCTCAAATCAATTATTCGTAAATACATACTGCACCCCAACTGCGTAACACCATTGACTTATATACGTAACACACTATCAATCGAAATCTACATAATTTTGAAGGATATTGCTAATCCATTGCTTCATATGTTTGAAACATTTGTCTGCTCAATAAAGTAAATAACGCAATGAATGTTGTTGAACTGTCAAAATGAAAGCCGTTTCTACTGTTCGTGTGTTACGCAATAATCCCGCTGGTTACTGAAAAATTCTATCATTTGACCTATTCTTAGAATTAAGCAAAAGCTTTTTTATTCTTACTTATTTATTATATTAGTAGTACAGTCACATTCAATTCAAATACCTAATAATTAAAAAAAAAACAGATAAAATTGGAATTTCAGTAACAAATAACAGGTATGCATGACATTGACTTAAGTATGTTAAGCCACAGACACATGACTGTCGTGTTATGTCGTGACTCGGGATACACCAATAAAACGAATCTGTTCAGGACTACGTCAAATCACAACGAGTTTTGATTGGCTAACACTGCGTCAGAAGACGTCACGACACGACACAACACCACACATATGAATCCGGCTTTACAAAATAAAAGAGAACAATAAAAATTGTGTCAATCTACTTGACACACTTTTTCTCGATTAAGGTCTACCCTGAATCAAGAACACAAATTTTTAGACTCCATTTAAACAACGTCGCACTGTCTAAATACAAAGTGGCATGAAAATCACGACGCAAACTATAACCATGAATCTCACCGTGAAAACTTGCGTGGAGTAAGCTGTCAGTGTCATCTCACTGATGCTAGGTATTGAATCACAAATGGAATATTCGAAATCGTTTTGATCATTGCGATATTTTGATAAATAATGTTGAAGTATCGAGTATGGCTTCCTACTTACGTTCATGAGTATGGAGAGATCAGTCGGGGATCGATCATTGTGGTGAATAACTCGATGTGCCCGCGAATAGAATCTGCACCATCACGATACCGCTTTTCAGAACGATGCTCGGATCCACATCAAAATACTAGGTACGAGTAAGTACATTCTCTTGAATGGAATAAAAATCATGCCATCTTTGAATTTGGTACATTTATTTAAAAATTCTTGCGATGACGACTGATAGAGAATTATAATAGATAAGTATGAAAGAAAAAGGCATGCGCTCACCCCAAACAAATTGTGATTGGGATAAGGGCAATGATAGTTTAAATAATCTTTAAAAAAAGGTTACATTACGCAAAGAAATCGATCAAATGGTAGGTGAACCCTAGCGTTTCTAAAGGAGAGTGGGAAACAAATGTATGGGGTCTGGGCCCACCCTTCAATACTAACATTTGATATACCGTTGAAAAGGGCTTTTTAAGCGGAACAATAGTTATTAATAAAACTATGGTCAAATGCTAGTACTTTCGGAGATACGACGCCTTAAAGTCGTCTCATTTTCCACAAAACCAATCAAGATGCTGTTCAGTAGTCCATTAAACAAAGCTGGGGTCAACGAAAGAAACAACAATCAGTGTCCAAGGAATATCCGGGTCAAAAATTACAGAAAACAGATAGCGGTAGTTCAATGCAAAACACAAAACTCTGGCGATCCGTGACGACTAGCGCTAGCGCGTCACTCACCGGTGGTCGCCATTTGCAAATGCACCCGGGCCGACACGACGGTGCGACGGACAGAGGGACGCAGGTAGGGAGTTATGCAGTGACTATACACGATACTGTTTTTTTTTTTTAATTACACAATTTCTCCTGTATACAAGCACTTAAACTCACATACACAAACAGCCAGACCCGGAACAACTACGTCCGGTTTGAGTCTGGGTAATGTTTATCTTGTAATTAAATAAACTATAATCATTAATTGCTTACATTGGGATCACTTTTATCGCAGCATAATAGGTAAGTTTAACTCCGGAAGTACTGACTTTTAACCTTAGTCGTAATACTATTTTTTTTTAATATACCTATTCATTCATGAGTATCTGATTTCTATTGAGAGCTGGGCCCACCATTACTCATTGTCCTTTGCTAAGATGTAAACAACAATGGCCGCTCGAATTTTAGTAATTTAATTTATTTGGTTTAGTGATGTGGTTGTATGAATTTTAAGGTAGAGTTAATCGATTTTAAAATTATATAATTATATTATTTCCGCGCATAGAGTAGATTAAATGATTAGAATTTTGATAATTTCCGTTTGTTTTTGTTATGAAAAGTTTACTCCAAATTATTAGTTTTATTGATAGATCACTTTATATGTAACAAAATATTTTATGAAAAGAAAATTGCAAATTTCTACACCAAAGGCTTTTTCTTTGTCCTTTTATTTTACCCTATTTTTCTATACGCTAATTTAGTCATCCTTAAAGCTACTGTTTTTAAAATGATGACAGCGGCAAAGATTTAAATCGTTAGATACACCCTACCGCGTCAAAAGATAGTCACGTTTCTGTTTGGTTTTGACACCTCTGACACACAATGACGCAGAGACTTGACTTGACTGTCATGGAAACGCTATACAATAATGTGAGTGCTCACTCTTCTCAGTATGAACACTTTTTGCGTAAATAAGTACGATGAGGGCAAATCTAGCGATTTAAATCTGGGCAGCGGGGTTTGACTTTACGGTGTCAAAAACGCTCTCTAGAAAAATATTTCAACTTACTTTCATAAACTACGTTTCACTGACGTCATTCACCGATAAATTGTGAACACTATGTGGGCAGTCACCGCTTTTCTAGGAAACTGCAGCTTTATGCACCTACGACATTTTTATTTCCTATAAATGTGTATTAAATACTCTTTGTACATAATAGTCGATAATTATTATGTCACATCACATAATTCAATGGCAAAAATATTATATTACATATATAAATAAATCTCGATGTCCTGTCAAGACATAAAAACAGTGCGAAGCAAAGGCGGATCGCTAGTAATATACATATAATATGTATATATAATAAATTGATATGTATAACCCTTTCCGATTCCAATCAATAATATATATAGTGACTACTTTGATCTGAATCAAATATCGTGTAGAGCCATTCGGCTAAACTATTTCCGCAAACGGCTACCCTGAAAAACGTTTGTAAATCAGTGTAGCTCGCGCAATATGACGGTACCATGCCAAACGGGTTCTCTCTTTGATGTTCTACCCATAGACATATATGTTCTACCTGTGTTGCGACCTTTTTATATATATTTATGGTTTTTTACTCTTTTTACATGTTGTCAAAATAAAAATCATCTGTGTCAGCGATTCGTATTTTATTGATCTATTATATTATAATACGGTCCACATTTTTGCCAACATTTTTGGTTCTATCTTGCCGTAAGACCAATACGAGATCTAAAACGAAGCAGCTCCCGGATACTGGCAAAAGGCATTCGGAGTCGGATTTCAAACTTCGACATTCAGTAGCGGAGTCGCCGCGACCGTCGATCCGGTCTCCGTAGCATCTCGTCAGAATCCCACTATTTCCACTGAACCTCTTAAATCGAGTTCTAGATCTGGTGTGTCAGGTTCCTCACGGTCATCAGCCACTATAAAGATACATAAGTTGACCGCAGAGGCACTTTTAGCTAGAAGATCGTTGGAAAGGGAATAACAACTACTGCTGCGTGAGCAGCAGATCGCCAAACAGCGGCTAGCTCGCGACCAGCAGCTTATTCCTCCAACAAGTAACACGAGTGGAAGAGTTCGAGTTGTTAGTGAACCTGTCGTCGGAGGAGGCTGATGAAAAATCAATTCGTTCGGTGAGTCGAATCCCGTACGCAATCTTGGGTTCAAAACAGTCGTTAATTCCAACAGAATGTAATAAGGTTGCATATGCTTGCAATGTGCGACCTTCTCTAATAACCACAGAGAAGTATCATACGTATAACAAGAGCTATTGTCATGAGTGTGAGATGTAAATAAAATGTCTTTATGTAAAAAACAACTAATCTTGTGATTCACACATATTAGTAATGTTAATTTGTTTTCTTCATTAAGTATTTACATAATTTAAAAAACTAACAGTCTTAAATAATAATAATAATATGTACAAGTATATGAAAAGAAGGGGAAATAATCAAAGGCCATCAAAAAATTCGTCCGCATCGCTGTCAATAGAAAATGTACTCAAAAGGCTGGCAGCATTGCCACGTTGTATGGCAATGCTGATTCTTTGGCCAAAAAATAGGTCAGCCCTCTGGTCACGTGAAGAGTCGACCATCCACTTGGTGATGTCTCGAAATACTAGGTGGGCACTCGGGACTCCATGGCCCTGGTGTTTCAACTCCAAACGGGTCGAACATATAAGTTCCAAAGAGATTGGAGTATTTACGCCGTTTGAGGTTTTGCGCACCTGCAGCAGCCATCCCAGCACAACCCACCGTACTTGGAAGATGGGCTGGCGCAAGGAAGTCGACATACGTTGCATCCCACTTCAAAGGCCTGCCTACGTTCCAAGGCATTATGGTCATTCCGTCTGGTCTCTTCCCATCGTCGCGTACCAAGCCATTGGGTTCTTAAGCAGCTGGCACCCCAGCGGCGACGAGAGCACGACGGACGATGTCATTGATGCTGGCGTGCCGTGCCATCCGACCTGCGCTTTTACTGCAGGATAAGCCATGGTGTCCGAGGCAGTCGACACCTTCACTGCCTGAGACTATTGTGCTACATGAGATTTCCCTCGTCCGGAATTTGCCTCAGATAAGGCATGATCAAAGAGAGCTCAATTCTTTTGCCAAAACCAAAAGGAATATCTGTATTCCATTGAAATATTTCATACTGTACTTAGCAAATTAACTCCCAATATTGTACAGTCAGTGGAATGATTTTGCTTATCGTAGCGACCGATCTGTACTACAAGTGTTGTCTACATTTCTTGATATTCAGGCCGATAAACAGAATAAGTTCGGTTTAGTTCCGGAATACGCCAAACGCCCTAATGCTCAACATAGCGGCAGCGATTTCGTTCGACGTGAAAGTATGCACGTCAAGGCAACTCGTAGTACTAGTACCTACAGGGATTTGCCGATACTGTAAGAATAAGCACGAATTGAGTGAATGTAGCGATTTTAAGGATTTTACCTTTAGATGATAAATGGCGTTGACTGAGAGATGTTAGGATTTGTTACAAGTGTCTTAAATCCAATGCTCATCGATGAAGGCGTGCAAGATCACTCGATATGGCGTCGGCATTTATCGTCACCTACACATGCGACCTAAGAAAGAAAGAAAGAAAAATAGGTTTATTTGTCACAGAAACTCGTGCATACAAAAAGATAATTACCTAATTCTAATAATAATGAAAAATAAAAACAAAGTAAATCTAAAATCACGAACACAAAGCAGAAATAGTCGACGGCTGCACGTCATGACCCTCACATGACCTCCCATGACCCCACCTCCACTGGTTCAAATTGTATTTCACCTGATGCTGATGACAGGACTCGAATCGTAATCATTGTGTGTTTCTCAAAATCGTGCCCGTAGAAGTAACCGGCCCTAGTGGAACATATGACACGTACGCATTACTCGATGACAGATCCACGGCAATATAAACCTTGATTGACTCAAGAGGAGGCACGTCATATCAGTGCGACAGGACTCGTGGAATCAATCAAGATCGACCGTGTTGCTGGAATGTCAACGCACAAACCTATCCGACATGTTAGCTTTTCTATGAAAGGTAAAAATTGTAGTGATGCATTTTCCATTACTAACCCTAAAGCTAATTAAGGCTAATTTTTCCAACGCCAGATATCACCACCCTTGGTTGACTGGTAGAGAATACCTAAGGCATTAAGTCCGCCTTTGTACCTTTTGTGCGAAAAGTTTAAATAAATAACTGTCAAAAACTGTCAGATCTCAATTTTATTCCACGAATACAAATTATATGTCGATTGAAAAATGAGCCCTTAATTGAACAGCTCACACTCGTAGACACGACACCCAAAAATCTTGGTGCTGTACACTGGCATTTGGCAGTTAGTCGACAGACGCCAGTGTACGCTCGCTGCGAACTCACGGTGAGCTCGCTGCGTACTCGCCTCGCTTTGGACTCGCTTGCAAATCACCAGTGTGATATTGTCCTAACTAATAAACGTTGTATAGCGTCTGTATATTTACACAACGCTTTGTCTTCTTCTTTCGAATGTCAAATTACTGAAAGAAAGAAATTGGTGTCTAACTATTCATCTGATATAATACGTTAATTAGTAAGGGGGTTATAATATTGCAACTGACATGACGAGCGAAACCAATATGATATGTTCGAAGCACACACAGCAAGCAAACATAAATAAATATTATAGGTACATAAAAATACCAAAAGGTACCCCAGTTTCCATTAAAGGTAAATTCAGTAATTACGTAAGATTTAACAATATTCTAATGTTGTCATTCCCACCTCATGTAAATAACAGGCAATGTAAATACGCTCGTTGCGAGGCAAGTACACATCTAATGAAAGATAATATGGAATGTTACACATTCATTGCGCGGAATCAACTTAATTTAACTACTCTCTGTACAAACGTTCGTAATATATATGTATAAATTAAGTAGGGAAAAAAATGAAAGCTTTTTTCAATTTCGTTGGAGCGCGAAATATTCCTGTATAAGATTTCCTTTGATAGGAATCAATTATCATCATCACAGTATTTAGCAAAGTCAACTTATTTATTTCAAATAGGTGCCTATTTAAAATAAATGATTTGACTTTGAATTTACAAACGGCACTTTCGGACGTCAAAATTTACAAAAAAATAGAATTGATTTTAGTCGCCCCTTCCAAAGGGTAGTTTCATATGGAGAAGAATATCAAAGATAATATCTGTGAAGTTTCCAGACTGCGAAAATAAGTGCGATATCTGATCGAAGTTAAAAGAGCGAATACGAATGTTCGATCTTTGAAATCTCGTAATGGACGAAAACGACATCGTGAGTACAAACCGCCGTTTGTCACATCACTAATGGTGCGGAAAATCGCGAAAGTCCCGCTTTCTAACAACGCTGAAGTAAAATCGATAGATTGAAACCGAATAACGCATAATATATTAGGCACACTCGAGTTTACAGGGTCCCGTGTCCGTACATTAGGTGCTACTTACTTTACTACATTTATCTAAATACTAGATGGGAGGATCGAGACCGTAATGGAACAGAATAGAGTGCGGCCCAACTGTCAGCTTATGCAGGTACCTAAGAAGGTTGCCATGATAATGATGATACCTCCACGCATTATCCCACAAAGGGATAGGGATAATGATTATAGGTTATATCTAAAATAGATCAAAGGTTTCTAGGGCAGGAGCGGCGCCGTATAAATCCTCGGAGGCTTAGTTAACTAAAGTAAATCCTAAGCACTAAAATTCGGGGAAACTTACAGAAGTTTAATTTTTCATCTCCTTTTTGTGGTCGGAATTATGTCAATTTGCTACGATTTGGGGCATGATTTAAGTACTGAATTGTTACAGGTCAGCTTTAAATAGAACGGGGCTCCATCAAGTATATTGCTCTAAGGCTACATACGCACTGACAGGTGGTTTACTTAGCGCGTAGAGCCTAGTGACTTAACAACTTAACCTGTTCGACACGCGCTAGGCGACTAGTGAGGGCATCAAACGCGCAGTGTGGCCGTTTGCGAAAATTCTAGAACGTTCCTTTCACTTCGCTACTCGCAAGGTGACTCGCTAGGCTCTAGGCCCTAAGTAACCCAGTGCGTACGTAGCCTAAGGTAAACGCTCTTGTCGTGGTTACGAGGCTCCTTACTTTACCTGACATAAGAGACAAGCGCCGCCTTCGAATGATGGACGGACAGTAGCTGGCTCATTTCCCCAAACGTCTATATACGTACATTGCCAAACTGGCACACTTTAACCAGATTTACGAGTACGTAAGCACCAGCATTCAACATGATTACATGGAATGTTACAAACCAGATCGGAGCTATAACTGTTAACGTTCAATCCGAACCCAAAGGCTTTATAACGTGTTATCTCTGTTGGTTTTACGGCCTGCACTAGTTGAGAGTGGGATTAATTCAGTGAACGGTACTCTTTGTACATTCGTTGGTTAGCTGATTTGATTGAGTTTTACATTATGTGTTTGGAAATGTGGGGTCTTAACCCCTTGAATTTATAACTGTGTTTTATTATTAACCCCGACGGGTATAGAGGGGTGTTATAATTGTTCGATTGTAACACGGCAGTGGCTACGGTGTTCGATGTATGGAATTAAAAAAAGACAGATTAATTAATTAGAGTTGGTTCAATAGGGGACCGCATTGAGATGAGTCAAAACTTAATAAATAAACTGTACTTTAGCTTATTGTATGAGCCTAGACTTAACTATTGTAGATTGGAATTAAAAATACTGCTGAGGTAAAAGTCTAGGTAATCTTACATCGCTCACTGCTGTACTATGAACATAATTTCTCTCACAAAACCTGGAAGATATTAAACCTTTATTGTTTCATTAATACACCAAATACAATTAAAACCACTGGTCTATTGGAAAATATTTATTTAGGATAATTCAAGACATTTTTTTCTGCCATTTTCTCAGCATACGCAATTAAACAATGTTTTAATAAACTCTCGGAAATGTTAAGTAAAAATTGTGAAAAAAAATCTAGAGTTCCGTAGTACACAAAATAGGATGCATGCCTTGACGGGTGCGCGTTTGTACAACAAAAGCGTACGGTACGCTAAGATTACACGCCTGATTAAATATTTTCGCTCCAATGCAAATAGAGGCTGTGTGTTGAGGAAAATTTTCCCGCGAACATTTCGATTCTGTTTTATACACTGTACTTACTTGCGCGTTTGAATTGTGTACCTTGTAGATATACATGTATATTTGCGTGATATAGTCTATTATTCAAATGTGCGGTGGGACTGTATCAAAGCTGGCGTAACATTCAGTTTTATTTCATGGAGTTTACGCGTTGGTTTACGGAATACTTTACTTAGTTATGGCTATGTTGCCTGCTATAATTTTATCTGAGTTTCATACTTTTAAATAGTAACAGTAAAATTCTGTAGCTAGGTACGTAGGTTCACTACCTAAATTATGGCAAAATATTTCTTTTCAGAAATATTGGACAAAACACAGCCAGTTGGAATTATTTTTTACTCCCTTATGCCGTAAGTTGGTTAGTCTTAAATCTACATGAATTATAAATGGGTCACGTTTCGCACGGGTAACCAGTACGTAGTCCCAATTTAAATAAAAAAACGGTCAAGAGCGAAACATAATCACACACCACGAATTCTAAGCACACACTTTTTTGGGGGACCGATAACATGGCAGAATTTAGCAAAAACTTAACGCTGGTTCTAACTTTATGATGAGGAATTTATTCAGCTCCATGATATACTGTCACAAAACCTTAGGGACATTACGTTTAACTGTGCGTAGCGAACAGATGGACATCACTGAGTTGCATAAAGGTTTCATTGTTCAGTATTTTTTGTCACAGGACCCTAATTATTTATCAAAGCGACATGAATGTTAGAGCTGACCCAAATACGTACGTGACATCTCCCTTTAAAGGGAGGTGAGACTTATTAATGTCACATTATTTAGCACAAAAAACCCCAATGCAAAAAGTGGACCTTTCCGCCTGTCCAAATGACAGCATTAAAACCGGACCAAGAATTTTTCGTTGCTCCTGGGTTTGTGAAAATCTCAGGTGCGTTCGTTAGAGCGGTATCCTAAATGTCAAGTCATATTCATGTGACCATATTTATGTACCTATGTATTTTTTGCCTCACTCTAAGTATATTCCCCTTTGCATAACATGCATAATCAGCCTATAATGTTCCCACTGTTGGGACACAGGCCTCCTTTCTGTAAGCGGGAGTGGGCCGTAATCCACCACGCAGGCCCATGCGGGTTGGTAGATGTCGCGTGTCTTTGAATTTTTGGTTCTAGGACATGCCGTTTCCTCACGATGTTTTCCTTCACCGTTTTAAGAGCAGTGTTGATGAAATAATTTACACAAAGTAAAGACGCTTTATAATAGTGTAAATTATTTAATTATTTCATCACATGTCTGGGTTCGAACCCACGACATACAATTTGTAAGTCGCGGCCGTTAGCACTGGGCGACCACTGCGCCGATCTCATATTCCCCTTATCGTAGAACAAATAATAACGAAACTAATTCAAAACCGTTTTGTTTGAACAAAGGTAACTCGGGAGACACTAAAACATTAAAATAACTTCTCCCACGTCGAAGTCAACCCAACGTTTATAGGTCATTAATATACTGAAATCAAAGGCGGCGCGTCGGAGCGGAACGCCATTATTAGACGGATATTTCTATTGTCAAACTCTCGATAGGGTTACTTGTCGATAAGTTACCTTATCGTAGAGAAAGCATTTTGTAACACAGATTAAACCGACATCAGACCTGTATATCCATACAGGTCTGATGTCACTGCTGCGGCCACGAAATTGCTCACTCAACCGTTAGGGCTGTCGTGGTTCAGGCAACTGAAGGAAAAGTCTGACACACCCTCCCGCTCCGCCCAGAGCGGAAGAAGTTATTCGATAATTTCTCATTCACAAAAAAAATGGCTGTCCAAATGAACTAAAAAGTGTTTAACATTACAATATGATGGCGTACGGCTACTTTACGAGATGAAACGTGTTTACCTTTTCGGAACAATTCCCAATTTATGCGCGACATGCACACTAATTTCGGTTCGCTATAATATTAAACTTAACATATTACGGTAACTTGATTAATGAATATTTGATGAATCGTTAACAGTGAAGTAATTGGGGAACTAGTCATTAATAAATGTTATGGCCTAATTACATTTATTAATGACTTTGTTAGTAAGTGTCGCTTAAAGGCTGAAATTCTACGAATCGTACGACACTAAAATTCATGGACGTTGGTAGCTAATTAATAATAGATATAATCCTGAAGCACCAGCCTTTCAGGCTTATTTTCAGCAAAATATTATTATTATTATTTGCTTTAACTTCTGCGATCACTAATATAACCGACTTCCAAAAAACACTACAAAGTGAAAAATAACTTTAAATTCGGAAGTCGGTGTCAAAAAACGAAAATGCGAAACCAACGACACCGACTTCCGAAATTAAAGTTTTTTTTCACTTTGTAGTGTTTTTTTGGAAGTCGGTTGTTTTTTTTTTTTGTTTTGTAAAAAATGTTTTTATTTCTCGCTTTTTAGTTGTACCTACCCCACACAAATTCATATAACACTACATGCTATGTAAATATCAGTGGCAGGAAGTTATTAAAACATCATTAATATAAACTAAGTTGCAAAATTTGTATTATTCAAGCTAACTCAAAAAGTACCAAATCAAAGTTAGTAAAACTTAGGACCAGCCCCGAGGCATACCTTATACATTAAAAAAATAATGTTGCAAATCGGGTTATAAATAACGGAGTTCTGAGGTAACAAACATTTAAAAAAATCTAACCGAATTGGGAACATCCTCCTTTTTTTGAAGCCTGTTAAAAAAATTAATTTACCAAAGAAATCTATCTAGGATGTGTATGTGTGATGTGTACGACTGTGATGATGTTCTTGTGTTACATGGAAAGCTCTGAACCCAGTGTAGATCCATGATATTGCGCTTTATTCAACTTTTTACATTTCCCGACGTTTCAAGTAGTTTCAGCGGTGCTTATAGTCGGGAGCGAAATTCATTTGATACATCAACCGAGGCTTACCGAAAGTGACTTATAATATTACCGGTATGAGTGAACTATGGGGCATATATTACTACATTAATTTAATTCTTACTGATTATATCAGTATTTTCGTGTAATTTGATATGTTTGCCTAAAAAAAATCCTAAAAAACAAATACCCTCGACTGGTCTCTGATTGTCAAAGAAAATGCCTGTTCCAAGCCAAAATAAAGAAATTATGAAAATAAATCTTCGGAAGTTAAGTCTGTTTATTTTCGCCAAAATAGTTTATCTCTCTGCAATGAAAATCCACTCTTGTAACAAAAAGTCACAATATGTCTGAGTCATGTCCTGAACCCGAGTATAATGGCAAGTCTTTCGTCCAAGACTATTATAAAGAGCTATCGTATTGTCCATCTCACAATGTTGGCCGATGATATACGTCGATGAGAAATATCTCCACTCAGCCGAAATGAGGGTCACACGAATAGACAGGATTAGGAATGAAAAGGTACGTAATATATAAGGAAAGTTTTGAAATTGTGCTTCTGACTATTGGCTGTAGTTCAGGCCCAAGGACAGGCTAAGGGCATAAGCCTGAAGAAATGGAATTTAAAATTGAAAGTTATTTTTGGCCTGAATAATACAGGGTGCCAGGCACATCGACGCGTAACTTGATACCATGAAATCAGTACATGATTCTGAACTGGAATGGAAAAAATCCTGCGTTGGAATGTTTCGTCAGTTATTTAAAAAAAAAAAAATTGTCTAATTTTCTTGAGCCACTCATTTTGACCGCGTAGTTATACACTTTTATATGAATCGAAACAGAACGATACAACATGGTTTACCGAGTACAAACTATCAGGATTCCTATTATGATGTCGTAGTGGCATGGCGTGGTGGAGGTGGTGCGTGGTAGTGTGGTTTCTAGCTTTTTGCTATTATGCATATTCAATACCCGAATTCTACTAACACATGCAAATGTGTTTTAATTTGAATGCGTTGCCAAAACATTTATGTAATTTGCTAATTAGTGCAATTTTCAGGTAGCGCTACCTACCTATTAATTAATTGTTGTAGCTGGACAATAGCACTTAGATTTCGGTCAGATAGAAATAATATAAGCAAATAAACAATAAGTAGAGGAAATAGTAAATCCAATAAACCGACGTTGATAAAAAATGGCAACAAACCCGAAAATTGAAATCGAACGAAAAAAATGATATTTACCAATAAATCTGCCTTTGCTCTTATAATGCCAGATAGACATCAGTATTATGCGAGATGCAAATAAAGAAAAAATATTTCCCCGAATTTTCTTGACATGCTGATTTACCCTATAACTCTGGCGTTTAAAAAGGTTATTACAAAGCGTTTGTTTTGAACCCTGCGGCGTCGAGCATCCTCTCCCTTCTTAAATATTGCTCCATAAATCAGAGCCTCTCCATGTCGGATCGCTGTCGCCTGTCGATTATCGCGCGGGAAGCGATTTCGCTCCACGCCGTTCGCAAATTGCAAAAGATAGCGATCGAGAGAAAATTGAACGACTGCACTGATATCGGGAAAAAATTGTTACGTTGCTGTAAAATTGTATATCTCCTCGCGACGGGTATTAAATTATTATTAAGAGCAAGTTACAAAATGTTAGGCTTAAAGGTATTTTATTGATTTTATTTATTTGCTAACACGTAAATCGCTGATTACTTTTACGTAGCCAGGTAATTACCTACTATGTACTTATTGTTTAGGACAGGTTACCTATAAGTTGAGTTAAGGTCGTATGTTCGGCGGTTTACATTCCAAAGGTATAAATGTTGATAACTACATATAAGACGTTTCCACGAAGCTCCTTGACTCATTAAAAGTTTAAATACAACATTAAAAGCTTAAATAAATAATAAAATATTATGAGAGTTCACTGTACGAGTACCACTGACACCTGAGGGGCAATTCTTGTAATTTTAAGAACGTTCACAGTCTGATCGTTCATAGTCTCAATCTGTCAAAAATACCTCTAATTTCTCTACGTTTTTGGCAGGTTTTTGACATTGATTGTCGCTGATATGAGATTACGACTAGATTTGGCCACCATAGAAATGGGTTTTGTCGATGGAAGAATAGACAAAATTACAGATTGTGGAAAATTTTCTACCGTCTTAAGAATGGCGATGAAGAGATGTTTCTGTTCTGCAGTCAACAAAAGTCTACAATATGAAACATGACGACCAATGTTTCTCTACTTTTGACACTTGGGGGTAGAAACATTTTTTCTCAACAAGTGTAAAATAGTGTACATCGCATTGGACTTAGACAAGAATCTATATTGATTTTTTTGCACCCCGTTGCTGAAGAAAGAGACATTTATTATTTCCAAGAATGAATATTGTCTTTGTCTTCATAGAAACGAGTTTACGAGTCGGCCCGTGCTTGGGAGAAGAGATATCGAGTTAGATAGAAATAACTTTGACTATTCTTGATACGAGTAGAATAGAGATAGAATTGGTCATGCTACGTGAGCTAGATGCTTACTCTAACTCCTACTAAAAACCAAAATCTTTAACCATATTTCGCTTGCAGCTTATAACTTAAAAATGCCAGAAATCAACGCGTTTAGAATACATCCCTAAGGTAATCGCATAACGGCTTTCCGCGGAAATTTTGCTCTCTATTTATAAATTGATGTCGAGTTTGTGACTCTTCTAGTGGGTGACGCGATTTGACTTGCCTGCGTACCACTAAATCTTGGCACCCTTATATTTCGGTACCTTCTTGTCTAATGGTCACGAATTCCGAAAATTCGAAAATACGAATGATATAGACAGGATTTTTTTTTGTATTTACTACCTACGTAATACTTATTTCTTAGTAATTTTGGATGTAGAGCTTTAAATCATTTATACACTCCCACAACCATTGACATTATTACCAACCGTTGTTACCACGAAACCGGTCTTAGGTACTTTCTATCTATATATATACTTTATGAAAGAAGATTTCGTGAGGAAAATCAGCTGCGAAACACAATTAAGTTGACATTATAGTTAGAAAATATAAAGGAGCATCAACGTATAGGTACTTACGTAGATTGCTAAGCAACTTTGTTGAAAGCTTATTATATAGTCGGGTTTGACAAATTCACTTAGATTTTGTTCATGACGCTCGCTTCCGGCAAGTTCGCAACTCGGTTAGTCACACAGTTGAGTTTCGTAACTGACGTAAAGAAGATTGTAAACATGTTGAAAATAGGTTTTACCGAGATAGGCACGGTAATCTAATTGGGATCGACCCGCAGAACAAAGTCCCTAACTACACCGAACAACAATGAAGGTAATTTAAGTAGAAGCAATCATCCAGTATACACAATGCTGGCTGAGGGATAATTTATCAAAATATTTTAGGTTAGCATAGGCTTAGGTACAGCCACTTTTTGTGACGCTAATGAAATTGGGAAAGTTTTTGACAAGCAAATTAATGTAAAACGTGGAAAATAATTGTAGATTTTAATTCTAAACGCTCTCTTCTATCACTCCGACACGTGTACATATCCGTACAAAGATTATCAAGATTCAGAATCAACCCTTCTAAAGAGGAAGGAGTGTGAAGACAAGTAGGCGTGTCGAGAACAAACTAAAGGAGTGCATAAGGAATGTATGGGGTGACCTAGTTGTGGTGAGAGAGCCCATGGGAGGGCAAAGGGGCACTCGACGACGTGGCGGCTGCCGTGAGAGCTAACAGTCGCACTATCGAGGATGCATTTGAACGGAAACCGGGGAGCCTATGGCAAAATTTCACAAAGCTACATGACCGAACACACTATACGGTACACAATTTCGATACAGCGAACGTTTCTGACTTGATGCCATGTCGTTTTCCTCAAGAAGTAAATCCCACACGGAGTGTATTGATAACGTGATGCGAAAGTCAATAACTTAGAAATTCTATTACAGATGACCGCTCGTTTTCCATTTCCGGCATAGTTTTATTTTCGTGGAAACATAAAGCAATGACCTCGATCGAGTGCGGGAATTCATTCGTATTTTCAGTGACGCTTCATATAGTATTCTCCTCGGCGGTTAACTTCGCAAATTTTAATATAATTTTATCCCTAACTAGCACAGTTATAGTGTCACAAAATCACGCTCGTTGCTTCCCCATTCAAACGGGTCCGGTTAAAGCGATCCTGATTGCGTATTATACACTACTACATCGCAAATTGTAACAATTTCAACTGAATGCATAAATTTTAAATGTACACTTAACCATGCGGATTGGTCAAGCTAGGCTGTTGATTTTGGTAATTTGTAGTGTTTTGCTAGGCTTTTAATTGAAGTCAATTACTGGTAATTTGTAGCGTTTTGGAAAACATCGTGAGGAAACCGGCATGTCCTAGAACCAAAAATTTTAAGACATGTGACGTCTACCAACCCGCACTGGGCCCGCGTGGTAGATTACGGCCCACCCCCTCTCACAGAGAGGAGGCCTGTGTCCCAGCAGTGGGATTAGAGGCTGAGTATGTATGGTAAGCGATATGCTTAATTCAGTTGTATTTAATACCTTATGCATAAATCAAGAATCGGCAAACAGTGCGTAATCAACACGTTACGTATCACAGATGCATAATTTATTAACCATTGTTGAAAATCAATTTGTCGGGTGTTTTGACGCGCAATATAAAAAAAAAACGTTTAGAACGAAGGAACAAATGACAATAGATAGGTATTGATAAAAAGAAAAGAATTAGTTACCGTACCATAGGTATCCATTCCAAGGTTGCCTGGAAGAGATCGCAGAAAGCGATAAGGCCGCCCATTGTATATTTTGCAGTGTTTGATGTATTTTTTATGTTGTGTATTTTTGTGGTGTACAATAAAGTATATATAAATAAATTAATAAATAAATATCCACCTATTCTTGTTAATGAAAAATATGAAACATAAAGTTTAGAAAAGCGCACCTATCAAATACGTCACCTGCCTGCTAGTCATTTGGAAAATTGTCTCGTGTTTAATGTTCCAATATTTGCGTGTCGCTCCATCTTTAATAGTCTCGAGGTTCCAAGCGTCCAGCCTATAAAATAAAATGAGCGTGAAGGCGGAATCCGAAGCTTTTAACAGAAATACCATTTTTCGCCAGTCTCCCTTTTTAGCAATTTACCACTGCTATGTTTCTGACGATAAACATGTATAGTTTTCAAATGTGCTTACGGCTTTACGGGGAGTTGTTGTTTTTGATGATGTTGAATAAGTGGATTTGTCGCTTTTTCTGTTCGCCTTTATTATTAAACATCAATCTATAATGTTCCCACTGCTGGGACACAGGCCGCCTCTCTTTGAGAGGGTGCGGGTTGGTGGTTGTCACGTCCTCGTTTTTTTGGTTCCAAGACATGCCGTCTTCGTTCCCTCACAATTTTTTCGTTCACTGTTTTGAGAACAGTGGAGACGAAATTAAATACACAAAGTAAAGTGTCTGCCTGGGTTCGAACTCACGACCTACAACTCGTAAGTCGGGGCCGATACCACTGCGCCACCACTGCTCTATTACTAAACACTAGCTTTAGCCCCCGGCTTCGCTCGCGTTAATTTAGATTTCTAATATAATTCAATCATGATTGGAAAGACATGTGGCGCCATCTATTATCAAAATAAAGTTGTTGTTGCTTTCCTCGGGAACAGCACTTTTTTTCGGGATAAAAGGTACCCTATGTCCGTTTCTGTACACCTGACAACGTATATGCAAAAGGGAAACGCCCATTCTTGGCCATGTTTTGCCCATCAATATGATAAATGCAAAAAAATGCCCATTTAGTAACTATAATATTGCCATTACTTATTTGTAATGAATACTCGGGAATTAAGAGCCGATTTAATCAAGAAACTCAATCGTTTATTGCCTTATTTAACACTTCCGTCGGTCGGTCCGCCGTTCGGTCGTTGGTCCTGTCAAAGTAGGGATGACAAGTTTTACTGAAAAAAATCGATACACTAAAACGGGTTACGTACCAAAAATCGGTTATTGGAAAATCAATGTTTATTACGTATTGTCGCATTTGTTATTTTCTTTAGCGGCAAAAAAATGTTTATCCATATTCGGGCTTGTAAATAGATACGATCCATTTAACCGATTCCGTGTTTCTGGTTTTTTTAAATATTTTTTTTTCGTTAAATCGACCTTATAACGTCATCCCTATGTCAATAATAATCGTAATTGACAACAGATTGACATTGACATTTCACATTTTGTTTGGTGCTGTTTCCTTGCGACTTGCGATTTTCTTTTTTTCTAAGTTTTTATATTTGATATTCCGACGAATTTGATTACGATGTGGTTACAACTTGTATAATTGTTAAGAATGACGAAACAGGATTAGAAGCAATACGACAGTATTGTTGCAATTGTATATCTGGTCGGAGGACAGTAGGGTGTTGTGCCCACGTGATGACAATTGTGTGGTTCTGGGGCTGGGCAATGTTTCAATCAAATATAAATCCCCTAGCCTAATTCCTAGATGACGTGCTTGTCATTTATTTATATGAGAACGAATAAAAAATCGGAAACCTATACGTATGTCTTTTTTTAACCTTGAATTTTTATATATGATTTATAAAAGCCCAACCGAGTTCTATGTAAAAATTAGTATGTGTTTCTTTGTCTATGATGTCAACCCTAATGCCTATAATTTGTTTCTTTCGTGGGCGTCACTTGGCCAAAACCTCTTTATCAAATGGGCATTTCCCTTTCAGGGTGATCTTTCAGTGGTTTTGGCGTGAAAATGTAACAAAGAAACATACTTTCGCATTTATAATATTAGTTAGGATTACTAAAACAAAATCTATCCCGTACTTGTGTTTTATTACACCATAATGCAACACAAAAATAAGGCCATCAGGTAGATATTGCTTTGTGCCACATGGAGATTAGAATTTCATTACTCGAGATTAGATTCCATTATATTCTGCGGCTCTCGTGGCCTCTATTCTATTTCGTGTGTGTATAGAACTGTAATAGTACAGGGTGTTCAATCTTTTAGTTTACTTAGTACTGTTTGTTTATATTAACATTGCCAGATATTTACACGGTGTAGTTTGGCTCACCAAGTTGCGATGAGATTCAAATGATAGCGTCATCGAGATTTACAAAATGCTGCTGAACGATCGAATCGGGAGTTTACGACGTGAATTTGATGACATAACACATATTATCACGCCTGTATTCCTCAAAGGGTTAAGCAGAGGTGTACTTAGCCGACGTTCGCACGGAGGTAAAAATATCGCGGCGAGATTTTATCGCGCAATGGATTTTAAATTCTCGGCGCTAAGCATTGCGTTGAAAATCCAGTGCGCGAAATACATCGCCACGGGAAAAACGCGACCGTGTGTACCTGGGCTTATAGTTCACCCGACTTTTTAACAGGGAGCAAGTCTATTACTATCAACGGGGCACAAATTCAGACTCTGGGCGACTGAGAAATTGTAGATGAACCCCAATATCACTTTTCCCAAACCGGTAATCGAACCCTCGACCTCGTGCACAGCAGTAGCGCTTGTGACCACAATACCAACAAGGCAGCTGGGATATATACAACGTGAATTTAATTATATATTATTTAGTACGTAGTCTATTATGCAGTTGATATCGTTTCATCAATCAAAATTATCGCAGCAGTCACGAAGCTCGACGGCTTAGGAAGGCATCAGATGCAGAGCTCACAAAGCTGTCTCCGTTTCCTTGAGCGGTAGGTAATTGACTGAAGGAAATCTAATTTCTAAATACAGCTTATTCCCGAGCGTTTATCAAATAAAATTTAATTATCAACAAACCTACCTGACGTTAATAATAACGTCAGGCAAAAAAACATTCTACTTACTTAAGCATTTTTTTTTTTTATGACACTAGTAATTATAAAGCTACTGGGAGAAAGTACCTTAAGGCGGGTGGCGGTAGAAGTTGACTGGTAGAGATGGCCATGTAAGGAAAAAGCGTTATGCCACCTCCATACAACTTTCTCTCTCTCTTTCAGTCTCTTTCTTTCTATATTATATACGAGTATATATGTGTGCGTGCGAGTATTGAGATTCGAGCAGACGAGCACTGTGCGCGGAACATTCAGTTACTCGCAAACGTAGTTAATTTATTTAACTGTACCTGTTATTTAATACATAATATACAGCGAAAGGAACTTTGTTCCAACCAGGTATCCCACGACATCTCTCGTTTTTATTTCTGCCCTACATAACAAATGAAACTAAAACTTCAAATCTCATAGCAGCCTCACTTGCTTCCAATAATGCAATTAGGGGATTTAAAATCAACCTGATATAATTTACGAATAAATTTATTTCATAAAAGAATATAAGGAAGACGTAGATGTTTTCCGACATGAATTTTTATCCTTACACAAGCAAAATTAATTCTGATTCGTTAACTTCTTTCATACAACATCAAGCTGAATGTCGAATTTACCATTAATTTTCAAGTTCGGAGGAGTTTCGTATCAACTTGCTGAATAAAAGTTACAGAATAGGGGTCCCGGCAATCGATTTTGCATGGTGGCTTTTAGGTCTTAGACAAGGGATAAGACAGGATTTTGCGAAACTCCTCAGGGATCGAAGTAATCAGGAATAAGTTTTCACTGACTCGCGATTGTATTTTTTTAGCAGTTCAACCTCAAGGAGCCCCTTAAAATAAACCCAGCACTGTTGAGTTTTTTTATTGCGGCTATAAAATATTTTGTAAAATGCGTAATGAAACTTGTGTCGTAAAAATCACGAAAGCCGGGTTAAATTAAAATTCTGGGGAGAATAACATTTAGTTTTTAATTAGGTTAAGTACTTAAAGTAATGAGTGAAGAGTTTATTTTATCCTTCCTTGATAAATCCGGAGGGTGGATAGCACATAATTAAACACTACTTTAGGAGCAATTAACTTAATGATTACAAAAAATACAGAAGTATTTTTTATTGTTCTCGTCTGTGAATGCAACTAGAGAGTTTTAATTGCGTAACAAGCACTTTTTGGGTGTTGTTGAACGGCTGTTTAAAGCTATATTAAGTTTTGGTGCAATCAGCTCTGAGAATTCAAAAGGATTTAATCCAGCGCTCTGTTGTAGGCAAGTTTAAGAAACAAAATTAAGTTTTGGTCCCGTACAAGAGAATAAGGATCACAATTAATCTTTACGCTTTTATCTGGCAAGAGCACGTTTTATATACGAGAGCTGTAGAGCTAAAACTTGTAAACAGCAAATACGAGATCGTAGGTAGATATGCGAAGAATGTCGCAATGTGTACCTACCTACTAAGCGTTACACATAATACTGGTATGTTTATGTTGCCTACCCATAGTTTCTATGTGGATATAGGTTCATTCGTCATTCCAACTATTTCAAAGCCTATTCCAGTACATCCGCTTTGCGTAAAGTCGTTACATAGCGTAGTGCCCATCAGTAGAGCTTTGGCTCCCTCGTTTCATCAACACTAATAATTGAGAGAGTGAGTCTCACTATCTACTGCGGCTGATAAGAAATTTTTGATATTTAATACCTACTGAAGTCTACCTTGGTTCGTAAGGAAGGATGTAGGTAGTCTAGTGTCATTCTACTAATTTGGGCTGGGATGGAATGGGAATTTTTATCTTTAACCCTTTAGCGCATAGGAAACCATATATGGTTTGACATGTTTACAGTTTATTTACTCTAAAAAAAATAAAAAAACTAGCGTATAAATCCTAATGGGGTTTGTTTTTCATATCATTAGCAATAATAAAACACAACTATTTTGTCTATCATCACATACCACTTGGACTTTTTTTTTCAAAAAGTAGTTGTTGTATATGGTTTCGAGTGGAACAAGCCCACGACTATTGTAACTCGTAAAGATCCGGAACCAAGTTTTCCAACTACCTACTGTTATCAAAATTTGGGTTTATATTACTAGATAGAGCAAACTAAGAACTTAGGTATGTGAGAGAAGCGGGGTTTTCGCGTAACGCACTAACAGTGGCAAAAGCTTTAATTTTAATAGTTATTTACGTTGTTGAGTAGACAAATTTTTCGAACATATCAAGCAATAGATTATCAATATCCTTCAAAATCATTCAGAATGTAATTAAAAGTGTGTCATGCAATTAGCCAGACAGCATTGGGGTTAACCGCCCAGGGTACAGTGACTTAAGTATAACTCGCGTAGAGTTATACTTAAGTCACTGTACCACTGCTTTGTCAGTTAAATCTTAATCCATAAGTCAAGTCGTCTCTGGAGACACGGACGAAGAAGAGGCGGAGTTACATGATTTAGGTTACAACACGACTTACTTTTTATTTACGAGCTTCTATGAACATTAAATGGTTGGAGGGCATTCAAAATAAGTAGGTACGTTTATATAAAACTTGAAGATAGTAGGCCTACTTATCTATCTATACTGCCTACTAATAAAAACCTAAGAATAGAACAGAATAGAATTTTATTTTGCAAATATGGGTAATACATAATAGTTCTTAAAATTACATTAGCTCAGCCACATTTTACCAGTCGGCATGCAAACATTTGAAATTATTTATATCACTATTATTATACTTATTTAGATCAATTTATAAATTACTATTATAAAATTTTAAATCATCAACTTAATTTAAAATATATGTTTGTATCAAAAGGAAAATATAAATTAGTATCATTAGATTATATATCATGTCATTACTATTAAAAATATCATTATAGAAATGTCAGAAATCAAAATGTCAAAGATCCAAATGTCAAGAAGTAAGTTTTTTTTTTTTGTCTGAACGTGCTAATCTCTGGAACTTCCAGTCGGATTTGAAAAAAACTTTTTGCATTTGATAGCCCAATTCTTAAGGAAGGCTATAGACTAACAACACCTTAGGACCGTCAGGAACTGAGAAAAATGAAACAAAAAAAAAAACTGAGATAGAACGCTGAGGGAAAACGAAGTCAGAGCATCTGATGCGTTGCGACGGGCTGTATCGGGAGAACAACGATTTTTAAGCGGAGGAAGTCACGGGCTAGTAGCAAAATATAAGAACTTATTTTTATAAAAACAATATATTTAACCGATACATTGTAACATACACGAGAAGAGTATTACGGTTGTTCCTTGGCTTACAAAAAGATAAGAAAAAACGATGCGGCTTGACCCGTTAAATCCGTCTATAATACAGTTTCGTTGCGAACACAATCTTCCCGCAGTCATCCCCCTGACACGGTCCAGCTAGTCCAATACTTCATAACACAAGATTCGTATTGTACTTGTGCTTCAATAGATGAAACTATCTATAAACAAGATCACAAAGGGAAAATAAATCGGACCCATTTTGTTAACAAATGAGGGTAAACTATGTTCCAATCTTATGTTTCGTCTGACATTCAGAATAACGGTATTTTTCTTTATTGTTCAACGCTATAATGTCATACCGTGATATTAAGTATCGTACGCATACACATACCAACCTACTCAAGAACTTCAAATACCTTTGTAATGTTCAATAATTTGTGAAGATACGTAAGGTTGGTATGTAAGTTTGGTATATGACATTTATTATTTGCGTTTCTTGAAGTCACTTTCTATATAGGTACTAAGTAGCCGAATATGTGTATTTTACGTTATCAAATATTAATGTTAACGTTAACAACAACGTATTTGATTAACAAAACGCACCTCCTTTTAAAATAACCGAAGAGTTTCATCATCAGGAAATATTATTGCTTATCATTCATCTCTATCATATCATTCGTTCTCTTTATCCCGATTTCACACAAGACCTAATATTTTTTTATCAATGCGTGAATGAAAAGTGAACTTCAAGTCGGTAAGACCGATTAATATCGAGCATAACATAACAAAGAAAGAAAAATATTTAAAGCAAAGCAATCATGAAAGCCGCCAAGGTAAAGGAAACGTTATGAAAGCTTGATTTATAGGAAATTTTCAGAGAGTGGGTATTTTATAAGTTACCTACACTACGAGAAAATACTGAAAACGTTGTTTCATGTATGTTCTTCATCTTCTAGGCGGCAAGTTTATCCACTAATACCTGTTAAATCATTCGGTGTCACGTCTCAGCTGAGGAGAACTAATTTTAGGTATCTAGATGTGCCCAATAGGTATGTATGAATACAATGATTTATTTACCATTCAGTCCAGTTAGCGTAACGTTGTTCTACGTTTGAGATCTAGCAGCTGTTCAGATATAGTTGAACAATGGTCAAAGGTTCCATCATTTTTCTTCGGAAAAGGCGAAGTTTAAAACGATTCGATTCGGACTGGATTCAGTTTGACAGTATCATCGTTTGCTTAGCCTTTTCTCAACTATGTTGGCATAGGCTTCCAGTCTAACCGGGTGCAGCTGAATACCAGTATTTTACATGGAGCGACTGCCTATCTGACCTCCACAACTCAGTACCCTTGGTAAGACTGGTTGTCAAGCTTTCGGGCTTCTGGCGACCCGTATCGACGGTCAAAGATCCACGAATGACAGCCGGGACCAACAGCTTAACGTGCTTTCGGAGTAAACCCCCGCTGCTCTTTGGTATGTAAAGATGATCATCCATCTGCGGACCAACCGCGGCAAGCATAGCTTAACCTTATCAATCGACCCGTGCGGATGTTATTACTTAGCCACAAGCCCCTCAGTTTTAGTTTGACAGTAATTTGACAAACTATAATGGCGACACACTATGGGCGGCATTGTATGATTGCTTGAGACGTTTGCACGTTTTTATGAATTCGGCTAAATATCATTGTAAGCTTGTTAAAATAAAAGATTTTACTTATTACTTTATTTAGGCTGTAATGATGATTACTCTAGGAATTTCTTGAGTTTCGGGTATTAAATTTATTATGTAGATAAATGCAGAAGCATGACAAACCAATAAATATCCAATAAATCCACAGCTTAAGGAAAATTTCGCCGAAGTATGTGATCAAGTAAGCCGAGACATTTTCCGCGAAATTATTAAATTCAACTTAAGTAGGTATTGAGTTAAGATTAGTTAGGTACCTACGAAGAATTATATATATCAAAAAAATATTTAAAGTGTGTGTGTTTTGAGTGAATCATACACACAACCATTAACCAGCCTTACTAGGTACCTGTACCATACCAGAGTATCTGCTTACCTGGTTTAAGAAAAAAAAACAGAATAGATACCCATGCAGAAAATTATTATAATTTCGGGCTTAATCAAATATGTGTATGGTTAATGAAACAAACAATGCCAACCGAATAAGTTAAAATCCCACACACGTAATGAAAACAGTTCTTTTATATAATTTGTTCTTTGCATATCGTGATGAATGCTACTTCATTAAATATTAACCCCAAAACGCTGTGCAAATAAGTACACCCGAATAATTATTCCTCGCGAATTCGAATTACGCCCTCAGAGTTCTCTCGCACTGCCATCTACATTTGGCCTTTAGAGGTAGTATATCAACGCCATCTATCAACAGTATGGTAAAATAGAACATTGCTCGTCTGGCTACTGAAACTGAAAAACGTACCACAACGCGAAGCGCCGAGTTTCGCAACCAGTAGAGCAGTTTACGTTTTAGTTTACACGATTGCCATTAGAGTACCCGACAGTATTTTTTTAACAATAGTTTGTTAAAAATTCCTACAATATTGATGTATGATTCTAAAATGGGTATAAAGCTCTTTTTTAATTCATTATTACAATTCAATGCTTTTTCACAAATCAATAAACAAATATCATTCTACCGTTTCATTTTTTACTCGAAGTATTTTTAGTATTTTTCCTAGAAAAGATCTAGAAATAAGGTTCTTTAAAGTAGCTACTTAACTTATGAAGATACAGATATTTTTATCGGAGGAATAATTTTGAATTTTTGACAGTTCTTCCATACAAAATCTGTCAGACGTCAATTTTATTCTTCGAATAAATATTATCTGTCGATTGAGTAATCAGTCCTAAATCTATTAAATCTTCACAAGTACTTACCTACTTTAAAGAACCCTGACATGGTATATTGATGACACTGGAAATGCGTACGTTTCGCACCAGAAATCCTTCTATTTCAGTAGGTGAAGGTTCTACACATATACCTACATGAATAAACTCACAGCTACAGGAAAATAAACTGCAGTTCCAACAAGACTGAATATGAAATGGTTTCAGAAGAAGATTTATATGAACTGCGTGATAGTTTTATTTAAGTACTTACATAAATAAACAAAAACAATTTCTAGTTTCTAACTGCTATTTTAATATCAACAAGTATCTAAATTTAAAATGTTAAATTACGCCACTAACTTTTCAAATTAACGCGCGTTCTTCTGTCCAAGCAAGTTCTTCTCTCCTACTTTGCTGTATACCCACAGGGTCCTCAATGATTGTTTTTGATAACCTATGAACATGTCTTTAAGAACATTCACATTATGGAATACAATAAACACAGGCTGGCCGGGACATCGATGCGCCACTTGTTACCATGAATTCAGTACATTATTCTGAAACCCCTGCATGGAACTTTCCGTCGATTATTTAAAAAAAATTGCTTTTCCATACATTTTGACCGCGTAGGTTGACCACTTTTCTGTGACACAGCTGATCTATTTTTTGATAACCAACGAAAAATTTCTACGCTAGTCAGGGTCAAGAATCAATCCAAGGTTCCAGTTTGCGCGTCGATGTCCCTGGCATACTGTATATACTTATTGACTATTGAGTATTTCCTAAGAAAATGATTTATTTGTCATTCGTAACCATTATCATCATCATTCAGCCAATAGACATACACTGATGGACACAGGCTTGCCTATAACCATCGCCACAGAGACCAATTCCGCTTCCCGCATTCGCATTTACTGAATTAACATTATTTTGACCTTTAACTTAATGACCTTCAGCTGCAATGATATTTGGTTAAGGTTTCGAATGAGATCTGATGATAAAAGCTGTTTGAAAATCAATGAGGTTTAGCAATACAGTGTCGACTGTTCCCTACGCAGCTGCTGCAGCGCTTTTGTACCTTTTGCTATTTTTTATACGCCGAAATCATAAGAAAACCTCGTTAATGTACATTAATTCGATAACCGTAACTAAACAAAGCCCAGTGTTTCATATGGTTATTGAATTCATCATATAAATACTCGTATATGAAACCCTACAAAAAACAACTGAATTAGGTAAAACTGTTACTTAAAGCAAAATAAAAGAACAGTACCTAATTCTTAGTTTTTTTTTTTAATAAAATTAATAATGCTTAACAAAATCATTTCGCATAAAAAGAAAACCCTACTGAATATCGTTAATTTATATACTGCAACTAAAATTAAAATAATCAAACTTCAAACGAACACTTTCCAGAATAGCCAAATCATAAACACATCAAATACTGCATTATTTAGAAACCTTATGTAGGTACAAAACATTTTATTGTTGCAAATGTAACAAAAAAAAGAGAGGGTGTAGAGTAAAAAAAAGTCATCACATAGCGCTGAACATGTCCACTGAAGCCGCTGAAGCTGCTGTAAGCCCGCTGCAGGGGCGCGAATGCGACAACAGCGCCTCTGAACCCAGTCCAGTTTCAGGCGTAAACCGCGACGCTCCTATGAAACTGCGCTGAAAGGAACATTGTGTACCAAACCAATCGCGTGATGGAAATAGACAGTGCTGTTGTTTTTCATATTTAGCGATCCATAAACACTCGGTAAGTTTTAAATGTATTTATTTCAGTAAAAAGTAATGCAACATACGACGCCTCTTTAGAAATTGAAATCGAAAATCCCATGTGTCATGCATGATTATTTTATTCATCCATTTGATAATTAGATGTCTAGTAATGATTTAAAACTAAATGAAACTGATATTTTACCAAACGAAGTAAAAATAAAGGGTGATACAAAATCATTATCAGCGTAACTTAAAATATCAACGTCGGAAATCGTCCATTTTAGATTTGTTTCGCATTACAACTTATCGGGTTTCCTGTGCTCATAATATTTAGACAAAAATCGTTACGAAGAGGCGTAAAATGAGTAGATGTTGGTGATAAGTGACACAGTTACATATAAGTAATATAATACATACAAAAGGCACCCTACCGGTACCCTTTTCAACAACCCTAACTTTCAGAAGCCGCCCTTGTATACATGATTTCTGGCTATTCATACTTTTGCTCACTGAAAAGGGCCAGTCTACAGTACATACATGACATCTACATACGTATGTACTTATGTACAGCAACTTATACACATGTAGAGACATACATAATGCGTTACATGCGGCAATACACAAGAAACATAATATAACAAGTTATTAAAGAGAGCAAACCGACGCAGTATTCATAAATCAATATATTTCTACCTACTGAACATGTACAGTACTTATACCTTTTCCTATTTTTAGTTACTTGTACCTTTCCTGAGAAAAAACGACGGGTTCAGCGTAATTATATAGTAGGTAGCAAGAGATACGACGTTATGTAGACTTGTAGCTAAAGTTTAAAAGATGTTGTAGGTATGTATTAATTTAGGTATTCAACGGTTGGTCAACTTTTGACTTTATTAAAACAGTCGGAGGTTCCAGATGCAGATCAGTTTCAGAAGGGTGCTAAATCAAAGGTACCAACTATCGAAACTGCGCCACATTATATTATAGGTATTTTTTTTTTCTTTTTGTCAGTGGGGATTCGAAAAGAGAAAGAAAGCAAAGAGATTTCATGAATAAGGCATTAAGTCCTATGTAGGCGCAACCTTTTTCGGGTAAAAAGAATAAATAAATAAATCAAATCAATAAAACATCCCTTTGCCAATGAAAAATTAACAAAAGCAAAAGTGTATTTTTCTTTTTGTTTAGACGTTAACATAATAGGTTTATCGTCATCTGTGTTACTATGACGTAAATCCTAACGTCATTCCCGCGTGACGAGCTAGCGTTTACGGCATTTGCTAGCTTTATTAAAGCACTTATAGACTCCATTAAGGCACCTTCGACCTTACACTTGCATCACTACGTTGTTATGTAACGAAGTTAAGATAAAGTTATTTTATAGTTAATTTCATAACATCACGTTTTTTGCTTTGTCATTGTTTAAGTCAAATATGAATTGGGGAGAGCCAGTCGCGATCGAACGGGAACAAATGTTGAATGCGGGTTGCTATTGAGAAATTCCTAATTTACCTATAGTTAAAACTGTGGAGGAAAACATTGTAAGTTACGTATGTATAATTACGACGGTAAAACTGGTAGAAACTCATTTGAAACTGTTAAACATAGGTAGGTATCTTACTTTTTGGTAGCTTTACTCCACTTCACATAGGTTCTCGACTCGATAAGTCGATTCAGAAGTCACGTTTCGACACCTTTCTGTATAAAATTACGTTGTCAAGTTGAAAAGTTGACGATATTCAATGGAGCTTTTTTTCTTAATATTTGAAAAAGTATTTGCAAGTCAGATAAGTCAAGCCATTTTCTCTTTGACGCTGGAGCATTTCAAGTTATTCTTCGTCATCATTAAATACGTACTTACTGAAATACTTATCAATCACTACATAAATGGAATTCTTTTGTTAATAAATACATAATGTAGGTAGTATTGTACAGGTTGTCTGTAAAAGTCGAGCTTATATTGTACAGGCTGGCAGAAAAATTACTGTTGCCTTCGAACAGTCAAGCGAATTTAGAATGAGCTTTGAAATAATTTGTATTAGGTTTTTTTTTTTTTGAAAACTAATTATAGTTTAGGCGCGTTCATATAAACACGTTCGTTTGGAATAAACACAATAAATATAACGTTGTATCATTTTAACGCCCCCACACAATATTCTACACTATACGCATTACAATATACCTACCTATACGTGCTCCTAAGTATTTATTGTCCTACTAGGTATTTTGCGTATGTTATTTATGATAAGGGGCCCGTGGCGAAATAAAAACAGCCACACAGGTCGATCGATCAGGTTAAGCTACGCTTGCCGCGGTTGGTCTGTGGATGGCTGACCATCTTTACATACCGAATCCCCTCCGTGCCTCGGAAAGCACGTTAAGCCGTTGGTCCCGGCTGTCATTCGTAGATCTTTGACAGTCGTTACGGGTAGTCAGAAGCCCGAAAGTCTGACAACCAGTCTTACCTAGGGGTATCGTATTACCCAGTAAGTGGGTTGTGGAGGTCAGATAGGCAGTCGCTTCATGTAAAATACTGGTATTCAGCTGCATCCGGTTAGACTGGAAGCCGACCCCGACATAGTTGGGGGAAAAGGCTATGCAGATGATGATATTTATGATAAGTTTAAATATGTGCTGGGTTCCGTCAATGCGTGGGAGTTCCAGTGCCTTAGGCATCTTCTTCTTCACGCTCGTTCCATCATAGACCTTTCCACAGACATCCATCGCTTTCCATTAGCCGCGATCGAGGTCAAGAGCGGGCCCATTCAGCAATAAAAATAAAATAAAAATTTTTACTCTCAAATTGGCTTAGTTTACCTTTTTTTTTTCATTTTAAATCGGTATAATGTTGGGTGATAAGCTGAATTTGATATCGTGCTATGAAATAAAACACCACTATTTTTCAAAAATTCAGTTCCAATTATTTTTTTCATAATACGTATGTTCGTGAAACAATAAAATTGGACTAGAATTTTTCAAAATTAGAGGTTTCTAAAACCACTCGTTAAAAAAATTATAACTCAACGTTAACATTGTATTATTAGTCTTTATTTATACAAAATTAGAGGTTGAAGCCAAAGTCAAACGTTTATTGAACTCGTGCGATAAAAAATCTGTTATGCACCATAATCCCCTGTGCCTACATCAGCCTAAGTACACCCAGCATTACCTTGTAAGGTCATTGAAAATTACAGTCATAATATTTTTAACTAATAAATGAATAGGCTTACTTTGTTTCTTTTCTGCGAGGTATTACCAACCCACATGGGAAGAAGGTGTGAGTTTCTGTGGTATGAAACATCTATTGGTTCAATTAGAACACAGCTAAGTACATACAAACAATTAGATCTCATTTTCTGACAAACAGGTATAAAATTCAAACAATGTACAGACGCCTGCACATCAAGCTACCCGAAACTGTCAAATTTTCCCAATCAACTTTGAACCTTATATTTGAGGGATAAAGTTGAAAATCTATTAAAGAAACTTGACAGATTGTAGTAGCTTGATATGCTGGCGTCTGTACCTACGTTGTGTTGCGCTACCTCCTAACTGATCGTGTAAGGGTGCGATCGTGTGAAGCATCGATTTTATCGAGTCTTGTGATTGTACCGTGTATTACCACTTTTATTATCACACGTACTCTGTGAACCGAGTTGGCAAGTAAAAGAAGAAAGTTTGCACGGGACGAGATGTAGTTTAGAAAATAAAACTGAAGTACCTACCGTTTTATTGCAATCATTGATCGGACACTTCCGGAAGATCTGATCAGAAAACTCAGAAACTGTTTCTACTATTGTTTCTGTGCCTACTAAACTGTTTTATTTGATGCTTAATAATAATTTACGACCAGTAATGGCCCCGACTGGTTTGTAGGTCGTGGGTTCGAACCTAGACAGGCGCTTTATTTTGTAAATAATTTATCACCCATGTTCTCAAAACGGTAAAGGATTTTTTTTCCAACAATGATGTGGGTCGTGTTCCAGTCTTCCAGATGCAGTACCAATGTTATCTGACCTCCACAACCCATTTACTGGGTAATACGATAACCCTAACGTTAACGTGCTTTTCGAGGTAACTCGGTATGTAAAGCTGGTCACCCATCCACGGACCAACCCCGGCAGTAGTAGCTTAACCTGATTGATTGACCCATGCATCTGTTATAAATTATCCACGAAACTATACCGAGCATTTATACTATAATGTGTCCTTCGGCAAACCCGCATCTTTCAACGGTTAAAATATTGCTCCTTATTAAAAGATTATCTAAATTAATTTCGGCTCAGCTTAACTTTCAGAAATTAAAAAGTATTTAAGTCCTTATCCGTTTAATTTTTTCTTTACTTTTTGTCCGAATTCTCCGAAGTTTCTCGGGGCCTTTGACTGGAATTTTTGTTGATACCTACCTATTTATGTATGACTTAACGTGAATTCTTCACGATCTAATCCCGTTCGGGGTTACAATTAATAATTAAGGACTTTCTATTTACCTTTTCGCAACGAAAATAATTATTATAGTTCTAATGTTCCTGCAAAAAGTATTCGAATCACTCCGTTACGGTTATGTTTTCCGCGCGCCGCGCTAGCGATGCGCGCGCAGGTGTAAATAAAGGCACTGGCAACCGCTAAACAGCCTATTAAAAAATATAATAAACACAAAATAATGATCGTATTGTTGTCGTATGTCAAATTGTAGTTTAGTTAGTATGGAATTAGAAAGTACTATGGGCATAGAGAAATATACATTAGTTCAGTGAGAATCCGCAACAATAGGACGCCAGTCAGTCTTTTCCGTTTGGTTCCGGGAGGGACCACGGACAATTTTAAAGTAAATAAATTATAGTGCATTATGGGACCAAAGACAATTCGGACTATTAAAAAAAAAGTGAAATATGGTCCGCGGATTCTGGCGGATTCCTTTTGCCATGAAGTCTCTTTGATGAGTTTAAAAAAAGCGCACATCTCCGGAAATCCGGAAATCTTTTTGATAACAAAAACGTAAATATAATTTAAACAAGTGATGCTAATAGATAAAGCGTGTCAAAAAGGAGAGTTACAAATAAGCCCACAAACATATAAGTGAAGCTAATATAAATAGTGTAAAAATAGGAGTAATTTTATGAGCTACATTTGGTTATGACCCGCTCCCTCACAAGCTGGTACGGTCCCGCGGCATTCTCCTTTATGTAATTACATAAGTAATTAATACAATATTCTAATTCAAGCTTTGAGTAGCTTTCATTTACTTAACATGTTATGTTATCATAACATCTCACCTGTAATCCCCGAAGGGTTAGGCAAAAATGTATCTACGAGGGCGGGTCAATAAGTCCGTGACTTTTGGAATAAAACACAGATTTTTTGATAAATAAATCCTTTTATTTTTCAACGTAGTCTCCCTTGAGCTCTATACACTTTGTCCAACGCTTCTCCAATTTTTTTATCCCTTCCAAAAAATATGATTTGTCGAGGTCCTCAAAATAGGCCTTTGTTTGCGAGATGACTTCATCATTGGAGTCAAATCTTTTTCCACCAAGCCATTTCTTCAGGTTTGGGAACAAGAAGTAGTCACTCGGAGCCAAATCTGGAGAATAGGGCGGATGAGGGAGCAATTCATAGCCTAATTCATGGATTTTTGCCATGGCAACTGCACATGTGTGCACCCTTGCATTGTCTTGGTGGAAAAGAACTTTTTTCTTGGCCAAATGAGGTAGGTTTTTTTTTCAAATCGTCATTGAAGCGGTCCAATAAGTTGGCATAATATTCCCCATTGATTGTTCTTCCCTTTTGAAGGTAGTCAATGTGGATTATCCCACGTGCATCCCAAAAAACAGTCGCCATATCTTTATTGGCTGACAAACCCACCTTGGCCTTCTTTGGCGCCGATTCACCCTTAGAAACCCACTGTTTTGACTGTTGTTTGGTCTCTGGTGTGTTGTGATGGATCCATGTTTCCTCCACGGTTACAAAACGGCGCAAAAACTCCTCCATATTGCGATTAAACAACGCCAAACCTTCCTGTGAAGTTGTTACACGATTTCGTTTGTGGTCGACTGTGAGCAAACGCGGCACCCATCTTGCGGAAAGCTTTCTCATGCCCAAGTGATCATTCAAAATTGAAACCACTGAGCCATGCGAGATCCCTACGGCTTCCACAATCTCTTGCACTTTCAATATTCGGTCGGCCAACACCATATCGTGAATTTTTTCGATTGTTTCGGGTGTAGAGACCTCAACTGGGCGTCCAGGACGTTCGGCATCTTCAGTGCTTGTACGGCCACAACGAAATTCAGTAAACCATTTTTTTACCATTGAAATCGATGGTGCAGAGTCCCCATAATATTTATCAAGCTTAGCCTTGGTCTCGGTAATGGTTTTTATTCGCAAAAAATAATGCTTAATAAGCACACGAAATTCACTTTTTTCCATTTTTTCCTCAAATTACTGGGTAGTCTGATAAAGATAGCTGTCAAACACAAACTAACTGAAACAGCAAGTTCAAATTTTGATAGGAGTCAACTGACAGATGCCTGTTGACAGGAGTAGTGTTGCTTTTTCAGTAAATAGGTCAGAAATTCAAAAAGTCACGGACTTATTGACCCGCCCTCGTACTTATAGTAGGTACACCTACATTTCGCAAGTTAAATTTAAGTCTATCCCATTGGAGCTTAACTTCAACCGGGTGCAAATCTGGACTCCGAGTTATGGCTTATGGGTTATTTTATGTAAACTTTATGCAGAAGTAAACAAAGTACCTACTGTAGAAATGCGGCAGGAAGGAATTTCTCAGTTGCTACTGAAACAGTCCGCGAGGGGCGAAGTAATAATAATAATAATAAGCGTTTTATTTCAGATAACCAGGATCCAATTTGTTAGTAGCATAAAAACTTATAACTAGTGTTAGTAAAACAACCTTAGTATACTCGCCCCTGCCTGACCCATAAATCGAGGTATCAATACTAATGTGACACGAAACAGCGGCTGGTCCCGGCTGTCGAAACTGAGCTGACGAAACAGCCGCACGGATCGATCGATCAGGTTAAGCTACGCTTGCCGCGGTTGGTCCGTGGATGGGTGACCATCTTCACATACCAAGACCCCTCCGTGCCTCGGAAAGCACGTTAAGCCGTTGGTCCCGGCTGTCATTCGTGCATCTTTGACAGTCGTTGCGGGTCGTCAGTAGCCCGAAAGTCTGACAACCAGTCTTACCAAGGGGCATCGTATTACCCAGTAACTGGGTCGTGGAGGTCAGATAGGCAGTTGCTCCGTGTAAAATACTGGTATTCAGCTGCATCCGGTTAGACTGGAAGCCGACCCTAACATAGTTGGGAAAAGACTAGGCTAGGATGAGGCTAGGATGCTATTGAAGAAGTCCCGCGTTAAGCGGAAATTGCAGAGTTATTTTCAAAACGAATAGTGTAGTCATCTCAACACCTCTCTCCCTTGAATTTGTAACATGTATATGTATATGTATATATATATATTATAAGTATATATTATAGTAAATAGTATGTATGTATATTATAGGTTTTGAACCTATTCATATATTTGTGTACGTAATTTTAACAGTTTTTTTTTTATCATTATTCCTCTCAACCAAAGCACCTGCCATCTAATCTCTTCACCACCCTCGATTGACTGGCCTAAGGCATTAAGTCCGCCTTTGTACCTTCTTGTGTGTGACAAGATTAAATAAATAAATAACACTTTATCCAATAACCCCGAACCTCGTGCTCAGCAGTATCGCATGCAACAACTAAACCAACAAGGCAGTCAGATTTATAAATTTACGTGTTACCATTGTCTTTATACCTAAAAACTTTTTGACAAAAAAAAATCGACCTATAATATTTGAAGAGTTCTTTCGATTTCTCCAGGATCTCATCAACAGATCCTGACCTGATGACAATGGGACCACCTGGATAGTATATCCTATCAAACAAAAAAAATTTTTGAAGTGAAAACTTCTTTAGCGGTGTTGTACACTTTTTTTGTAACGGGTAAAAAATGTAAAACTCGCGTCAGGACACGTGACCCTGATCGAAAATTCGTAAGACGGATGGTGAGTAGACAGCCGGCGGCGCGGCGTAGGCGAGGAAGTATCCCCCTCTCTTTCTACGGCGCGGCGAAAATGTATGCCTGCGCCTATTGTTTAGTTTAGGTGGGGCAGGGTGCTTGCGCGAATGTTCGTGTGTGTTTATGTTACAGAAACAAACTTAACTTAAATGAATGAATTAATTAGAATTGTAGTTAGAATGTATTGATAGACTTGAAGGTACATCTTTCGACAATAAATCTGCAATTTGGGAACTACAGATAACTGGTGGAACATATGGCACACCTCCGGTGGACGTGAAAAAATTAATAAAATAATGGTTCTGGTAATAATGATGGTGAAAAAGTCGTCGAAATTATGGATGGAAGTTGATTTTTCTGAGAGATAAACTTTTTAATGTAATATAAATTGTCGTGTTTGTGCAAGATAGTGCAATAAATAAATATTCTATTCTACGACATAAATGATAGTACTTTTATACTGATAATTAAAGCAATTCGTGCAAAATGATTCCCTAACCATTCCAAAATATAAAAAATGCACAACGTTAATATTTAAGTTTTCACTTCTGCCGGCACTCCCGGAGTGCAACCCGTCGTTTTTTTTTTCATAACGGTCTAGCCGTCAGCGAGTAATCGGGGAACATACCTACCTACATAATAAAAAAAAAGATTCCGACGAACTGAGAACCTCCTCCTTTTTTTGAAGTCGATTAAAAAGAGTTAATTATCTACGTTGGTTATAGTTGAGACGTTTTAAATCATCAAACATACTGCTCCCTAACATGAGTAACATAAAAAGTATATCCGCTTGTCATAAGACTCATGACGCACCAGTTCTAAGGGGCTATTCACGGAAATAGGTTACAGCCAGGCAACGCTTAGACACGGGTTCGGTTCGGCCGCTATCACTACTTGTGTAGGCAAGACTGTAGGCGCATAGCCAATGCATTAAACATTTTTCAGCGGTTTCAGCGATTTACACATAGGTGATGGGATGACTTGGTATTTCGTAAGAAATTTCGTGAAGCAGATATCTAACTTTTTTTTAAAAATAGGACTTTTGTATTTATGGATACGAAAATGCTAAGCTGACAATCAACTAGAGACCCGTGATACACCAACCTAGCACTCATCTTAACATTTTGATATTTTCATAACATTGTGGAAATCTCTAAAGGAGACGGATACGCTTTCATACAATTTTGGGCCTGGATGTAAAAAGATGAAATTGGTATCAATTGATAGCTACTATATTAACAAACAATTACTGAAAATTTTGCAGATTTTGGCAATCTGAGAGCCGAGATAAAAGAGATTTAGGAAAAGTGAGGTTACGTAACAATCTGTACTTAACAGGCGATTTTTGAAGTGAGATTGTAATTTTTTACCCGACTGCCGAAGGAGGGACCACAATTTACACAACAATCCATGATGTCAATCAATATCCAATCAGTAGGTCGTTCGTAGAATCCAAAATAACAAGTACAAGTTCAACTTTTAAGCGGGGTTCTCCGTGTCCGGTATGGTAACAAGGTAAGGTTCGTACAAGAAGGAAGATCAGAAGTCTGTAGGAAAGCACGGGTCGAAGAAAATATCACTAAAAGTATGGGAGGAAACACACTCAAAACGCACACGCACTAGACGATACGAACGAGTGTCGATGTCATGTCATGCATGTCAAGTCAGAGTTAGCACAGGTTAAAAATACAATAATCGATTAGTAAACATGAATTGATTTATCTTAATTATGTAGATATTTAATTAGTTTAAACTCTTAATACTTTAATTCTAAGAGATTTAATTATTTTAATTGAATTAATTATCTGGTGAAAGCATTTTCGTAAACAGTATGAACTCTGTAACGTTAATCGATTATAATTGAATCGATATTCCAATTACTTCGTAACCCTAACTTAATTATTGGATTTCTCATTTTCCAGATTGTAAATTGAGTTGATTTTTCACATTTTGATATAGAAAAATATAACCTTTTTTTTAAGCCGTACCTCAACTTATTACAATCAGGCCCAGAAATCCCCGTCTCCTTTAACAATACTTTTCTATCCTTTATATTTTGTTGAAATGAGATCGTATTTAAATATTAATAATAATAATAATAAATTGTTTATTCAACAAGAATGTACAGATGGTGAGAAAACAAAACTTACCTACACTAGTTAAGTATGTAACTACATACACGTATAAGGTAGAACATATTGATGAAAGTACATGGTACATCTGGTGAACCTAGATTATACCTGCTGGTGGATTCTGTAAAAATCTCACCGTGAAATCGTAAGTGAATGACAGCTCACTCCACGCTCACTTCATTTTAATCATATTTTTTTTGCTAATTCTATTGATCATTTCGCTCACCCAATAGAACAATGACGTAATTACGTTTTAACTATTTTTCAGGAGACCGTTTTAAAAGTTTGAAATTGATAATATGATATATTTCCAATGATTTTGCTAAAATATTTAATATTTTTATGTATGTTACTTTAATTTGTAATAATTTTATGAGAAAACTCAAGAAAACATTTTCGTGGATGAGCGATTTTATATAATTTCAAAGCTAGTATTTTCATTGTGGGGTTTCAATCTAGGAGAAAAAAAGACTAGAACTTATATAAGGACTAGTCTAGGAAAAAAAAAACGAAAAAAATAAAGAAATTTGATATTCTGACTAAGTTTCTGTTTTGCTATTTTATTTTAAAACCCCACAAAATAGTAATGTTTTGAAAACTAAAATGATCAATAGAATTAGCTTACAAATATTATTAAAATCTATCTATCTATATATATATATCTATATTATTATAAATGTTTGCTTGTCAATCTTTACTATCAGTGGGATGACACTGACAGCTCACTCCACGCAAGTTTTCACGGTGAGATTTTTTACAGAATCGACTGGCTGAATCTCTCTTCAATAAAATACCCGGAAAGATATCCTGTCAATGATAACGTAGGTGTACCCAATTATAATTTAACTAGCGACCCACCTCCCTTTGCACGGTTTATATAATTTTTATATTTCAGTTTTACGTGTATTTTTTTTAATTCTATGTTTTACACACACCGCCTCGTTGGTCTATAGTCGTCGCAAGCGCTATTGCTGAACATGAGGTCCTGGGTTCTATTCCCAGGTCGGTAGCGATAAAGTTGAAAATCTATTAAAGAAATTTGACAGATTGTAGTAGCTTGATCTGCTGGCGTCTGTACATTCGACTTTGATTGGCGCAAAAACGGCTGAGTGGATTTGGATGAAATTTGGTAAATAGGTAGTTTATAACCTAGATGAACTACAGGTACCTACAGGTACTTTTAATCCCGGTAGTACGTTCCCTTGGTATATTTTCCAACATCAACCGGGAGAAGGCGCGTGCAAAACCTACTTATAAATACCTATAGAAGTAGTGCCGAGCTAAATACTTTTCTATGCGTTAATTAATTGTAACGCAGAACTCAGCAGACGCTAAATGTAGAAAGAAGGCATAACTGCGTTGATCTGAGGCTCCAACAGCATCCTAAAACATTGTATGAAAAGATGAACAGCGCGTTTCAGGCACTGGGTTGTTAGGTTAGTTTGTAAGTTTTACTAACACAGTTTTTAAGTCGTTGTTACTTTAAACTACTTATATGGATTCAATTCGTATAAGAGTATACACAATCCATTGGCTTGTGTACACTTTTACGAGTATTTGTGATCCGCAATATAGCCGTAAACGCCACGAACATCTTGTTGACACAGATTTGTAACTCGGGAAATAATATTACGTGAATAGAAGAGCTAAATTGGCGTCCCTTGTATGGCGAAGTATAGCATATTATTATTATTTATTTTTTTTATAAATAAATAAAAACTTTATTGCATAAAAGGTGTTGCAGTAAAGACAATAAAAAACAATTGCACTTTACAAATGAACACTGGTATACAACATAAATGGTTGGGGCACTGTCCTCTTAGATAGGCTACATAATAGCCTGTAGTAAAGAGAAACAGTGCCGTATCCCTCAAGAATGGAGAATCAATTGCTTAGTGTTTAAAATTAAAAATGAATGATGTAGTTTTAATAACATAACAGAATATGGAATATGCCAGAAAGTATTAGAGTCAGAAAGTACAGACGCACATCAAGCTACTACATCTGTCAAATTTCTTTAATAGATTTTCAACTTTAGTGCTAAAGCATAAGGTTCAAAGTTAATTGGGAAAATCTGAAAGTTTCGGGTTGATGTGCTGGCGTCTGTACATTCATACAGTAGATACACCAATTTTTCGCCGGTTAGCATAATCAGCCTATAATGTTCCCACTGTTGGGATTCAGGACTCCCCTCTGTGAGAGCGAGTGGGCTGTAATCTACCACGCGGGCCCAGTGCGGGTTGGTAGACGTCACATGTCTTCGAATTTTTGGTTTTGAGAGCAGTGGTGATGAAATAATTTACATAAAGTAAAGCGCCTGCCTGGGTTCGAACCCACGACCTACAACTCGTATGTTGTAGCCGTTACCACAGTTCGCATTCATCAATTACCTATGTTTAAATCCCATGTAATCGGGGACGAGCGAGGACGGGTTTTGTAATTTATTATTTAATAGGTTCTAACGCGATTATAATTATTATTATTATTACGTTTTAACTGATGTTATAGTAAGAGACATTGATGTCTCATTCAGCATTTAGGTAAAACGTGCCTCCTCATTATCTCAGCTGTCCGGAGCTGTTATCGTTTTACGCAAATAATACTATCTCGCACACAAACAAATATAACATCATGATAACAGCCTTCTGCACATTTCGTATATATAGACCACCCGTGCGTTGTTCCTCTAATTTGTTGAAGGCACGAGTATTGTTTGATTTGTAATACCAAATTAAATACTTAAAATAAAATGGCGAATGAGAATGTCTACTTATATCTTAATAAAAAAATCCGGCCAAATGTGTGTCGGACCACGCACAGTGAAGGGTTCCATAGTTGGGATGAATATTTACTCAAGCACAGCAGGTATTGTTTAAGTAAAAAATTAGCTCTTTAAGGCTTAATATTTAGCAAACGGATCCCTAAATCGAAAAATTGATTAGTGGATAATCGCAATATTTTTAAAGACCCACTCAACGACACAACACACAGCGGGATAGACGAGCAAAAACAAAATCTTGGCCGCGTGATTACTAGCAAGTGTCACAGAGTTAAACCGAGACATACAGATGGACTTGGTGAAACTAGGTATAATGCCCTTTGTACACGGCACGGTTCCATTACTGTACGACGCGGCGCAAGCGTATAAAAGACCGCGCCGTAGAAAAAACGTATCCGTCAATAAGCTTCCATAGTGATCCATACAACACTGACGACAGTGTCTAGGCACACACGGCAAATAAACCGTACTTTTTCATGGCAAGAAAACGTGTGTGTACGGACCTGAGGGTTCCTTGTTTCACAATGGAACTCTAAAAAATGTAATATTAAACTAATAGATATTAAGTTACAGAATATGATTTCAAATAAAGTAATACCTACCGATATTATCTACTTTATATGAAATCACATTGTATAACTTTATATTAGTTCACTGTACCTACATTTATTACTCTGGTTCTACAATTCCCTGCTCAATTGAGCTACATGCTAATATCTATCTAAATATAAAAGATTCCCTCTAGAATATTTTATTACAGTGAAAAACTGAAAGCTTCTTTGTGATATAACGAGATTATTGGTATCCAACTACAAAGGTGTCCTCCAAGTCACTTCGAAGTATTAAATCGACCGTCCACTGCTACATAGGATGTGTACGGAGAGGTTTACCACGTTAGCAGCGCTGTTCTTCTGTTTGCCAGCCACGCATTAGCCCCCGTTCCCACGGGCGTAAAAATATCGCGGCGGGATTTTATCGCGCACTGGATTTTCAACACTCGGTGTTGAGCCGAGCGTAAACCCAACAATGTGCATCGCAGCGCGTCGAAAATACACACTGTTGGATTTTCAACTCTTAGCGCTAAGAAGTGCGTTGAAAATCCGGCGGACAAATATTGCCCGTGCCAACCTGGTCTTAGTGTGTACCGTGGCGGTGGGTGGCAGTGGACGATCCTATCTACGAGTATAATACATTTGTATACAAAGCGAGCTAAGTACACGGACGTAGCTTGGCTGTGTGCTTCAGTATAGCGGCGTCTTTAAGCCAGTGTAGCTCTTTCATTGATTTTCTCTGGACCATTATTTTCATGGCCTAAAGACGACGCGACGCTCCGTCTCGCACGACAGAATTTTCAATATATTTCATACGTTTACTTAACGCGTGCCAGACTTACACGCGTTGCTTACACGTGCTGATACAAATGATACCTACATTATGGTGGGGGAAACGACTCGGTTCTCGCAAACATTGGGACAAACTTACGTAAATAAACGATTTTGTGTTAGGAGAAGAGGAGAAAAGTAGTAAACCTCTTTGTGAAGGAGGAAGTCCATGCTAGTACTAACACCATAGGTAGATACTTATTTCGGCCGCCAAGTAGCGTTGTTCAGTTCCGGTTTGAAGGGTGACGGAATAATCATAAATCTTCAATCATCCCAACTTCATAGCACAGGCACTGGTTATTACAGCACAGAATCATAAATAGAGAAAGGTGTCTGACGTCAGAAGGTCCTGAGTTACAGAGCACCCGGCTGTCTTAGAGCATGCGGTTAGAGTCAAGATATTATATAATAATATTTAAAAATTGTAATTAAGTATAAGCAGAACCTACAAAATTAAGAGAAAAAATAGAAAAAAAAATAGTTTCGATACTCATAAAACTGGGTAAAATTACAAATTATATTGACTGATATCTTCAGCTTTGTCTCTAGGATCACATTACAGATGTCTGGGTGGGTATAGACAGGTGGTGGTGAACACATTAGGTCTACTGCCTGCTTGTTTGCTATGAGAAATAGTTAATACGTAGGTACCTTATAAAAATAAAAGCAAAGTGTTCAAATTGTAAACACGTAGGGACCTATAATAGGCACTCTAAGCTGACTTAAGAACGAGACCACTCACACCCAAAGTGCGAGTCCGTCCCTCCACAAGGTCGTTCGTCGCCACTTGTATTTGGAATTATTCCAAGCTTTTTCCAATAACTAGTTTTTCACACAGTTGCGAACAAGCATAAAATTTAATCTTTCTACGTTTTTGCGGACTTCTCGTGACGAGGTCAGCCAGTTTATTACGGTACTGGCAGAGTGAAATATCTCAAAACTAACAGGGAAAAGTCATTTTTTTTCTCCATTATTAAAAAAAAACATTTTATGTTTTAATGGCCAAAATACTTAATTAGCCTTGTCAGTTCAACCGCCCAGACTAATAAAAACTTGGGCCGAATGTTTCGTAACCGAACCCCTTTGAAATTCTTCGAAAAGTACTTCATTTGACTCCACATTTATATTCAGTGTCTCAGTGCAATGGGATTATGTTGCTTGTACGATTTATAGCTGTTCTACTTATACGTAGGTATAAGTTTCTTAGTAGGTACATCGCTGTTCTTTAGAAGCTCTCTGGCTTCAGTCCTACATGAGATCTAAATAAATATACTTACTTATATTTTTTTTTATCTCGGCTTGTATCGATCGTAATAGGTAGCCGCTACTGGCATTAAGATCGACACCCTAATCTGAATCATTTTGAAGGATAGTGCTAATCCATTGCTTCATATGTTTAATAAAAATCTGCTCAACAACGTAAATAACTCAATGAATGTTACTGAACGCCATTGCTACTGTTAGTGTGTTTCGCAATGTCCCGCCGGTTTTCTGTCAAAATTGTGAAGAAAACTCTGCAAAAAGATTATCTTATCTACTTTTACTGACAGCATAATACATTGATAAATGAATAGCTTAAGTATATAGACTATATTATTATCACCTATTCATTTCAGTATATTATTCGTGACGCAAGTCGCTTACAGAGTCTGTAGGTATATGACCCACTACCGAAGATCCCAGACGGCTTTCAGCCATCTTAAATTTCAATGTGGAGACGCAAATACCGACCAGACAGATTAATATGCGTAGTTATTTAGGTATATACCAGATGAGATCATGTACCTACCTCTACTAATACCTATTAGACGGTAAATCATTAATTCCCTAGTTACACTCGGTAACGTACCTATCCGATACCTAGAGTGGGTACGAAAACTGTAGGTAGTGCTATTCTGTAAAAATCGCACCGTGATAACTTGGGTGAAGTGAGCTTAAAGTGAGCAGTCATTAGTGTCAATCCCTAGCATCAGATGGAATGACAGCTCACTTCACTTAACTTCTCACGGTGAGATTCTGACAGAATCGACCGGCTGATTCTGAAATTAACATGTCAAAGAGTGATGGTGAAAGGAAATTCCGAAGTGTACTCGCTTGAGTTCATCATCACCCTCCCGCCCTAATCCCTATTTATTTGAGGTCAACGCATCATACACTACATCTCAATTATGCACTGTTCCTCTAAACAAAAACGTACGATACGTTTTTGCTTAAAAATGTAAATAATGTAATGCAAAGGTTGCATTTTTATTGCCAAACTGCATGTCGATTCTGTAAAAATCTCACCGCGAAAACTTGCGTGGAGAGCTGTCAGTGTCATCCCACTGATGCTAGGGATTGACCAAGCAAACATTTACAATCATAATCGAGATTTCAAAAATTATTCTTTTGCTAAGTCTATTGTTCAAATCCATCTTTTTGCGTTACCAGAGGGCCTCGCAAAATTTATGTTGCCCACATGAAATTTAGGTCTTGCCCCGCCACTGTTCGTCAGCTAATTTTACCTGTGATAGCTACTTCCTGCAAAGCTATGAGGTTTTTGCTTCCATCATTATTGTTGAAGACATAAGAGTCTTATTTTAACCAATAACTGTCCGTAAATTATAGGAATCGGCCATCAGCAGTCATCTCAGAAGTCGCCTACTTCAGTTGGTTCTTAATAAAATATACCCACAAATATTTTCATGCACGTCTCTTACTAGACACCCTTGCGGGGTACCCTATACCTAAATTAGATTCTGCGATTTGGGATGGCAGTAAATTCCCGATTAAACGTCTTCCTCGCGTCCCTTACCACCTCTATTTAATCGGTTTAGATACCGTTGCTTGGGTAGCTAGCTGTAGGCACTTACAAGTTTTACGAAACTTGTGTTTCAAAGTCTTACGTACGTATAATTATTGTAAACATATTTTTCTATGATATCTACATAAATCACGTAGGTGGGATCCACCGTTTCTGATGTTGGACTCAAGCTGTTTTCAGAACTGTAAATAAAACAACATGACAGTAACATAATATCTTATTAATACGAGTAAAAATGTGAAAGTTTGTGAAGATGTTTGGATGTTTGTTACTCAATCACGTGTAAGCCGTTGAACTGATTTGGATGAACATTGGCACATAGATAGACCATTTCCTGGATTAACACATAGGATACTTTTTATCCCGGTAATGTGTTCCCTTGGGATAATAGTTGAAAGTTACTTTTTACGCGGGCGAAGCCGCGGGCAGAAGCTAGTAATTCATAAAGCGGTTGGATATTTTTGTACATAGAATTCTTTCTCCTTAATTAAAATATGTGGGTGGTTCTGTTCGCTTATCTCCTGACGTCACGATTGTGGAAACCCATTCATAACGGGTGAACTACAGATATATTATTATATCTATGGGATAAATTCTGAGGTACGCTGAACGCGCATTAGCCATATTTTCCGTATTCCGTGTCGAACCTATCGACTGTCAAATTTTTGATTAAACCTTAATTTTTGTTCACTTAGCAGATTTTTTTTTTTTTTAATATAACCTACTTCTGGAATTTTAATATTCACTTTGCTTGTTTTGTCGGATTTAAAAACTATGACCGTAACTTCAATAAAAAAAACTTATCCCGCAATTAATTAGGTCCTCACTTCTGTAAACTAGTTTTCCGCCTCAGTTTTCCCATGCAGTTGATAAGACAAGATAAAATAAGGTAGATACTTACCCTTTCTCAAAGATTTACATTCAAATTTTTAATCAATGATATTTACCTAGCCGAGCAACCCACATTTGTTTATCTAAATTAAAATCATAAATTAAAGAAAGAAAGAAAATACTTCATTTTCTTTAATTTATTTATGATTTTAAGGCACACAATATACACAAAAACACGAAAAAAAGCATTTTTTTTTTTTTTTTCAATAGAAATTGTACTAAGTGGTAGTTCAGTACCTAGTCAAAAATACAATGTAGAGACGACAATACGACAATAAATGAAAACACTGACAATTCTAATGCATGGGAGTATTTTGAATCTAACAAATAAATCCTAAAATTGAAATTAAAACAGTGATTTTTTTTTTCTTATAAACTAAATATTAGCCATGAGCTGACTATGGGTTTTGCCAATCTTTTAGTAGAAATAGTGACTAAACTATTGGATATATTATTTCGTTGAATTTTTGTTAGCAGACTGGAAACGTCATTGTACTCGTATATAGGTACGAAGTTTAATTTACTGTCGTATTTTCGTCTCCACTTTGGATATTTCTAGAACTATCAGCAGTTTCTTAGTGTCAAGATATCAGATACTCTAACAATATAATAATTGTGAAATGAGCCGTCATTGTTCTAAGCGTACAGGCGTATGCGTGGGCGCGGCGGCGGCGGGCGGCGTCTCGACGAGTTCCAAAGGATGATGATAACACAGCAACACTTCTAGTTTTAAAACTCTATATTAGACCTCTTGTACATTATAACGCTTGACGTTACTAACACGACATAATTGGACCCAAGATCGTGTAAGATTAAAAAGCAAATTAGGTACTTTTAGAAACACCTTTGTCCTTCATCCTTTTCAAGATAAAACTCGTCTAAATATAAATTTTCAACAAAATACCGTCAATCTGGTGTAGAAAGGTTTGCTCGCTAAACAAAGTCCTTACTTGCCCAAAATTCTCAAATGAAGTCAAAATTAATCAGATGCTTGAAAAGTCGAATGAGGAATCTTCGGATAGGGATCCTCCAATTAAGTGTTATGTTATTTGACTAAGTTAAAAGCGCAAACCTTCAAGCGAACATTTCAGTGTTAAATTATGTTAAAGGACCTATTTGAATATTAATTACCTTTTTGAGCGAAAAACTACCTACAGTGCTACAAATAAGTTTACATAACATTGTTTTATTACGTAAACAATCAATAGTTTCGGACGTCTGAAATAAATGTTTTCGACCAATCTGCGGTAAAGTTGTCGAAACATATTTATACGCCAGTTCGACTTCTGGTTTTAAGTAACCAATATATATAGAATATGAACATAATAAAAGGAGGAACCAACTGCTTTGGAGTTGTTTAAATTACCTACTCTTTACATTTATTGATTTATTACTTTGTCAGTTAATACATATGAAAATTTTAATATCAACTAAGGTAAAATAGCGCAAACTCCTCGGTAGCAATAAATTGTATGAGGAACAGCTAAGTTTAGCGTGACTTTCGATAAATTCACCACCGATACGGCTTCGACGTACATTGAACCATTAACATTTTAAGCTTGGCCGTCAATGTACGCAACTGGTGACGTAAACATCGGGACTTGGCCAGGAACTGAACATAGAGGCATCGCATCGCGCAGCGGCAATCGATCGCCTGCGCGCGCAGCTCCGCCATCCTGGCTTCAGTACCCAGTCGTGGTTCCAGTCGAATACAATATTCGACAGAAATGTACCAAACCCGTGCTAAGTGACTACAGAAATAGTAATTGTTAGATAAAGTGACAACTAACTGAATAGGGGATCAAATATAAGGTCAGTGGTGGACGGCTTTCTTTACCGAAGGGCGCGATCGAAACTGTACGCCAAGTACTGGAATTATTATTTCAGTAATAGGTTGTTCCTGATCATTTCTCTCAGTATGTTCTGTCCGAACCTAATTTTACACGCCCTTTTTGAAAATATTCAATCTGAATTACAAAATACTGTTACAGTCAAGCCAATTAATATAACTCAAGGCGTTCATACATGGCCATAAATATATATAAGTGTACATATAGTCTTATCTGAGTTTGACAATTTGTTCGGCCTCGGCCCTCCTCGAATGCCATGCGTAAGACGAAGTCGCTTGACAAGAAATTATTAGTTAAGCAAATCATAAGCGCTTTAGAATTATTAATCCCAGAGTCGGTTTAATCGTAGACAGCTAGTGGGTTGTGGTACCAACCGCGCAATCCACTCAATTTATAAGTCAAGGAAGTTTTTCAGGGACAAAGATTAACAACAGAAACAACCTTAGAAATTTTATGAAATGTTACCGCAGTCGGCGTGAAGCTGTAGAAGTTAACATAAATCAAAATGATAATAGCAGTAGTATTAACAAATATTATCGAAATAGGAATGAAGAAATTACAATTTTAGACATGCCTCTATCAATCAATAAAAGTGTTTTATATTTTTACAAAATTATCATTGTTCCTAATAAAATGTTAACGTAATCTCAAAAACATAGCTCGCAAATTTCATTTCAAATTATCTGAAATATAATAGATACGTACTGTTCAAATTCCTCATACTGGTGCGACATTTAAGATCAATAACAGTTAAGATATGTAGGCCAGTATTTCTGGTTTCAGTTGGTTTAATTCGAAGCTATAGACAACTTTTAGCATCATAGCTTTGACATTCGATTAGTTAGATATTACCATACTATAACTGTGCTTTATTGTGAGGGGCCCGTGGCTAAATAATAACAGCCGCACAGATCGATCGATCAGGTTAAGCTACGCTTGCCGCGGTTGGTCTGTGGATGGGTGACCATCTTTACATACCGAGACCCCTCTGTGCCTCGGAAAGCACGTTAAGCCGTTGGTCCCGGCTGTCATTCGTAGATCTTTGACAGTCGTTACGGGTAGTCAGAAGCCCGAAAGTCTGATAACCAGTCTTATCTAGGGGTATCGTATTACCCAGTAACTGGGTTGTGGAGGTCAGATAGGCAGTCGCTCAATATAAAATACTGGTATTCAGCTGCATCCGGTTAGACTGGAAGCCAACCCTAACATAGTTGGGAAAAGGCTAGGCAGATGATGAACTGTGCTTTATTGTTCCATCCTTGGTGACAAAACGGATCAAGGACGGGGTTGACTAATTAAAAGTCCTTTCATAGCTGATAAGTGTTTGTTAACGTAACCTTCATTTTAGTTACAGTAGCCAGTACCAGAACCTTCTTTCTTATATGTATATGAGAAAGAAGGTTCCACCTATAGGGCGACTATTAAGGATTATATATACCTACCAAGATATTATATTACTACATTGAAAAAAATCAATATTTTTTCAAAGAGTCCTTTCCAATTTACATGAAAAAGGACGCATAAAAAGCTAACAAAAATATTTTCAATAACTACTTATCAAGGATAGGGCAACATGATCACAACTAGTTTTCACGCTATCCTTAATAAAGTACTAGGCAACTATAAAGTTAAAAAGAGATGTTTTACTAAAATGTATTATTTTATAATTTTATGACAGGCAATCATGTCGCCACTGCTGGAGACGCTGCTGCGGTGGCGGCGGGAGGCGGTCGCAGAGACACTGGATGAGACATCCACGCCTACATCGAAGAACCTCAGTAAGTCGATGCTAAATATAGCCTTCTTTTACTTAAAGACTATCTGAACCGTATTGATTTATCTCTCGAAAATCACAATTTGAATAGCTCTTACACAAAGTAATATTTAAATAGGATAAAGTTTTGTGTTGACATTGTTTTAGGAGACGAGATGTATCTACAAATATTTGAAATTTAAAGTAAGATATTACAAAATTGGAATAAAAATAAGAACTTCTAAGAAATTAGGCCGATTTACAATGAGGCAAAGTGAAGCCAGATCACCTTACTTTTATTCTTAGTCCTGAATCTTATTGAGAACATATTGTAAAAATAAAGAAATTTGGTGTGAGACTTGTAACGGAAATATTCCCTGGAAGTAAGCCAATATTACTGATTTGTTAAATTCATCGAGCGAGGAAATCATAACCAAAGAGCAAACAAAGATATTAACAAGCTTCTATTAGATATTAGGAATTATAGACAGATATATGTTAATGGATAAAACCCTTAGGTAACCAACCGGTATCGGCTAGCAACGAACAAGGAATATAGCAGTCATATTCTCACAAAACAATATTTCTGCAGCAGCCACAGAAGGAGGAACCTCCATGCCGATAACATCCTCAACGGTGCCGCCGAGCCAGGAGACCATCGGAGAGAAAACGGCGGAAATAGCGCGCAAGATGAACATAGAACCATGGCAGCTAGTGGCTATACTTGTCGGTATGTGCCTTACAAATAACTTGTGCTTTTTCTGTCGATTTGACTCAAATTTTGTCCGACCAGAACGTACCTGGACAGCTCTATCTTTGACTTCGTATAAATTCTGCAAGGTGCATGTGGTTGTGCATGATGTACAGAATTTCGTATTGTAGAAAATGGTGTCTATGTGTGTGGTTATAGGTATGGACCCATAGAAATACAGCTATGTCACGAATTCTGCACCGCGCAAGAAAATCTTGACAGAATACTAACATCCGCTAAACCGCGTTCATCCAGGCAATGACCGGTTGAAGGGTCCTCCCTTTGAGCTGGATATACATATGACCTCATTCCTTCACTATTTAATTAGTGGTTTACTTCTTTGAGCTAGCCTTAGGGTTAAGACACTTATCATTTACTTTCTTTTGGATGGAGAGCTTAAGACCTTTTAAATGGCACTAGAGTCATTGGTATCTGGATCACGTTCCTATTTCTCTAGTGCTTCAACTGGAGAAAATGGCGCTTACTATGTTACATAAGCATGGTTCATGGGAACCCCGTAATGTCTGCTGTGAATATGGGGTTCAGCCAAGTGTGAAAGACTAACGACCACACTTCATTAGGTCTCTTGTCTCTTAACTTCAAGAATTATGTTAAAGTTCTATACTTATGTTGTAACTACATATTTAGCAAACATCTTTAGTGTCAAACTAATTTAGGCTAATGATTATGCTAACGACAACGTCGATAACAAACTATTCATAAGAAAGTACCCGACCACGATCTACGTATCTACTTTAGTCGTGATGTCTGGTAAAATCTTAATTTTGTAATATTATGGAGATTTCCTGAATAATTAATACCGCTTAGTATTTACTAACGTTCTTCGTTATTGAACATACGATATAACTTCTCGTAACTCAAATATGTAGTTCCTTTGTCGCGTTAAATGCGTCCCGTTACCTGTATGTAGATACTATTTTTAAACATGAATTAATAAACACGCCATTTGCACCGCAATCTTGTAAACAATAGGATTTTGGTACTGTAGTACTATTCTGTAAAAATCTCACCGTGATAACTCGGGTGAAGTGAGCTTAAAGTGAGCAGTCATTAGTGTCAATGTCTAGCATCAGATAGAATGAATGCTCACTTCATCTCACTTCTCACGGTGAGATTCTAACAACATCGACCGACTGCATCATAATAATTTTCCTTTTTTCAATCTCATCATACAAATTCTCTGAGAATGTAAAGTTTGGCTTAGATTGGAAATTCAATTCAATTCATTTATTGCATCAAATATGGTAGGTATGGTATGGGGTATGGTTGAACCGTTCAATTCCCTTTGACTTTCTTCGGTTAATGTTACCTTCGAGGCAGGTAAGATTTGCCAAAGAGAGTCACCTACTTGATGTTAATGTTCCTCATGTTTTTTTGTCAAGGTGTGGGAGTGGTGGTCCTCGGCATATGCTTCTGCTGCATCAGGCGGTGTTTCCGCAAGCGACGCTCCAAGGATGGCAAAAAGGGCATGAAAGGTGTAGACCTAAAATCCGTCCAGCTACTCGGTTCCGCTTACAAGGAGAAGGTAATGTTTTGGTACTTTTACATCTTACAAGATCCTCCAATTTAACATTCTATCAAGAATGTTATATTGGAGGATCACCTAACTTGGTGAGATCTTGGTTCATAAATACTCTACCGACGAAGTGTGTCTGAACTAATTGAAAAGATAATGTTGCCTAAGGGTGCCTCTAACAGACTCTCTCAATTTTCAATATGGAAACAATGATACAAAAGTGTGAAATAATATGCAGTATTTTTTGAGCTAATGGAAAGTAAAATTTTGTGAAAATTGAAAAAGTTTATGGGTATTCATAAATAAAGGCGGGTTCATAGAGAAAAAAAATTATAGCAACTATTTTTAAGAAATACGATATTCATATGAAATTTGCCGCGGGACGTGCATGTAGGTTCAGCCTGACATGGAGGAGCTCACGGAGAACGCAGAGGAACCTGACGACGGCGACTCCAAGAAAGAGGAACAGAAGCTAGGAAAACTCCAATACAAGGTATGAATCAAACCAGTATTCTACATGGCAAAGAACGACCCGTGAAGATAATAACAATAAACTGGTTTGTAAACAACGAAACAATAGTCCATTTTATGATTCCATATAGTATCTCGTAGATCTCAGTAGCATATCAAACACCAGTTATAAATCTTAACATTTCTTTAGACTGCGAGTGTTTATTTGTTTCGTAATTAACTCATTCATTCAACTTGTTAATTCGTTTTATGACCTCATCGCCAAACCGTTGCGGAGTGTCTTTGTGTGCCGCTTATGGCCAATTAACAAGAATTAATTGCATCATCAAATCCTTTATCATCCGGATTAAGCCAATAGTTTCCACTTCCATTATCATGGTCTTACAATCTTAACGCCTACTATCATGTAAGCTTTTGTTTGCAGCTGGAGTATGATTTTAACAGCAACAGTTTGTCTGTGACTGTCATTCAAGCTGAGGAACTTCCAGCCCTGGACATGGGCGGCACGTCTGACCCCTACGTTAAAGTTTATTTACTCCCTGACAAGAAGAAGAAGTTTGAAACAAAAGTTCATCGGAAGACTCTGAACCCCGTTTTCAACGAAACATTTGTGTTCAAGGTAAGTCATAGGTGACACACAGCTGATCTTCATACATTTTAAAGACATGTTGCTGATTCTCAACTTTTTTATGCAGAACGTGCCCTACGCTGACGCTATGAACAAAACTCTTGTGTTTGCGATCTTCGACTTCGATCGATTCTCAAAACACGACCAGATCGGTGAGGTGAAGGTGCCGCTGTGCCAGGTAGACTTGGCACAAACCATCGAGGAGTGGCGCGAGCTGCAGAGTGTCGAAGGAGAAGGGGGGCAGGTGCGGATACACACAAAAAAATATCTCAAGTATTATCGTCCACCTTGAAACATCCCAGTATCTTGTACAAATGTAAATGAGTCTTTAAATTACGACGTGTCGGTCAGAAGGCACAGAAGTTATGGACTACACTTGCTTTACCTCAAATAGCCAATACTTCATAGCTACAATCTTCATCTTTATAAAATGAAAATCAAAGTGCCTGTAACAAGTCTCAATGCATTGTAATGTAACATAATTTCTATAAGGCTTTACTTTTCAGCAAATTCTCATTTTAAATTGGAATGATATTTGATCTAGCAATATAATATTAAAATTTCATGTAAATTGATTGGCACCCGTAGTCCAATATTCCATACAACATGTCTTTACATTAAAGGTGAATTCATTTTCTACAATATTAAAGCTTTGCACGTTGGGCCATAAAAACAAGTCACTAGAATTACTCGCTGCTATGTTAAGTCTTAGGGAATATTTTCTTATTGTCTTAGGCAGATGTTGCAACAAATCACTATTGGTAAAATTTGCAATCACACCCAGGTCACATCAACATCATTTAATTCACAAATAAATACCGATTAGGAACATTATATACCTACGAACAATGAATGCACATATAGAAATAAGTCTACAACATCAACGGAATACGTATCTGAAACATATCAACCAAGGAGACTATTTTATCTTTTTTCTTAGCTTAGGCTAGACTGGCAAAACACACAAGACAAACATGAATTTACTCGTACATCATACTACAAAATTCTTTACTTACTAGATTTGTGTTTTGGCAGTACAGCGTTATTTTAATTAACATTTCGCCATTCTTTCAATCAATGCATTGAATCAAACTTGCCTTTTATCCTCATTCGTTTATAAATGGAAGGATCGCTAGAGGGCGCTGACTGCCTAGCATTAATATTTGAGCAGCTCCGTATTTTTTGTGTTTTAAAAATAGTAAAACGCAATAATATATTCTAAAGCTTATTTTATTCTGTGACTAAAGTATCAGCATATGTGTGAAAGTGATATCAAACATAAATGGTCAATATAGTGTTTAAAAAACCATCGCGAAATAAAATAACAATACAAAACTATAAACCCTAATTAAGTGATCTAATCATCAAACAATAAAATTTGTGCTGTCTAAAATCGTTCGAAGTGAATGTTCCGTATCGGCAAAAGTGAATATTGACATAAAAAGTGACTATTGTTCGTCAAACAGTGTACCGAACATGGAAAAAAATTCCTAAGTCATGAGTCACAGTAACGGATTTACTAGATTTGAAACCAAAACCTACTAGAAACCATACCACAATTTCGTTACCTAAGTAAACGGTCGCCGTGGCTGATTGTGCACACGAGCCGGCATAACAACGTTCCGGAACAAATTGTCGCAGGTTCGATCCCCACCAAATGTTTCTCTTTTTGTAAGATTTCTTAATCATAAAAATCTTAACAAAGACCGCCGCACTCGCAGGAACTAATATCCGTGCAGAATTACTAGCAGACTTCAACAGAGGGCGCTTCATTTATCTAAAATGGATCAAGAAAGCAACAACATTACCTTTCGTAAAATCTGTCGAACAAGTTCGTTAAATGATCTTACCAATAGTAGCAGTAACAAAACCATATTCGACACGACAATGATGAGTATACCAGATAGCCTGCATGATAATATTGAGGAAATAAATGATTTGAGTGAACAAGTTAAAGTACTTACGACACAACTACAAAGCGCTCACCTAGAAATAGAGAACTTAAATAGCGAAAACTTTCGTCTCAAATCAGATCTTCAAAAATCGTTAAAAACCATAAATACCTATAAACAAATGTGCTTATCACCTGAGAGAAAAAGCAGGACACCGAAATCGGTTCGAAAAACCAAAATATCGGTTCATAACAAAACTGAGATGAGTTCTCGAAACAATGACCTAGCTATACCATCTTCTGGTGATTACAATCCTCAAGTCCCGATGATCATGATTGACAAAGAGACTCAAACATCTAGCCACGCCCATACGCAGCCAGCAAACAATTTAGAAGAGATACACTCATCTATATCCGTCAATAGTAATAAACCTAAACTTAGTAAAAAAGAGCTGGTAGATATCATTGCAAGAACTAACCAAAAGAATAAATTATGCATTCTAAGCAGTGGCTCCAAACCTGCAGGGCATTTATCCTTGATTGAAGACGTCTTCTCCGACTACTTCGATTTCTGCCATTATTTTATACCAAATGGAACCATAAAGGAACTCTTAGACAACATAGAAAATAAGTTAAAAGACTTCACTGATAACGATTACTGTCTCATTTTCATGGGAGAAAATGACATAAAATCTGAGAGTAATTATATAAACATGATAAATATGATAAGAAAATCGCTACAGAAGGTGGCCCACACCAATAATATTATCTGTTTACCGACGTTTATAACAGGAGCTCCGATTTATAATTTTAAAGTGGAGATGTTCAATAATCTGCTCAATCTTGACCTACAAAATAATGACTACGCCTACCTATTTGACAGCAACAGTGAGCTATCACTAGACATGTTCTCCAATACAACAGGAAAAATAAAAAAACAGGGAATTAAATGTATATACGACGGCATTATGAATAAGATTGTAATTGATTTGTGCTCATTTGGTCAGTTTGACATAATACCGAATAGTAGTAGCATACAAACTGAACCTTATATTTCTATAAACTCACCTCAATTCAATGAAAAAGAAACCGACAACCAGTTTTTTCACTGAGAAATATATGTATATCCTACATCAGAATATTGCTGGTTTAATTAACAAATCTGATGCATTATGTGTAAACTTAGAAGAACTCGTGGACAGTAACAAAATTGTGGACGTCTTATGTATTACCGAGCACTTCATGATGGCAGGATTTGAGTCAAACTTATACTTACCAAATTACAATTTGGCTTCATCTTACAGTAGAGCAAATAGTAAAAGAGGAGGAACATGTATCTTACTTAGAAATGTACATAAATTCAGGGAAATTCCAGAAATCCGCAATGTTTGTCTTGACGGTATATTAGAAGGTTGTGCAGTTGAACTACTTGACTATAAAATTATCATTGTTTGTATGTATAGGGTACCCAAACAAAATAACTTGTGTACGTTCTTTCATAAACTGGAAAAACTTCTGACTTATATAACCAAATTGAATTGTAAAAATATTATAATTACTGGGGATTTTAATATAGATGTTATAAAACGCAATAATGTAACATTAGATTTTGAATGTTTACTGTTAAACTATAATTTAAAACTGGCTTTACACGAACCAACCAGATTCGCCAGTGGAACTTGCATTGATAATTTTGCACATAACTTTAAAAAGGGATGTAAATCTGAAATTTTGGAATTGGGCCTGTCGGACCATACAGCCCAATTAATCAAAGTTCCTGTTAAAAAAAATCTGACATTACATTACTGGCGTTCAATGAAACGTGATTATTGCAAGGAAAATATTGATAAATTTAAAATGTGTGTTCAGAACTTCACTTTCTCGGATATTTACCTCACTGATGATCCAAACACAGCTTATCAACACTTTATAACTGATTTTAAACTTTTTTACGACCTTTGTTTTCCACAAACTCAATGTCTAACAAAAGTCAATCATAAACCAAAGTGGGTATCACGTGGTGTAAAAATTTGCAGTCGAAAGAAAAAGGATTTGCTATGGAAATCAAGATTAAACTCAACAAAAGACAACAAATTAAAGTATTTAAATTATAATCATTTATTCAAAAAAATTATAAAACTAACAAAACGGGCGCAAAATAACTATACAATATTAACGTCTCAAAATAAATCTAGAACAGCGTGGCGGATTATAAACAAGGCGAGACTTAACACCCCAAAAGAATCCATAGATAAAATAAAAATTGATGATAACAACGTCCTTGATAATCCAACAGACATAGCGAACGCATTTAATAATTATTTTATTGAAAAAGTCAAACCCCTGCCGGGTGCCGGGAAAAAAGTAACGTCTTTAATTAATCACCGATTAAATTCAATGTTTCTTGCACCAAGTTCACCCTACCAGATTAATAAAATTATAAACAACCTTAAAAATACCAACAGTGTAGGTTATGACGGTATCTCTACTAAAATAATTAAATCAGTAAATGAGGATATATGCCATCACTTGAGTCACATTCTGAACTTGTCGATATCAACTGGAACTTTTCCACAAGATCTTAAACTAGCCGTTATAAAACCTTTATTCAAAAAAGAATGCAAACAGTTAATGGTGAACTATAGACCTGTTGCACTATTATCAATATTTTCAAAAATTTTCGAAAAGTATCTTTATGGCGAACTTAATTCATATTTAGAAAAAAATAAAATTTTGTGCAATGAACAAAAGGGCTTTCGACAAAATAAAACCACAAATATGGCCATTTATGAATTCATCCAAAATGTGATAGGCCACGTTGACAAAACAGTTCCAGCTTGTGCAATTTATTGCGATATGTCACAGGCTTTCGATTATGTAGATCATAATATACTAATCAGTAAACTTGAAGCATACGGCATAAGAGGCAATATTTTAGATTTAATTAAATCCTATTTAACGAACCGACAACAGATAACAATAGTAACTAAAGTGAATCCTAAAAAAAAAAAAGTGGAAACATTCAGCTCCGTGAGGAGAAATGTCACATACGGGGTGCCTCAAGGCAGTGTCCTAGGGCCGCAGTTGTTTATTATCTATATCAACGACTTGCCAAAGGCAACGAATCAACCTATGACATTATTTGCTGATGACAGTACAGTTTCAATTGCATGTAAGGACATTAATAATTATAAATCTGACATAAATAATTCACTGACATCTATAATTTCTTGGCTTGATAATAATAATTTGAAAATAAATTTATCTAAAACTAATATAATGCACTTTGGACAAAGATTGCATAATCCATTAAATGTAAATTTGATTCATGATAATTACACCATAAATGAAGTAACTAATGTCCGTTTCCTCGGTTTAATTATAGACAGCAAATTAAACTGGAAAGAACACATTGACGCAATATGTAAAAAAATCAGTAGTCAAGCATATGCTTTGTACCAACTTGCTCCATCTATCAACACGAATGTGTTACTATCGGCTTATTATGGACTTGTTGAATCTGTCCTACGATATGGCGTTATCTTCTGGGGCAACTCATCAAATAAAGATATGGCATTTAAAATGCAAAAGCGATGCATACGTGCTATGTTCGGTATTCAAAGTACTGTGAGCTGTAAGCCACTTTTTACAAAGCATAAAATCCTCACACTGCCGTCACTTTATATTTTAGAAATCGCCTTATTTGTCAGAAATAACCCCCATTTGTTTCCTCGAATATCGGACCTGGTAATACGAAATCGCCGGGATAATAGTAAACTTCGTGTTCAGCCAGCTAAGACAGCACTACTGTATAAAAGCGTTGTATGCAGAGCACCGATAATCTATAACAATATCCCTATCTATGTAAAAAACCTAAATACAGACCAATTTAAGAAAACATTAAAAAAAATACTGACAGGAAAAGCCTACTATAATATCAATGAATTTTTAAATGACAAATCGCTGTGATATACTGACTGAATCTATTATATTTATTTTGAATCGCATGAATATTTACCAATTGTTTTTATTTATAATTTAATTGTTTGTTTGTTTTAATTCTTTGTTTTTTATTTATTTTTATTTTTTTTTAATTAGATTATTTAACTTTGTATATTTTTATTTTTTTGAAATCTGTTGGTCTTCCGACCTAATTTGTACACCAGCCATGGTCAAACATGTTGTGCCAAAGAATATCCTCTAACACCGATAGTAAACATAATGTGCATGTATATTATCTACACATGTTTTTGCAAATAAATGAATCTTTATCTTTATCTTTATCTTTAAATATTCAGTCTATTTTTTTCATATGCATCTCTTAGATTTTTATATTTCTAGATTATTTTTTCATTTAAGTATTCATTGGAAGAATGGTCTACATTTTTACAATTTTACTGCACTTTTTTAATGCGAGGAACCTTGACGATGTTAACAATTCATATGTGTTAAGGAGGAAATCTCGGCAGTCAAGGCACCTCAACATGGATGAGTCGGCATTTATTTTTCTGATAAAATTAATTTCGACAGCAAAAATGTATTTACTTGGTTTTTCTCTTTTTCTCCATATTTTCTCTGCTCTGCTTGGCTGTGTTTGATTGTGTCCTGAACAATCTTGCATGCCGCTTCAAAAACGAAATGATCATTCACGTAAGTATTATTTTGAGACACATCAAGATTATTTACTGATAAATTATACATGAAATGTACTCAAAATGGCGTGCTGGTATACGAGACCGACAAATGGTTAAAGGTTATTTAACCAAATCATAAGCAAGGTTCAATTTATACACTGGTTTGTAAAGAGGGCCAAGATTCAAACCGTTGTTGTTTGTTCTAGGATGTTAGGCAGCATTGTTGGAACATAATATCTGATCCACATCTCAAATTCTGAAAATAATTCACCTAACCTGTGATCACCCGTCATATCACATTATGTTTTTTTATTTTTTGTTATTACTTCTTATTATTTATATCCATCCGACACTTTGATTTTATTTTATATTGCGGCTGGGGAATGATGCATGTTTATCATCTTATTGTGCTCGTATATTGTCTGACTTGCCATTTTGTGTCCCCATCACTGTTTATACTTTTATGCCGTATCGACATGAATACGAACGAAATGACAAATCAGAACTATTTGTGGTACACGTTTAATTGGCTATGTATTGGTGTTTTTCACTCGTAATCCAATATAAGTACATTGGTTCCTTCACTACTCAGACATGTCAAAATTATTGAAATTACAAATTCTTACAAGCAGTCGCACAAATATTTCCCTACGTGTGTAATTTGATGTTTCCCATGTGACTACATCTTGTGTATGATCCTCATAACATTTTCATGAAAAACAAGTTTATTAATGATTAATGGAGCATTTATTCAAGTATGTTGCAGGTCACCTTCTGACCGACGAACGAAGAACTATCCTAGTAATGTCCTACCGAACCAATATGTACTTATTGCATGTTTGTGGTATTGGTGTAACCAAGGGGAAGTACATTGTGAAGGTCGTATGAGTAATTACTCATACGACCTAAACATGTTACGAATTAAACATGTTTAAAGTAGTTACTTTTAACATGTTTAACTTTTAACAAACACCATCACAATGTGTTTCGTCCGAAACTATGTTCTTTAGAAGCTGTATGTGCCAGGAACTATCCATCTCTTCTTTAGTATTCTATATCTATCTACTAGTCTATACGTACATTTACTTCAAGAACATATTTTAGCTACACCTCTATCAATAACTCACAAAGCGCAGCTTATAACTAACACCGCCATTACACTAGAACTGAAATATCTGTTTACTGTTTAGTGTGCTGTATTGAAAGCACCTATCGATGTATGTATGTATGTATATATAGTACTATACTAAGAGATCCATCGAAGAAATGTTACATTACAATGGACCACGATAATAAGTTTTCACCTCTATTTTTAATGTCTACCAGGTAAGTACCTACGCATACTATTGTCCTGAAAGATAATTCTTCTATGGTTCATTATTGTTCGTTGTATGTGTGTATTGTACCTATATGTGTATTATTAGCTAATTGCGATCTGTTCCTAAAATGGTTAGTCTCTGTTGCAGACTAGGCACATCGTTCAAGGTAACATGTAATTATTAGCTGTTAGGCAAAATCAATGTGGTAGGGCTCATATCGTAGCAAATTTTAGGAAAGGTGAGCTAGATTAACACATTATTCTCGCATTTTGATGATCTGAGCTGGGTGTCACAAAAATTATAAATTGGCTTCATTTCGGCAACAGATCGTAATAAACACACTCCTCATCTTCTATCCTCCTACCTACCAATATAAATTTATATATTCCAGCGGAAAACTGCTTCATATTAGGTTTGATATAAACGTTGATGTATATATTTATTTTGTTCGTCTAGATATGTCCCAAAAGTTATATGTATCGTGTTTAATTTATATTATTAGATAAAGTGACATCTATGTGCTAAAACGTTATATGTAACGCAATGAAAGTGTTCGTCAAATGTGCGTATGATTAGCTGCAAAATCCATTTTGTTCGAGGCTATTAATCTCAATTGTTTACGGGCTATCCTAAGCACGTGGCTCGGCGCAGTATTTCAGTTGTTCTGTATAATAAACATGCATATGAATATTCATTAAAGCTATATATTTAAATCTGTGGTGAACTGAAGCCCTGTGCCGATAAACCAACAACCATAAATACGCTTCTAGGTGACTACACGGAGCTATTGTTATGTTTATTTGTTTTTTTTATTTCGTGTAACGAGATTTTGAGTGCCCTGGTCCGCCCTAAGCCGCGTTATTTATGGCCCATATTATTTGTATGTTTTATAATAGCTTTTCAAACCCGTTCTCTGAACACTATATATTCCTTACACAACTTTTCCTCTATTATCTTCCATACAACTCACATCCAAATAAACTATTTGTTCAACTCTGTTCATTGACAATGGTAATTTTAAAAACACATTTACAACGAGAAACATCACCGTAATACCATTTACGTCAGTGATAAAAGAATATGCTTTGTACAAAGAAAAGATTACAGTGACCAATAATACAGGTTGTTCATCTTTGTATGTCACTACCGTGGGGATAGGTCTCGATCTCTGCTGTAGTCAGGACAAAGAGTCATGCTAATTGTTGCACATTGCAGGACAACAAGTTGGGAGACATTTGTTTCTCATTGCGTTATGTACCGACGGCCGGAAAACTGACAGTTGTTATTTTGGAAGCGAAGAATTTGAAGAAAATGGACGTCGGCGGTCTATCAGGTAATACATATATGCATCATTTATATAGTCTATATTGTTTACCTTACAAACGAAGTACACTGATAACACCCATGTCTAATTTCACAGGGACTTTAGGGTAAACATTTGATATGTAACTTTTTATTATTTTTGTAACTGCTTAGAGATTTGTATATAAACTCTAGGGTAGCACCTATCACTCAAAATAATATAAGCGATATTACATTGCATGTCTTTAACCCTCCTACTATTCACCAATACCATCTCATGTAATATGTAGCTACAATATGAATTCATGGTAACATAACCTAATAGCGTCTAATTTCTCCACTTGTTGAACTATCACTTTAGCATCGTTTATTAAAACATCATTACATTTAATTGACTCACACAATACTATTTTACAATTTACGTGCACCTAAATATTAATCAATCAGTACACATAAGGATGAAATCTCTTAATCAAGATATGCAAAAATATTTCAAATGTGGTTTTTATCTGCTGGTAAAGATTATCAATTTAGAAATAAAGAAATAAATAATAATCCCATTAGAAACTGTAAACTAATCTTTGAAAAATTATCTGTTTCATATTCAACTCCTGATGCGGCGCCTGCATACAGATCCGTACGTAAAGATAGCACTCATGCAAAATGGCAAACGTCTCAAGAAGAAGAAAACGAGCATCAAGAAATGCACACTGAATCCCTATTACAACGAGTCATTTACTTTTGAAGTACCATTCGAACAGATACAGGTGCGAGCCGAGATTCATGCAAAATTCGATGTCGCAGCGCATAGTCTGGACAAACCAATCAATGAAAAATACATACGGAAAACTCATTCCCCTAGCACAATTTATCACTATTTTTCTTACATATACTCTCGATATGTATTTTTCATTCAAATTGTCTTAACTGTGCACGATTTGATGTTGTGGACTAATTGTTGTGAATATATGAATTATGTACACCACTTGCATCCATACCCGTTCCTTTCCTATACATAACATATTTGTGTTGTATCATTTTATCTGTTCTTGTGTTTGTCTTAATTTAAGAAGCTATGACTTCTGCAATCACTGGCATACCACAAATCTTTATGGGATTAGTTCCTCAAAAACAAAATAATACTACGTAAATATTTGTCGTTGGTATGCAGTTAACTGTTTTTAGTATGTCCCAAGTTATTTATTGTTTGGTATGTTATTTGTGTTTATATAGATGTTGTCTAGTTAGATCATGTGTAGTATCCCTTAGTATAGAGTTCCGCTGTTTCATATGTCATTCTGTCATCTGTCTCTGCTCCCATTTGTGTCCTGCCCCCGTCTTTTCCTTTTTTATATTGTTCAAAGTCAATATCTTATATTTCGGTAACAATAAAATGTTGACCTTCATTTGTAACATGGGTGCTATGCGTGTTTCAATTGAAGGTTTTCATTTTTCGTTTAAATATAATTTGATTGACTTTAATTAATATTGTATCCCCCTCCTTCAAATCTGAGTGGTGTTAGCAATCTCCCCTCGTGACTGCATTGCAATTTGGTTACTTCAAACTGTAATTACTTATGGTTTAAGGAATCCAGTTCCTCGTTCTTCTTCTGCATTCTTAATATATTTCCATATGTTCGCATTTTTTATCCGTATGAATGCTTTGTCCCTTGTTGCGTTAATTTATTTATTGTGAGGTATGTATCGACCTTTTGCTGTTACCTTATATTTATGCTGTTGTGTTTAAGGTTTGCTAAAGTAGTACTATTTATGTCTTTAATATGCTTTCGACATCTATCTTATGCTATCAATGTCTCATACATACATTATCTTACACATCTGCAATGTAATGTATTATTGACATACGCAGAATAATATGTGTCTACCAGGTATCTACTATCATTAAAGTCATGTTTCGCTATAAATTAATCGATCGATAGCTAATTTTAATTAGGAATTATTTAATTACCTTTGGGTACCTATATAATTTCAAATACCCAAGACGATATCATTCAAAAGAATTGTTTTTGAGAAATTTATATGGCTCGCCGAACTCTGCGAAAGCAAAATATTGGGAAAGATTTAAATTCTATGGCGTAGCTTACTTGGTCCATTCTATATATATCAATGAATATTTTCGATACAACGTCATCAGCATCACATACCTAAGTAGATAGTTTTGCTTTACGAGGGCTTATGAAAAAACTTAGTCTAATATGGTTTTAAAATTATTCTGGTTTTTATGATAATTTTGTGGTTTAGGCATCTTTGTACTGTGCCCGTTGCTTTAATCAGTTATAACCGCATCATTAATCGTGGACTGAAATAACATTAAAACATCGGGAATACATGATACAAGTAAATTAAATCACAAAATAATTTTAAAAACTAGTAGGTATAATTTGATGTCGTGCCTAAATAATAGAATTGACGGTCTTGTACCCGGTTCCTAAGCTGATAAAAATTAAACGTTTTAGTAACTAGTCCTGATTATTTACCTAAGTTGGATATGCAAATATTTCTGAGGCATAACCTGAAAAAGGTGTAAAAACTTCAAAAGGATGAAATGAACTTTACAGTACCTACCATAAATATAAAAATACGCTTTGATATAGGCGAAGTACCTGCTAAGAGTGCTACTACTATAACGATGAAGCGTTCGTCATACTTTAGGAATTGGGTACAAATCCCTTGATATGCCAAACATTTAGTCATTATTCTCAGCTTTCGTAGTTTTCATGAAATGCTTTCATTGTTACGTCATTAATCTGAATCGCACTGCAGAAAGTAAACCTAGTGGTCACCGTGGTGGACTACGATCGCATCGGAACGTCGGAGCCTATCGGCAAGGTCGTACTGGGCTACAACGCGTCAGGCACCGAGCTTCGCCATTGGTCCGATATGCTGGCTAGCCCGCGGCGCCCAATTGCGCAGTGGCACACCCTCAAAGACCCCGATGATGGAGAGAAGAAGGATTAAACGTTGAACTGAGGTGCGTCTGTTCGATATTAATTTGTACGTAGCTATGGTATGTGATTTTCTATGACTAGGTATATAAAGACAGCAGGAAAGATTCTCTATAATAGGCAGGTATGATTTCATTTTTAACTCACCATCACCCTAGATAAAATGTAGGTTCCTAAAGTATTTTTTACCTATAACTAATAAAATTTCTTATATTTGGTATGGTTTCAGTATGAAAAGCAGAAATTACATACATGGAAGTACGAGTGTGAAGAATAAGCGACTTATATTTATTTATTCTTACGTTATTTAAGTATATTTGCTGTTATGTTTTATTCAAACCAATTCTGCGTTGGATCAATAATTGTGTCCCCTACTCCTGAACTTTTGTCGTTAGCGATTCATCAATGTGATTTAAATGTTGTCTTTAATCGTTTCCAATATAATATGTAATGAATATTACGGTCAAAATTGTAATTGTAAAGAAATTTAATAATGTTCTTCAACCCCAAGACCTAGGCAATTTGCTAATTTGAATTTTGATTAATAGTTCTATGCTAAATAATCGTCCGATAAGTTTGCGTCTGCGCAGTTTAGACGCGACTGGTTCTGGATTGTCGCACGGGTATAGATGACACAACCGTTGATTTAGGTAGATGACTTGATTGGATTAGCGACTGCATCGGCGCAAAGTATATCGAGTGTTGTTCTCTCATCTCGTCTCGACTAACTAATACTCGAATCTTGCTAAAATGTAAGAAAGTTGGTTTAGCAATATGTAAGTTGTTGTGAGGAGTGTAGGGATAATTGTTAGAATTCCTTTGCTACTTCCACGTTCTTAGCGTCTATCTTGTAAGTTTATTTTAAAATTCTCGCTAAGAAATAACCAGCTTCGTTTTTATAAGTGTGCTTTGTTATGAAAAGCCGTTACTTGACGTTCATGTAATCCAAAATATATTTCATTTAAAAAACATATTAAGTACATGAATCTGTGTAAATAAGTTGTATCCTGTTAAATTTATTACATTCTATTTTACTATCATATAAGTGTTATAGTATTGATACCCTTTTATTATAATAATAACATATGTTCCTCGGGGAAGAGAATGAAGCGACTACGTTTAGTTTATGTTTAGATTATTTAATTTTATTATTAGACAACAAAATATATTTCGTCAGGTAACTGTTATTCTCTTCTTTTGAGGAACAATAGGCCTATTGTATAGGTACCTAAACATTATTATTTTAAGGCATGACATTTTTATTAATTAATTCAAATCTTCTGATGTCCAGTGTCCATCGGTTAATTTGTATGATTTGTTTGAACGTTTTATTTGGCGTTAAGTTTACAGAAATACTTATATAATTTAGGTTAAGTAGAATAATTTATTTTTAATTTAATTTAATTTAATAGATACAAAATGGACACTCAATATACGTGGTATCATCGAAACTAGTCAAACGTATAAGACTACCTACATATAAAAATACTTATACTTTAAAATTACATTGTTAAATAGTTCCAAATCGTTTAAATGGTTCTTTACGATATCATAATAAATCGTGATTAGACTGCTGTTCGTCTCGTCGCGTCGGTAAGTGGTTCGTCTAGAATGGTCTATAAATCTCGTCGCAAGTTATCTAACATTACTATCGGTTCGAGGTACCAACACTATACTGTTAGGTAGGTATTTAATAATCGTAACATCTCTTAACTTCGCGGTTCGAGTACCTATTTATACCTACGTACTTAGCTAAAGCTTGACTGTTGTTGATCTCAAACATATGTGTTAATGTGTATATAATGTAATCACATGTTAAATTCCACAATCACATTATACTTATGTACTTATATCTATGTACCTATAGGGGTAACGGAGTCGGGCTTCAAGTAAATTTAGAAGTGCACCAACACGAAACAAGTAGGAATAGACTTGTGGTTCAAGTACTGTATTTAACAATAAATATAATTACTATGTTAATATAATATAGAACTTATTTATAGCAACAGTGCGACAGATTCATTGACAGTCAGTAGAGTTCAGGACGTTGCTCGCGTTAAGAAGGTGACAAAATAAAATGTTCTGACTGCATTTGTATTTCGGCAAATCTTAATTACCTATCTACTTAGCTATTTAAAATAGTTTCATCTCGTGAAATATTTGGGCGGCTGTGTGAATCTGTTGTAGCTCCACTCAACTACTTTATAATCCCTGACCGCGACGATTAAGCGGTCAAGCCTCGGTAGAATTGACAATATATATATTTCAAACGCTATTTATTATTAACATTTTGTAATATTAAGAACAAACGCCAGGAAACATGTGAATAATCGCTAGAATATAATATTAAGAAAAAATAGAACTATGGACATGATTCATACTCTTATCACGGTGTAGCAACCTAATTCTCTCACTGTAGTCATCACAATTCCAATAAATCTATATGGACATACCAGTCGTACCTAAAACCTTTGAAAAGGCTGTACAATAATCTATTTAACCATTTAAATTTGAAATATTCCCAATGAAGTGTTCAACTATGAACTGTGGATGACTAGAGGCCAGACCAAAGTTATAATGACATAAATAAAAACAAATATCCATGCAATAACATAAATTTAATATTCTATACATAAAAGACAACAACAATAGACACAACATTGGTGAGTTTTTATTTATATTGTTCAACTTTGATAACATACAGTGTGCTTTTTTTATCGGCTCCAAATTTTTACAGGGTGTTCCACCCATGAATATGAATAACTTTCACTATGGAACCCATTCCGAGATCACAAAAAAAAAATCAGCTATTTCATACATTTTGGTCAAGTAGGTATTGAACTTTTGTATTAAACAGCTGATTTTGTTTTCGTGATTTCAGAGTTGGTCCCATAGTGAAAGTTGTTCATATTCATGAGTAGAACACCCTGTAAAATAATGGAACCTGAAAAAAAATCATTCAGTATACTAGAAGTGTCTAATGGAAGCAACCAATCACAATCACAGGTTGTTTATATTCTTAAACACAACCTGTATTATAGCAATTTCTATGAGTGAAGTATAAATTATAATCACACTTGAAGTGTAAAATGTTATATCATCGGATAGTTAGCTTGTATACAAAGTGGTGTTAATGTGTTGGGCTGTTGTAATCATTGCTGTTTGTTACAAACTCCTTTGCTAACTTTAGAATCGTAAAAATGTAACCAATGTTAAAAGAAACTTTCATTTGTAGTTCAGATATTCACAAATATGCAGGGTTTATCTGTGTGTATTCATTGCCCATCTCTTGCACCAACTATATAGCATATACTTGTAATTTTGTTGACACAAAATTGTTATCATAGATATAATGTATATACCTATCTCTGAAATGGATTGATAAAATAAATTATCATATCACTTGCCACTTAAATAAAAAAAAAATCATTGTCTCATTATTGTGTTAAAGATTTATTAAGATTTTGTTTAGAAATATTAGATATTTTATTTTATTATTACACAATATAATTTTTACTAGAGTTTATAATAGTAATGAATTATGTAAACTATAAAAATGTCTATAATACATAATTACATAGACAATTTGTTTTATTTTGAACTGCTAACCTTATGAAATATCTACATTACACATACCTTTATATTAATCAACAAAAATTGCCTTAACATTTTTTTTTTTAATCAAATCTAATTACCTAGGCTACAGCTGCACATCTTCCAATTAAATTCTAATTAGTGAATGGTCAGTATCTAAGTTTACATAGCAACATATTTATCTTTACTTGCATTAATGACAATGAACATCAGAGGTAGTATTTAAAACACCTAAAATGTTACTGTGCACAATCAGGCTTTACAAGTACCTACATCATAATTTTTGTACAGATGCCAGCACATCAAGCTACTACAACCTGTCAAACTTCTGTAATAGATTTTCAACTTTAACGCTAAAGCATAAGGTTCAAAAATGATTGGGAAAATTTGACAATTTCGGGTAGCTTGTTGTGCTGGAGTCTGTACATTTCTGTAAACTTTTGGTCCAAAATAACAACGGCTCACCTCTTTAATTGTCATCATAATAGCGTCTTTTCATTGCCCTATACTTCTTCAACATGTAAAGTGCTTCAATTTCTTTGACAACGAAATCTCCATGCTTCACCATCATTTTGACCTTTTCGGGGTTCTGCTCTCCACTGTTCTTTAAAAACACTTTGTGAAGTCTTGATCGGAACAGCTCGTAACCTTGAGGCCAGTCTTTACCCAGATGTAATAACTAGAAAACAAAGAAGATTTGTTTAAATAAACAGGCAATTGTACTTCTTAAATATCTTTAGTATAATTTTTGCTTGTGTCGACATTCGCAAGGTCACGTAAACAATAAACGTAAAAAGAAAATAAAACAAGTAGATATTTTATTTTGTCTGGAACTCCACGCGCAGATTTATACATACCGTTTTATAGAGATTCAAAACTGCTCTACGATGTGGTTGAGACATTTTTAACAATAACTTTCACGATAATTTTAAAAACTTAACTTCTTCTAACCCAAAACAGAGTTCATAGTCCAAAAAAGTGAAATGTTTTGATGTTTATTATGTCTGTAACAATTTGACAAATCGTAAAATGACAAGTTACAGACAGCGGGCTTTTTGACATTCATGTAGTGCTACCAACCTACCAACACACGCTGGTATCGAGAAAACCTACAGTGCGTCCAGCATATTTTCACAGTGCCCAAAAACTGTTTTCTCATTATGCAGTTGAGTTCTAAAATACGTACTGCCATTTCTGAAAGTAGCAGCACTAATATAAATATTTTGTATTTATTTTTATAACTTCAGTGCAGAATATGGCATTCGCTACTCTCGTGGCCTGCCTTTTTATATCACAACTAAGTGGAAATTGTTTTTTTTTTTTTTTTTTTCTCCTGAACTGTTATTTTCTGATAGTTTATTTGGTTCTTTATCTTTTCTGGCAATTTTCGACATTCAGATATCGTTAAATATCGTAGTAGTAAGGTAGAAAAAGGCAAACTACCGGTCGATTCTGTAAAAATCTCACCGTGAAATCATAAGTGAAGTGAACACTTAATAGTGTTAATCCATAGCGAATGACAGCTCACTCCACACTCACTTCACCCAAGCTTTCACGGTGGTTACAGAATCGCACGGCTGGTCCAAAAAAATAACTATACACCACGAAAAAAGATTGTTGTTTGTATTCAACCTCTTTTGTTTGACACAATTATGGTATCCGAGATCCGAAAAAAGAAAAAACGAAACAGCCATTGAGATGGGATATAACAGGAGATGCCCTGTTATTCTATACACGGTTGTAGGTAGGTGCCAGAGCAGCCATCTTTGTCGCCAAGTTTCGTGGTAGTTCAGCTGTCAAATGGTTGTTTATTTTTTGTATTATTGAGATTTGCGAGAAAATTACGAGGACATTACCTTTAAAACTGCATGTAAATGTTGAAAAACAGCAATTCAACATGCCTGTGTGTTGTATTGTGAAGTGTGGTGCAAGGAAGAATGAAAATCAACCTCAACTTTCTTTGCACAGGTTAGTAGCCGGTTTTCATGCAATAACACATACAATAATAGACATTCGATGATATAATTGTAACGCGATCATGAATTTATGGCTAAAGTATTGATATATGGGTGAATTTCCGTATAACAGACCTTTTTATTATTTTGTTAATTCATTCGTTTGTTTACAATAATATGTCATAATAGAATAGTGTTGTACCGTTGCCTAATAGTTTCCGGAACTAGTTCCTCCGCTGGAACGATATCAGTATATTCTGCTATGTTAACATAAATAGTCCTGCGTCTTCTTAGCTCCGATTGACCTTGCTAGGTCCGGCCCGTGGTTCACAGCACCAAAATCAAAATATTTTCTTTCACATAAACCTACATGGGCACTTATGAAACGTCAGCCTTGTTGTAGGAACAACAAATTTGTGTTTGTTCCTAGTATTTATATTATATATATCACTGTATTTTTAAACAGATTGTATTTTTATGTGCATACAAAAGATTATCATAAATGTACTGAGAAGGCACAGTCATTATATTAATCTCTTTAAAGTCTCTGAGGGAGTGTCTGGGACTTAATTTATAAATGGAACGAATTGCCCTTTTTTGTAAAATTAAAATTGTCTGAATATCGGCGGCATTTCCCCACAACAGAATACCGTATGACAGCACACTATGAAAATAACTAAAGAAAACTCAACGGGCTGTCTCTAAATCAGTTAAGTCACGAATTTTCCTAACGGCGTATGCTGCAGAGCTAAGTTTTTTTGACAATTTATCTATATGGGGGCCCCATTGAAGCTTGGCATCCAAAGTTATGCCTAAGAATACTGTGGTATTTTCGGGTTTTAACTCTTCACCCTTTATGAGAACACTAGTTTCTATTTGTCTAACATTTGGTATCGTAAATTTATTACATTTCGTTTTTTTTTCGTTAAGAAGTAGATTATTAACATTAAATCAGTTTACTACTTTTGCGAGGGCACTATTTATACTATCAGTAACCAGCTGTTGACGTTTGAGTTTAAATAAAAGTGAAGTGTCATCTGCAAACAACACTATATCATGTTCATCCTTTATGAGGTAATGCAAGTCATTGATATAAATAATAAATGAAAATGGTCCAAGTATTGAGCCCTAGGGGACCCCCATTCTTACTACAGATCCGGGTGACCTTTTCCCGTTAACATCAACTCTCTGAATCCTATCACTGAAGTAAGAAGTGAGAAGATCCAGAGAGGGTTCCGGATTCCGTAGTGGCGAAGTTTCCTGATTAAGGTTTCATGAAGAATACAATTGAATGCCTTGGACCAATCACAAAAGATGCCCAAAGCATCGCATTCGCAAAGTATTACTTTTGTAAGCCTATTTTACTAATCAAACGTTATATTTGAACGATAATTGAACGTTATATTTGTTAATCATTATCATACCAATAAACAAAGGCAAAAAAAAATACTTTTATTTTATTTTTACTCCACCACTCATTAACACAATAATATAAGCATCCCATCCCATTCACGGAGAATGTGATGGGAAGTTTATATTATTCATTCACCCTAGTGATTATCTTGTTTTTCACTAGGGTCCGCATACCTAACAGAAACTACTGCTCTGTGGCCTTCCAACCCAAAGGTATAATATGCGAAAGCACCTGTTTTTGGGCATATGGATACATATCTCTTCACGCTGTTTTCCTTCACTTTAATACGTAAACGTGATGCAATTAAAAAGTGTTTTTTTTATTCTGTGCCGAAAAAACACTTGGCATTAATTTTATTTTCAGGGAAGAAAGTTGATTGCGATAATTTGACAGTTTCGGGTAGCTTGATGTGCTGGCGTCTGTACCTATCGATAAATAGTTCATATGAGTCTTTTACGCATAACAAAAGATTAGAAATAAAGTATTTTCGCATACTGTATTTTTATGCAAAATTATAAAGTATGTTTATCGAAAATAAACTAGGATACGTTACTATAAAGTAGGCAACCTTAGTTAGAACGGACTATAAGTTAGTATACTATATTATGATCCAAACGTGATAACTAGTACGACTCGTATTTAGTATCGATACTCGTTATAGTAACACCAATGTTCCTTGATTGATACAACCCTAGCAATGGCAGCCATTTTTTGAGACAATATGAGTTGTAGGTAGGCACCCTTTTTTCGTAGGTATTTCCAGTCCATATATATATGTCTATGGAAACAGCAACGAATAAAAAAGAAATGGGTGCCAAGCGCCAACATGGCGCCAATGCAACTTTAAATCCGTATCCTGGCAACGTCAATTTGTTAGTCAAATATTGATAAAGCAAATTAAAGTTATTGGAATATAATAATTTTTTGTTTGCGGTTCGATGAATAAACGAGAAACCCGAAGTCATATATAATGCCCGAGAATCCTGGAGAAGGCGCAGAAGGAGAAACAAAGGGTATTGTGTTATTCTATTATAATATTTCAATTAGTATACTTACTTGGATACCTACATAAATAATATGCTTGTGCTAATAATTATCAAGTTCACATCAAGTGCAAATAGGGCTACTGCTTTAGTGGGGACTAAAGTATTAATTCTCATCATTCAGTAATTAGTACCATGAAAATTATTTTTAGTTTTACATACCACAGCATTAGTAGGTGTCAGAAAACAGCTGGTATTCCATATTATAAGGGATAGAACTATGTAGCAAAAAAATAATAAAAGAACAACTAGGTACTTACCTATGCGTATTTCCCAATGTGTTAGGCAGAGCTGACAGCAGGCAGCCTTGGCCCATTTCGCCAAAGTTAGGTATGTTTAATGGAGCGAGCCAAGCGCATCAGCCGCGCTTGCGAACAAATTAGCGGAAATCAGTCTTATTTAGGGAACATCCCCGAAAGCGCAGATTAGCTAAGGGGAGAGGAGTAGATTTGATACTCGTACCAGCAGGTGCGGTCGCAAACCCAAGATTGTAGGGGGGTCACCACGGGTGCCGAGGAGTATTTTAACCCTTTATCCCTTTGCAACCGGGAGTAAAAATTTCGCATAGATCAGTACAAACTTATTAATCCTTTGGAAAGTGTTCAGAGGTCCTGGGAAAAATACTGAAAAAAATCTCATGCAACCTGGTCTTCAGCAGTCAGACCCTCACATACGTGAGGTTCAGGACTAATTTGGTAGTCGCTCGATCGTGCTCAGAATTTTGTTAAGTCGAAACTCACGATCACTTCAACTCGGTTCGAAAGGGTTAAAGGGCAGAAGATTCTGGCTTCTATGTTAAAAATAAAACATTGGGATATTAAAACTAATATTTATTTAATTTTTTATGGTGTGTACATGCTTTGCATTTTACACAGTATTTTGCTTTTTTACCATGAGCTTTACTGCTGCATTTGTCTAACGTTTAGTTTGGTTGGTGGCAGTAGGCACGCCCTCTGGTAAGGTATACCCCTGCCTAACCCTTTGGGGACTAAAGGCGTGATTTTAGTCCTATGTATTAGAACGGTAGATCATGTGGGGTGGAAAAAGCGAGCGAAGCGAGCTTGAAAATTGTAACAACCTGCCTCGGTTTCGTTAGGTTTTGTTTTATATATTCAAGCAGAAATACGAGTTACATTGTCGACTAAGAGAGATGCCACACGGGCGTGACCAATGCGTTGAGTCGTCGCAGCGTGGTGATTTCGACGCAGTGAGTGCTACACTAACGCTACGATGACGTCACCACTCAGGTGTTGCAGAGCCGACGCACCGCATTGGCAACGTCCGTGTGGCATCGCCCTTGTGCAGACAAGCCCAAGCAACTATGGGAATGTAGAATGCAAGAGCGAGCGAAGCGAGCTCAAAAATTTTGCACACTCTCGGATGAGTTCGAATTTCTTTTGATCATTCCAAAAGGACTAGGAATAACTTGCTTTGTCCACTTATAGAGAAAATCTCAAGAATCAATAGATTGTAGATTGCAAGAGTGAGCGAAGCGAGCCTGAAAATTTTAACACCCTATCTTGAATAGGTTCTGTTTTCTTTTGGCCATCATACAGAAAGACAAATTACTTTATCGAATTATGACGAAAAGCTTAAACTCGTTTTACAGCAGTTTAGGTGGTAGAAACATAAACTTTTTGAACCATACGATGAGCGGGCTGCCCACTAGGTTTCCCGAGTTTGCTTCACTCGCTCTTGCATCCTAGATTCTATATTTAATAACAGGCTTTTTGAAGTAAAAACTTTTTTAGGCCCGTTAAAAAACCCACTGTCATTACTTTCTAAGTTTTAACTACTGCCGGCAGTCCCCATATCTGCCTATGCTCTTAATGTTTTTGTATATGCCCATCGGGGTCTCCGTGGCTCAAGTACAATGTTAAGTTAGTAAAACAACTAAATCATTGATACTCTCGACAGTTTGAATGATTTGGGGGGGGGGGGGAGAGGTCATGACCCCTACGACGCCGAACCCCATCGGACCTCACCTGGATACCAAAAAAAAAATACTTATTAAAACGTTGCCGTGTCTATTTATTAATAGGTCAAGCCATCACATGCGCAAACCCGCCAAAATAGGTAAACAAACACAATTATTGTCGACCAATTTAAATTTTCTCATACGCGGGATAATAATAGCTTTTATTTCAATCCAAATACGAATTCGACTATGGCGTTTTTGTACACAAACATTAAATATTGTGAAATGGTGTTGGCGAAAGTTTTTCCAAAGCCTGGAAAAATGTGATGGAAACATTTGAATCACTGTTCAAAGATAACCTAAGTTCTTTGTGAGCGTAGATAGTAAACATAAATGTAGGGAACAGCCGATTTTTTTTTCACGGTGACTTTAAAAAAAAAACGTGATTACTACATATTTATGTATACCTAGGTAATATAATAACCATACCAAAAATTAAAAATTTTTAGAACCAAGGGTTTTTGAGATAAAATTCGGGACAGACGGACTTGGTGAAACTTTATGGGCTCCTTGTTTTAGTATGGAAACCTAAAAACTGAGATAAAGTCAGGCAGCAACCTTACTCACGCGTAAAGGTCATGTGGTAAGCGGCAAAGAAAATCAACATGATTATGTTTTACATCACAGAAGGGGAAGAGCAGGAGCAGGAGCCCGCGCCACCAGAAGAATTAGAAGGAGAATATGTGGAAGAAGAATCCGTCCTCTCAGAATATGACCCTGACGACTTCGTTTCGGGGGCTGTTACTAGCCCAACATCGACGATACCGGTCGATTTGTTTGATTTTGAGTATCCTTTTCACATTCTCGTATGTTGGTCTTGAATCTTGATTTGTTATAATTCGGGGACCGCAGCCAAATGAAGATTTTATATTTTAAACGTCTTTTAAGAGGGGATTATACAAAAATTACCTTTAACGGAGTGAAAGGGGGGATTTCGGTTATATGAAAAAAACTATGTTAGTACTAAGAGTCAATCACACAGTTTTCTAAAATTCGATGGTAATGAGTTATAGTGTACCTAGAACCTGAATCAGAGTTATTATTATAATATTAATCTAAAATAGAAAATATCTGGTTTTACCATTTCCTTAGCCGAACACAGATATTCGTATGGTTACAACTGTCACAAGTATTTCAACCTATGCGCGTGCGATGATATGGTCGTATGCTATTCGACTGGCAGTTTCATTACTTTTCTCGACGTCAAAACGAAGCAGACATGGTTTCGACGTAGCTCAACTGGAGGAACAGTTGGGAGTATTACAGTAAATAGAGACTATTTTGCTGTTTAATTGAACGTCATTATTCTTTTTGATAAATGTACAGACGCCAGCACATCAAGCTACCCGAAACTGTCAAATTTTCCCAATCAACTTTGAACCTTATGCTTTAGCGATAAAGTTGAAGATATATTAAAGAAATTTGACAGATTGTAGTAGCTTGAGGTACTGGCGACTGTGCGTATGGACATCGGTATCATTTGGTTACCCCCCTTTTCTAAGATTTCCATCCATTTACAGTACTATTATGTCGAAGCAGTAAGACCTATTTTCGTACCTAGTTCAACTGAGGTGTTATTACTGAGGTGATTTTGGCCGAACGAGATATTTTTCTAATTATCTACTTGAAAGCGGGAGGTGATAAATAATAAATGATTTTCTTCGAACATTCCTTTATCACAATTAAAAATTCATAATAATTTCATTCTTCGTCACAATCTATAGTCCTTCAGAAAAGACCCCAACTACCGCTTAGCGATAGCAGAGGACAGAGAGAGCGAACGAGAGCCGTTGATAATCCTGTACACATGGCCTCAAATGGAAATAGACGCAGTTCTTCACGATGGCACTACCAATGCATATGCAATTCTAGACTTCAGGTAATTATAATGCTCTGGACTAGAAATCAAAATTTTCGCTAATTCTAAGTAGTTGCCTTATCGAGGACAGAATAGGTTTATGTTTTTTTGTAAGACATTACAAGCCGTGTCCGATGGTATTCCCCATCGGCATAAATAACGAACTTCTAAACAAACTTTCATCCACTATTTAATCTTTTGGGGGGTGAATTTTAAATATCCTTCCTTAGTGCTCAGTAGTGTTTCGCTATATAAGAATCTCTTGTGCAAAATTTTACGCTTCTAGACCCTAGAGCTGTTTAGGCTATCCGTTATCTGTCAGTGAATGAATGAATTTAAGATTTTAATAAGTTAATTGTTACCCTGGCCACTACCATATCCTTTAACCAATGTATCTTCCTGTCATCATTCTTATGGATCCAAGAAGATTCTATTAAATTGTATGGCTTTAAAAAGACGACCCCACAATCTAGTCGATTCGCCCTAAGCTTTTACTAGGCATATCAACTGGATATTTGAAAACTGACTTAAAGAATTCTCCATTTTCCTTTACAGTCCCGACGGTGAACTGCTCGCGTCAGTCGGCAAGGAGCCAGATTACAATCTCACAATTTGGAACTGGAAGCAACACAAGATTCTTCTGCGCACAAGTGCTTTTACTTACGGTGTTAACGCCGTCATGTTTTCGCCTTACTGTGTAGGACAACTCACTACAGCAGGTTAGTTATTGACAAATCTATTTTGGCGTTATTTGCTTTTTCAGAGTGTAAGGAGACGCTAACCTAAGTAATAAAAATGAGACATCTTGTCAACAAGGAAAATATAGTGAGGAAATGTGGATTCATTATGGTCTGGTGTCTGGAATCACCAACCCTCTCGCGAGTACCTACTGAATACTACTGCGATATCGTAAGCTTGTTTATTGATCGTTCTTTCTCTACATGATACCATTATCATGTAGAGAAGGAAAGCATTTTTTTTTTTTGTGTGGGAAATTATCAAATAACTTCTCCCGCTCTGGGCGGAGCGGGAGGGTGTGTCAGACTTTTACTGACTAAAACCCACCCGTGTTCCTTCAGTTGCCTGTGCCAAAGGCCACGGTAACTCTTTCGAACAATCCGCGACCCTGGCAGGCATCGGCCCTAGCGGGCCCCGTCAGTTTCTGCTGACATCTCTTTGAGGCGCGCGTGGAACACAACGCGTCGTCGACCCGGGCCTGGTCCTTACCGGACGGCGAACTGCCCATTGCTCACCGCCCGCAAGCCCGCGCCTACGGTGGCCGGGAGTCAGCTCTTGACTCCCGACGCCCGGGGCGTCTCCTGTGGCGACTAGGGGCGTGAGGGCGCAAAGATTGCCTCTCCCTCACACGTTCCGCCTCCTCCTTCGCAAGCATTACTGCTTCGCAGAAGGAGGTGACGGCTTCCCATGCACTCTCGCTCCGTACCATGGCCTGGACCAGGGCTGGACGCTAGAGATCGCCGCCACCAATCGCCGCCGTGAGGACGCGGCGGTGCTCCGCTCAAGACGGGCAGACCTCCACCGTGTGCTCCACCGTGTCCTCCGGGCGATCCACACAATGATGACACCCGGGCGTTTCCTCCCGCCTTATACGGAACAGGAACCTCCCGAAACAGCCATGTCCGGTGAGGACCTGCGTCAGGCGGAAGGTGAGGACGCCGTGGCGCCTCTCTAACCACTCCTCACAGAGGGGACTTACCGCCGCAATTGTGGCGTGCCCAGAAGGAAAGCATCTAACAATAACAAGCCGGTATAAATAAATATGTATAGAAAGCTATTTGTAAAGGCATGTTATCTTACAATCGTTTTAGGTGCTGCTCATATAAAATTCTGGAAAATGGCTCAGACATTCACTGGACTTAAATTAAAAGGCGAACTCGGCAGATTTGGGAAAACAGAAATCTGCGACGTCCTCGGCGTTTATCCAATGCCCGATGAAAAGGTTAACAATTTAAATATTAATGGGATCAACTGTTTATTTATGTATACTGGAAAAACAAGGCTTACGTAAATAAATGTAGAGGTTTCTCCTAGAATAACAAAGATTGGTTCAGCAAAATTTTTAGAAAAATACGGATTTATCATGAACTAGCTGTTGCCCGCGACTTCGTCTGCAATCCAGGATAAAATGGGGCATATGTTAGCGTGAAAGCGTAACAAACAAACAAAATTACTTTCACATTTACGTATAGTATTAAGTTAGGATAATAATACCTAAACGTCACATTTTTTTACGAACAAACCTTGGATTTATTTAAAATATGGTACCTACGTTTAAATAAATTATGAGGGTAGGGAGATTTGAAAATAATTTATGTGGCTAATAGAAGATAATATTAATTTTCTATGTTTTTAGGTATTATCTGGATGTGAATGGGGCAATATATTAGTGTGGGAGGCTGGCCTCGTAAAACTAGAGGTCACACAGAAAGGAAGAAAATTCTGTCATAAAGCACCTATTGTAAGTACAATAATAAATGATGTTATTGTAACCAAGATGACAAAACAATGCATAAGAACCAATTGCAAGGGTCTCAGATCTCACATTGAGTCCGTTGGTCCCGGCTGTCATTCGTCGATCTTTGACAGTCGTTACGGGTGCCAAACAGACACATCCCAAAAGTGTGGCAACCAGTCTTACCAAGGGGTATCGTGCTACCTAGTAAATATGTGCAGGTCAGACGGAGAGTCGCTCCATTTAAATACTGGTATTCAGCTGCATTCGGTTAAACTGGCCGAACCTAAAATAAGTAGTAAGGGAAAAAGCTAGACAGATTGATTACATCAGATCTAAGGAGCTAGATTTTCATTCTGGTAAAATATAAATTACATAGTATTAAGATAGAAGATACCATACTACGTTCTAGCGTCATCAGGCTTCCAGCGAGGATCTAACGGTTTAGTTATTTTATATTAACCACGAGTTAAAGTGTTTCAGCAAATGTCTACTTTTTTGCCTCTAGCACCAACTTTATTCTAAAACCTTGTTTTTAGATTCAATTCATGCTGAGCCCAACTTATGACGAAGTGACGACGATTGCTCGCGACGGCTGTATCCGTGCGTGGTATTGGGACACTGTGGACCAAGCTGATCCCCCCGAGGAAGACCCTTACGTTGAACTCAATCCTGTTGCCGAGACTTGTGTACGTGTTCTAATTTGTATCTCTGAAATAGTACTTAATGAACCTAAATAAACAGAAGGCCGATTCCCGTAATTAAAATCGTTCAAAATCTAATCGCAATCTCACCTCAGCGACAATCAATGTCAAAAATTTGTCAAAAATGTAGGGAAATCAGAGGTGTTCTCGACGGATTGAGACTGACATCAAACTGTGAACGGTCTTAAAATTACGATGATTTGTACCCAAAATTTATTAGTCTTTAGTTCTCTCTTTGAGTTTGAGGTTTTATTTGTAGGTTCCCGGTTGCCAGATAATGTGTCTTAAGCATAGAAAAGACCTGTTTTGGTATGCACAAGTGAGTATTAAAATCAAGAAGGAAAATATAAAACCGATAGCTAAATAAGCTTCTAATTTTATTATTTCTTCCAAGGATGGCAACGGAGGCATTTGGATTGTAGACTTAGAAATTGATAAATTAGAATGTGATCATCAGAAGGTCATAACCTGTCATGCCGGCGGAGTGGTTGCTATGGCAGCTTTAAGGACACATCACATACTGATAACGACAGGAGAAGACGGGACATTGCAAGCTTATAATACTGATACACATAAACTGCTTGCTCGGTATCTTTTCCCGAAACCGATTACGTGTATGCTTTATCCCCCTTTGGACGTAAGTTAACTTTTATCATGTAAGACCTATCATTGTCTCACACTCTCGATTTGATAAATGTGAGAACGTTTTAGGCATTGTAGACTATAGATTTACAGACCATTTTCTATCTTATTAAGTACCTAGTACTTGTTCACAGGCCTACACTATCCTCCCTTACCTATTAACACTGTAATTTGAAAACATTGTAAAAGCCAATTATTTTTAAAAGAGTAATCGTTGAGTTTTTGCCTGCTCCTCTCCATAGGAAATAACCAATTGGAACTGTACACCTAGCTTCTGACGTTTCATAAGTGCCTATGTAGGTTTATGTAAAATCAAATGTATTGATTTTGAAATGATACAAGAAATATATACCTAGAGTGCTTTTATTATTGGAAACCCAAAAATATTGCAATTGGTATTTTGTTTAAATCTCCAGGTGGATGTAACGTCATGCATTTTATTAGTGGGTTTTGAGGACGGTATAATGCGTACACTAATGCTACACCCAGACATACTTGAGACTCAGAAGGTCATGATCGACATACGAGTGCATTCAACCCTTACTATCCATAGCGCGGACTCGGATAACCCTGACTTCCTGGATATGATTTCGGTGAGAAAACCATCTTCTTCATTTTTACAAAAGCGCAGTAGATAGCGCAGATATACGGCGAATCGAAGTAATTGATTAAGTTAAAAAAAACATTGACTTTTATATGAGCAGCGAACTCTCTGCATTCACAATAAGATCGGATTTTAATTAACAGTTTTTGTACCTAGTTACTGACGACTGATGTGGTCGGTAGGTATTATAGTAGGAATAAGAATGATGACTAATATGAGTTGGCAACATCCCTTCCGATTTCAGTTGCTAAAACCGCACTCGAAAGCAATAACTCAAATAACAATAAACGCACAGCGCACAATGCTCGTAACTTGTGGGGAAGATAGCACCATATTCATGTACCAGTTGCAGTTAGGCACTCCATTCAAACTTGAGAAAATCGGATTCATAGAAACGCCAAATAACATCACATATATGACCTGGAAACCTGAAGAAGTAAGTGGTATAATTATACATTTTTGTCCAGCCAAGCTATCATGCGCATCGCGATAAAATGGTGTTGTTACACTATCTCACGGCAAAAGGATTCATGAATATTTTTATGATAAATATACGAGTTAGACGCAAGACAATTCGAATGCAAAACTTTCTCCCACCTGCGTGTCAGTCAGCCCATCTTGACTAGTTTCTTTCTTAACTAAACGATGATTAGCTACCATCGGAAAAAAATGTTTTGTTTTTGAAAAAACGATGGTTCGTTTTTTTCTAGAAACTCCTTTAATTGACTATTTAGGACCAAATACACGTACCACAGCCACAACCATAACGACACCATGTGTTCGGCCGCTAATTGCTATTGCTAATTGTCTATTCACACAGACCACATTTGGTCGTCACAACGTAACCACATTGCAACTACTAGCGACAACGCAACTGCACAAAATTTCAGCGACACTATCCACACGTAACCACTGTTTGCCCACATTTTGTCGCTGCGATGTGGTGTGGTTGTGGTGCGTGTGAATGGGCCCTCAATGTACCTGTTTGCTTTTCCTTTTAGCTCACATTTCATGTTTTCAGGAACATGTGATCTTGCTTTGTGGTCAAGTAGGCCTTATATTAGAAGCAGTGCTGCCGAAGCCAATAGTTCGCAAATACACTGAAATTACATCTTTCAAGTTGGAATTTGTGTCCTTTAAAGAGACTTTGGTGAAGAATCATTAGTAAGTACTTCATTTATTGAGCATTCAGTGCCGAGATCTAACGTTTAAATGCTAATGTACCAATTTCATAACGGTATTACCAAGTCAATTGGTTATAATATATTAGCTTCAGACTTCAAGTCAGTGAAATTGCCATTGTTCTCGTTTTTTTTTTCACCTTCGTAAGCCACTAAAAAGAAATTCGTGTCCTAAACTCATTATTTTTAATCAAACATACCAAAACTACGCCCCATAATCCAAGTAGCGGTTGTTGGAGAGTAAACAGCCAAGCTGAAATTAGAGTTTGAAAGACATGCCGCACAAATGCAAACATCGTCATTCACTGGACATCTGAGGACATCGCCGTCGATGTAGACTACAGCGGAGGTGGTGTAACGATCTGGTAATATTTGCGGGGCCAACCTAGCTAGAGATCGTTCAAGACGGGGAGGTTGGAAAAGGAAAAACGGGAGACCTTTAACCAGCAGAGGGACACAATAATTTAAACGAACAAAACTGACACATACTGAGCTAAAATTCAATTTGTCATTCGTAGCATGCGCCACAGACCTTTCCCAGAAGAAGAAGATCTTGCCAGCATAGACGAAGAGGCTTTGAAAGTTAAAGATGAGGCTGCACAACGAGATGATGACGAAGAAGAAGCAGAATGGGTTGGGGAAATAGAACTAAGTACGTACTATTTCTTTGGGAACTTACTTAATTCTCTTTCTGTCGAGATAGAGGTAATTAAAATACACTATTCCCTAGACTTCCATCTAGTCTATTGTATTATAAGCGAGGGTAGGCTGGCTTTATTCAAATGATTATAAATAAATATGGACACCGTTAGATTATAATCTATCTTGCGAGATTGTAAACTGTCGATAAATTGTGAACTATAACCATGCAGCTTACAATATAACGTATTAATTTTCGATAGATTATGATCTATCTATGTCAAACCGTTAAATTGTAAGCGATGTGTTGCAGTTCACAATTTTACGATAGTTTATAATCTCGCGAGATATATTGTAAACTAACGATGTTCATATTTATTTATTATGTATTTACGGTTTGATATATGTATATCATAATTACTTATGATAATTTTATCCTATCAAGTCTCATAATATATAATCGTGATCTCTCTTTAGTCCCTTTTCTCTTCAAAAATTACTGATCTGAAAACCAAGAATTCAGAAATGTGACATCCATCAACCCGAACTTAGTTCACGTGGTGAATTACGGTACGCTCACAGAGGCCTGTCCCAGCAGTGAGAACATAGTATAAAGCTTAAACCCCATTTACACCATGCAAGTTTCTTGCCCACTGCATAAAATAAAATCACTGCAACAAATGACTTAGTTGCTTCGACTTATACAACGTGTAACGTTAAATGCGCAAAACCTGAACATAGTTTGATCAGAATAACGAGTAGAATTAATTAAACCACTTTTTAATATAGGTCACATTTTTCAAAAATCTTCATTAAAAACGTTGCCGTGTCTATTTATTAAAAGGTCAAGCAACCCCATGTCAGCGCGGCGCAGCGGCCCGGTGACAACTCCTCCCTCGGTAAAGCGTCGTCGCAGACGCAAGAAACGATCAGAATGGCCAGTAAAACTAAAACAGCACATAAAACCTGAAAATTTTTTTAATAACTTTTTTCTCTCTGAAATAGGTCAATTGAATTAAAAATCAGTTGGGGTGTGAGGTTTTGCACATATCATTACACGATGCAGATGTCACGGAAAATTAAATCATACCGTGTAAATCAGATGCTTTATGGTGTTAATATCACCATTACCATTTTAGTAGAAAGCGAGAGTATGCTGGGTACAACGGTAACTTGGGCGGACTATTGCGAAGAAGGCGTTTGGGTGGTTCAGCGCGACACGGGTGCCTTACTCCTGATCCAACCGGGAAACAATAAAATCCTCAAGTACGCCCCGTTCCCTGGGGCTTGGTGTGAAGATTTGACGACATTGAGATTTGTGTAAGATAGGATCTATAATACTTAGCACGCACGACACGACACATCAAACGATATATTTCCATTTGGCATTTTCCAGTAATCGTGGCCGCTCATTGTACAGAAATCCTATACAATGCAAGGTCGGCTTATATGTCTACTGACAAACTCACATAAAGTACCTTTATCTCACGAACACGAACGTTGTGAATGTGTGCGTAAAGACGAGTAGCGTCAGTACATAACACACACACACACTCCGTACTTCACCATTGTCTCGGACGGTACCGAAAGCTGAAGTACAGTACAGTACCGAGAGATGAGTGTGAAGCACAGTTCACACGCATTCACACCGTATTTGTATACTTGGTAATCACTAACCACGTGTATTCCTGGACTAGCTCATAGTCTTGAAACTATTTATTTTTGTTAAAATCTAACCATTGCCATCTTTGTAGAGGATTGCAAAGGATGATGTATGATTTGGAATTGGTCGTTTTTATAATTTACGACTATAAAAGCACCAACTGGCGTTTTTTTATACAAAAGAGATTTTATGGAAAAAAAAACTATACTTCTGTGCTTGCTTTCAACCATCCTCTTGCAACTGCGCTAGCTACGGCGAAATATCAAGCGAACTGCCTAAAATGTTATATTCTTGGGTCGATTAACTTTGATGTTGAAACAGATGCGACTGCCGCTACCTCGTTGTTGGGACAAACACGGGAATTATCCGAGTAGTACGTATGCCTACTGAAGAGGAAGACAACCCTACTCGCCACCATACCGTGTGGATGAACTCGTTACAGAAGCTACTGAAAAAACTTAAAGGCAGACGATTGGCTAAAGAAGAGGTAAGCTAATTATCATTGTTTTTAATTTTAACTTTGTTGCTTTATCTGAGAGCTAACTGAAAGTTGTCACAATAACATAAAATTAAATATTGGGAGAGCAGTAACCCAGGGGTAACGACCCTGACTTACGAGTTGTAGGTCGTAGGTTCGAACCCCGACAGGTACTGTACTTTGTGTAAATTATTTCATCACCATTGCTTTCAAAACGGTGAAAAAAAAAACCCCGTGACGAAACTGGCATGTCCTAGAACACATGTGACATCCACCGACCCGCACTGGGCGACCACGTGGTGGATTACGGCCTACTCCCTCTCACAGAGTGGAGACCTGTGTCCCAGCAGTGAGAACATTACCTAAGGGCTGATTTTGCTATGCTTATGCTAAATATTGTGACACTATTCATCACTATTGTGACAACCATTGAAATAAAGAAATGTTTTTCCGTCCTTGTGACGCCGATCAAGTAGCAGATAGTGGGCCGAGCTCGGCACCTAAGTACAGACGCCAGCACATCAACTTACCCGAAACTGTCACATTTTCCCAATCAACTTTGAATCTTATGCTTAAGCGATAAAGTTGAAAATCTATTAAAGAATTGTGACAGATTGTAGTAGCTTGATGTGGTGGCGTCTGCACATCCGTACTGAATTAGTCCTTAGTAGCTCAAGATTCAGAAAGGCCTTTGTTCTGCAGTGGGACAGCACTAACTAAAACTATTGAATAATATTAGGTTATTGCCTCGATCCAGCAGTAGACTGCCATCGATTCAGTATCTCATATTATTTTAGAGGTTGAAATGTTATCTAATAAGCATACAACTTCAATTTTCAGAAACAACCAATTCCTCGCATAGACTTCGAAGACTTCTACTATTTACCGATGCATGATCGTTACACAGGGGCTGTCACCTGCCTAGAACTTAGCCACAATTCAAGGTACGAGCGATTACGGCTTACTTGACATTTATTTTAACATTATTGTTTGGCAAACGAGCAGGTGGCCCATTCGATAGTATATGGTCACATTGGTCACCGATGCCTATACAGGCATCTTCAATGCCAGGCATTGCTGAAATGTTTCATGTGACAAGGCACCCACACCCTTCAAATAGAAACACAGCAAAATTGTTCGGTGGCAAAAACACATAGATATACGTATATTAGTAGAACTATTCCATGAACTACTTCACAAAGCTAATATGTAACAGCATGATCATGGACGAAGTGGCTGCCCAGGAAGAAGTGGCGAGACGACCTAGACGCGTACTTACTGCACAGGTTGGATCGAGGTGGCTCTGGTAAAGGAAGCCTGGAATGATTTGAGGGAGGTCTTTGCTCAGCAGTGGGACAGCTAACTAGAAAACTAGAAAAACGTTTTTTTTCCCCGAAGGATTAGGCAAGGTAGGTACTAAAAAGATATAGACTTAAGAATGAAATTAACACTTTGACAGCCACCCACGAGCTCGGTCCGTGCTCCTTAAATTTCTCTTACTCGCGAGGCACGGCCTGAGGCTGTGATCAACTTTCATACTGTTTATTTCAAAATTATGCACTCAGGGTGTGAGTTAGAGTTATTGTGTTTGTAACTTAGTGTTTTAGCTACGCACACATATACAATTCGTTGCTTTAAGTACAAAGGGGGAGTGGAGGGAAGGAATTACAATGACGCGTTTGGGTGCCGCGTTCATTCGGCGGTGAACGAGACAATCGAAGAATACTCGAATGCTCAAAGGAAACATTTTTTTTTAATATAATAAATACAAAAATAGATCTAACAGCTGATACAAAAAGAATTATTTGAATAGTCATTTAGGTTATTTTTTTATAGTCGATACAAAAATGCCAAAAAACCCCCGCGCACTAGGAGTAGCGGTGCAATAAAAGGCCCCACTGTCAAAGTGTTAATAATATTAATTCGTTGTCATCATAACATTGTTTCAGGCGTCTATATTCTTCTGGTGCCGATGGAAATATATTCGCTTATAAGGTCAACTTTCCAGAACGTTTGCTCCCAAAAAAGAAGCTTCCGACACCTCCAGAATCGCTTGTTAGTATTTTTATTTTTTACTTATGTTTTACTAGCTACATACATCCCACGGGAACGTGCTACCGGGGTGTTAATCCAGGGTATATAATCCAGACAAAAGTCTAATATATATTTTCTGCATCAGACTCGTTCCCACAACTCGTAGCAATTACTTACTTTTTTTTTTATACTCAGTGTACAGTTTTGACTTCGTTACTATTTTATTATAATTATGTATTAATACGAGTACTTAACCGAAAATGTACTTATACGGGACTATTTCTAATTAATTTCGAAACTTTACCTATCTATCTACCTAAAAATATAAAAGTGGATGGATTTAATCGTAAGTTACTTGATTTTTTTTTTCTGTCGGAAATTCATTAAAGTAAGGTAAGGGTAAATGTATTCTTTTCAATATTTTTAACAATAACAACAAATAGATTGCTTTTGCAGAGAATCACAAAAGTCAGAGAGCATAGCACTGTCGAAGGAGAGTTGATGTCCCACGAACAACTGAAGCAAAAAGAGGAATTCGACAAAATGATGGCGATCGCCAACGCACATAAGAAAAGAGTTCGCGACCAGCTGAGTCTACTAACTGTTGAATATAACAAGCTAATAAAGGCGTAAGCGGGATTTTAGTAATTTCTTTCGTATGGCGTTATTTTTAACAACTTTTGATAGCTACCTACAAAAATGTGTAAAGTCATCGTTACTTTTTTGATGTTAATCTTTTTCGAATATAAGTTATATCGTTACGTTAACCACAAATAAATTGAAGTAGATCACAGTCGAATTCGGTTGTATTTTTATTTGTATTTTGTTTTTCATTAATTGGATCAGAAGAAATCTTAAATATTCTTTTTGCTTTAATTAGTTATCATTCTGAAGAATGCAGTCTATATGACTATGGCTGTCAAAGTCAATCAAATAGTACTCGAATTTTATTACTACACATACATTATATGAGAGACGACGCTCTACAAATACAATGTTTTTTAGCACCATCACAATCTATACATACGAATAAATAACATTGAAGTTGGTAATGTGAAAATCAGCAGCAACAGCTTTTTACTAAAAGCATATGAAAGTATTACGATTCTTATAGCAAAAAAACATTTTTTTTTTTTTGTGACTGTGTTTACTGGTTCTGTGTTCTGGCTCATCTCTGAAACGGCTAGACCGATTTTGACGAGACTTACACTGGCGGATAGCTGATGTTATAAGGAGTAACATTGGAATAATGGCTCCGCGCAAATAATTAAAACACATGAAATCCACAAGTAGTTGGCCATATTTATGGTAGGTCCAACTATGTGTGGTAGGTTGAACTAAGGTCATGATGTTAAAATGTTCTAAAATTCCTCAGGAACCGAGCGCTTCCGTTCTCTCAACAAATAGACGAAATCCTAGACCCTCGACCTCTAGTTGTGCAAGAAAGAGAGTTGGACGATGCTAAAGCACTGACTAAAAGGAAACTGGCGCATCAACTCGAAGCTTCTGATTTGGCCTTACAGAAAATGCATTCGAGGAACATTATAATGCTGGATGTGTTTCCTTTCACCTTGAGAGCCATCAGGTTGGTTTTAATTACCAATATAAATATAGCATAGCATACTCAAGAATGTGATCTATGATCTATAGTTATAATTAGGGTTACAACGGAACTTCGCATCTGCCTCCGCTAGTTTAACGGAGGCCTAATAATGAAATTTGGCTCCAAATAAGCACAGACCCCTTAACCCGGCGTCATTGTGGTACGAAATAGTTACATGGACGTTGAGGTGGGTCCATATTACCCATATATTTAATACATGGTATTTCCATATTTTTTAAATAAATTCGTAATCTGTGTCATTATTTCAGTATAAAGGTATTCTGGTTTTGATAATAAAACAGAAAAATAATTATTCAGAAATGTTTAATTGAGTTTAATTAACTTTTAAAACAACTATCAAAAAATAAAAAAAATGTACAATATTGGCTCCAGCTACTGCACAGAACGGCAGCAACTTTCAAAAATATTAGAAATTTTAAACCAGCCGGGTAATTTTGACCCAACCTCAATGACGCCGGGTTAATGTGGTGCAGAAATAAGGGAGCGGTGGTTGCCCGGTGGTAACGGCCGCGACTTAGGAGTTCTAAGTCGTAGTTTCGAACCCAGTCAGGCGCTTTACGTTGTGTAAATTATAATGTCATCATCACTGCTCTTAAAAAGATGAAGGAAAACCTCGTGAGGAAACCAGCATGTCGTAGAACCAAAAATTCGAAGACATGCGACATTTTCCAACCCTCATTGGACCTGCGGGATAATTGCGTAACGCACTATTAGTAGCAATGGCTTTCATTTTGACAGTTCGTCAATATTCATTGCGTTATTGACATTGTTAACCAGATACATTTTTCGAACATATGAAGCAATGGATTAGCAATATCCTTCAAAATGTTTCAGATTGAGATTAATAGTGTGTTACGCAATTAGGGTGCTGGGTGGTGGACTGCCCCCTACTCCCTCTCACTGAGGAGGCCTGTGCCCCAGCAGAGAGAACGTTTTAGGCTGATTTTGCTACCGCAAGTCACCGCCACCGCCAGATTCAATACCAAGTAGGAAACTGTTTAGTGGAGCTAGTTTAATTTATGAACCACTAAGAAATCACCAAGAACGCTTTTGTGAAATATAGTTTACCCATATAATAAATTTTGGCTACTTACCTTGGTCGTTTTTTTTTTTTAATAATTCATGATTTTGCCTCTGCCTCCATTCTCTGCATCTCAACCTCCGTAAAGATCTCTATTTATTATAGAAAACAAATTTTAGTTCGTCGTGGAATACGTCAAAAATGGCGAGACGAATTAGACTGTTTTATATGGCACTAGCGACCCGCCCCGGCTTCGCACGGGTGCAATGGAGAAACTGATAATTTTAGAGCCACTATTTCTCGTAAAAAGTATACGATAAAAAATGGTTATTGTGGGTTATCCCTAAGAGATAGACATATACCATCGCGGACTTTTTTGTAGACCTTTTTAAGGTGTACAATACTGTAGTACATTATTTTGATCTGTCTCGACGGGTTCACCCAGCGTTTACAATGTAAGCGCAAAAAACTGTGTTTATTTACGACATCACATTAGAAACCTCTAAAATTATCAGTGTTTCTCTACTATATTATGCATGTATTATAGATAAAAACCTTCCTCTTGAATCACCCTATCTATTAAAAAAAACCGCATCAAAATCCGTTGCGTACTTTTATAGATCTAAGCATATATAGGGACAGACAGACGGAAGCGACTTTGTTTTATACTATGTAGTGATTGGACTTCAGATGTCATAAGTGAACAAAGTTTCAAAGTGAGCACAGTGAAGAGACGCTCTTCACTCTGCTCACTTTTGAAACTTTCACCAGCATTTAATGCCGTTCAATACAATTTTTATGTTTTGCGTAGGACTAATGTATTTCCATTGATTTGTATCATGCAGTGATCCTGCAGTAAAGTTAAGACCTCTGCAGCAAAAAAATCTCTCGAAAGATTTTTACGCACAACTGGAGGAAGTATACCAGAAGATGGCTGAAGCAGCTCTAAGAGGAAGGTTGTATAATCTGATGTTTTTTATTTTATTCTATTTAATAAAGAACCATAATTTCATCCAAGGGTTTAGAGAACTGATATTCTGTCTAACTTGTATTTTCTAAATGTACATGCTGCTAGGAATATAAATTTATTGGAGTTAGCTGATAAGGAATTGCAGTAAGTAAATCATAATAATTTTAGATCCTTCCTATTTGGTAAACCAACGCACCTACACTCATGTTGCTATGAGCTTTAGCAGGCGTTCTGCTTGCAACTACTCTTAACATCGGCGTTCAGCGACTTTGCGATCTCTTGAATGCAATATCGCATTTTGACTGCGTTCAGTTGTAATTTTTTCGATGTTGCAGCGTGTGCGGAGGTGTAGCGTTCAGTCGCTCTATCGTACACCGGAAGAGCGACTATTCACTGATCCCCAATCATATCAAATTAAATCATATTTCTACTTAGGCCATAATCTAAGAACACTTTCTTATTTAATCTGATTTTTACAAACAGACATACAGAGTCAGCTATTCGTCGCGTAGGCGCACGGAAAACGTCGTACGGACCTCCTCGAGTCGCCTCCTTCCTATTAGGTTTGCCGCCAAAACCACCTTATCCCCTAAAGAAAGCTCTCAGGAACTACCACATGCGCCTGAACAGACATCATATTCAATTTATTGAGGTTTGTTTATATTTACCTACATTTGTTAGTTTTTGTCCTTCTTCTAGGTTTATCCCAATGTACCTATTGGGGGTTTACGGATCACGTTATTTTAACATACATCATTAGTAGCTGTTATTTTAGAATTTACTCACTTATTGTTTATGTTATTGTATAGGTACGTATAAATGCGGATCGAGTTTCGAGATAGTAAAGATTTGTGAAAAATGAATAAACAAATGCCAAGTCATAATATCTCAGTACGTGTTTCCACGGTGTGGGCGAAAGTATAGATTATAAATTAAATGAATTTCGCAGTGGTTGTATAAGTTTTCAGCTTCCATGTGCCAAAAATTAGACAGCAAGATAATGTGTAAACGTGCTTACTTACTCCTCATAGTACGTAATATTCGTAGTGGCAAGAGCATCTGAATCGTAAACCGGACCCAAACGCCATGCCTCCTGGAGCGGCTGAGGCTCTGAAGGAAGCGGAGGCCACTATCGGCAACCGCATACTGAAGACTCAGCCTGACTACGTGGCACCGCCTGGACACAACACGCAGATACGTATCTGTCTCGCCAGGAAAGAGGTTAGTACCCCTACTGTATTAGGTATTAAGTATATATATCCTTTAACAACGATAGTACCTACCCGTACTATATTACTCCTCTCTATGGAGGTTAGCTTGATTGAGTACTCACATCGAGTTTCAGAAAAAGTTCCGGTTCGTAGAGTATCGTCTCTGTCACTCAAATCCATACGTGTGTGACCGTCTTTTTTTAGAGCTTGCTTGCCAGATTAAAGCTACTTCACGTTAACTCATTAAGTTAGTATGAACTTATTTAGCAAATTTTCGTTCTAAAAGTATGAGGGGAAAGTCAAATAAAACAATAAGCTTACCAAGCAAATATTATATTGCAGATAACAGTTATTTTAAAACTCTTTTCTTAGATCTACGATTTAAAACGCGAATTTAACGAGAAAGTATTGGAGTTGCGCGAACGAAAAGTTCAAATGGTCAAGCTTATGAAGGAAATTGGGGAGCGACTGATGGAGATCCGGGTAGAGATACCGGCGAAGCTTGTTCGGGCCCCGCCCGCACTGCCGCAGTTTGACGAAGACCTTGAGTTCCCTGAGAGACACCTTGAGGTTAGTACAGTTCGCGTCTAACTTTATGGCGGCTCTGAAATGCGGTACTCACTGCGCAGTTCAGAGTCGCCATAAAGTTAGACGCGAACTATGTATGCCTCTAGTAAGGCAACAATGGAATTTCACCACTTCAAAAGCTAAGAACTCTATTCAGTCGAAGATATATATCTTTATATACATATACTCAGAGCACTTTTCATCATAGGTGAAACCAGAGCCAATAACATTGAGTCCCAGGGCGCATTTGTCGAAGAAGTCGCTACAGTTGCAGGAGCGCAGGAAAGTCTCTGGGATGCTTTCAATAGCCAGAGTGCGGCAACCAAGGGTTCCGAAATTTATGCCCATTAATGGTAAATATTTTTTAATTCAGATGCCTTGTCCGTTATGGAACCGAGACATCCTAATAAGTAAATGCATAGGTATCAGAACATAGCTAAAGCAGATATCAGACGCTTCACTTTTATCTTTTAATCTTTCAATCGAAGTGAGACATCTGAACACAAAATGAATAACTTAACGGCATTGTAACGGAATTAGCAAGTTTGAGATAAATTTCAATTTACGGAAAAACTGAATGTCTTTAGGACCTTTTTGTTACAAATGGTCAATCAAAAATTAACTTAGAATAAGTTTCACTAAAGTAGTGGCGATGAAATGTAAATTATCTGAGATTTTGAACACTGCCATAGTTACAAAGAATTTCAGAAACACGGCCACTAGTTGCCTCTTGGGAACTTATGAGAGCAAGGCAAGATCAAGAATCGTCGCCCTTAGAGATTGAAGTACGTGATAGACGCATTGACAGGTATGTTCAATTCATACAAAAATATTTATATTACTTAATATTTTGTACGGTTAGACCAACAGAACTTATACTATTTTAAAGTAGGTATATGCCATTTTCACTATCTCAAAATATTATTTTATAAAGGGTGGGAAGAACATCGACGCGCAAACCGAAACCATGAATTCAGCACATGATTATAGACCATCCCTAACGTATTTTTCGTCTGTTATCAACAAAATCACTAGTTTCATAGAAAAGTGCAATACTAACGCGGACAATATGTATGGAACAGCAAACTTTTTTTTTAAGTAGTCAGTAATTTTTCCATGATTTTTATAATAAAACGAAAATTTAACAATCTGTGAACAATATTTCTAGGTTTTAAGGTTTTGGAGTGGCGACCGCGTACCGGAAGACGTAGCATTGGAAGGTCTCCCACAAGGTGGACTGACGACCTTGTGAAAGCCTCAGAAACCCGTTGGATGCGAGAAACACAGAGCCGTTCGAAGTGGAGGTGCTTAGGGGAGGCCTATGTCCAGCAGTGGACGTCTTTTGGCGGAATGATGATGATGATGATGACCAATATTTGCCATCGACACGCTAAAAAGAAGATTGCAAAATAACCTAACTTTCTGTATCTACAATTGCACTGTTCAAATATAAAGTGTTATTTTAACAGCAGTCACATTGTTTCACAGACATCTCTTTGAGCAAGATATGCTGCTCAGGGAAGCGGAAGTGGCAGTGAAGAAGTTCGATTCCCGCCTGAGAGAATTGCAACGGGAGCGCATAAGAGTGCAGGTCTGGATTTTTTCATGTTTGTTAAAAAAACACCATCATTTATTACCCCCACAAGTTGTTTGTTAATTTACAAATAGCTTGTGGGGGGTAATATAGTAACATGACTTCACGCCAGTAATCCTCGAATGTTTAGGCAAAGGCCTTCATCTCGCCAGTTATTTTTAAGTTCCATGGGGGTGAGCCTATTGCCATCAACCGGGCAAGAATCCCGGCTCCAGTCTGCTACTGAGAAATTCCTGGTGGAAAAACCCAATAACATTTTTCCCGACCCAGGAATCGAACCCAGGACCTCATGCTCAGCAGTAGAGCTTAGGACCACTAGACCAACGAGGCCCTATTTGTAGGTAATTAAAGTGTTCTTGTTTTCAGGAAAAGGACCAATTGTTGGAGCTTCACTTATACCAGCTGCACAGAGAAATGAATGTTTTAAATAGATTCGAGATGCATGAAGACCGCTTAGCCGAAAGAGTGTACACTAAATTAATGCAGGTGACGGCAATTCAATATTTAATTTATCTCAATAAATTAACAAACGTAAATATCACACATCAGTGAGAACACTTGCAATACGAAAACCGCCTTTTCTGCTACGACATAAAGGCACTGTCAATGTCAAATTTGTTTTACTATTGTGCGGTTAACATGAAGCCATCAGAACCATACAACATCACTATTTTAAAATCATGGTCCTGTCAGGTCCGTGGAGTCCAAGAACAGATCAGCGACTGCGAGCATCGCATTGAAGAGCACATAACGCAGAAAGATGAACTGGACTTACAATGTCAGGAGCTACAGAGGCAGTTCAAGCGGCTGGTGCAAGACAACAAGTTTGCTGACTTCCTGCGCCGTATATTCAAGAAGAGGTATCGGCCACCACGTGTTCGTGATGATGATGGTAAATCGGAATTATAGTTTCCCGATAGTTAACTCTTTCCAACTGAGTTGAAGTGATCGTGAGTTTCGACTTTACAAAATTCTGAGCACGATCGAGCGACTAGCAAATTATTCCTGAACCTCACGTATGTGAGGGTCTGACTGCTGAAGACCAGCTTGCATGAGATTTTTTTCAGTATTTTTCCCAAGACCTCTGAATACTTTCCAAAGGATTAATACGTTTTTACTGATCTATGCGAGTTTTTTACTCCCGGTTGCAAAGGGTTAAAAGCTTCGAGTCTGCGTCTACCGTGTCTATAGACCCGATCCAGTCTTTCCCTTGCTGCCCTCCCCCAGCGACGCCCTAAGCCGAGATCCTTATCCCACAGGTGCCTTAGCACGTAGTCGCTTAGTTTACAAGCTTTTTGCGCCGGCTAGCGGCTGGAGGCCTTATTCATAAGGTTATCCAGCCCACAACCTCATAGAACCTGTGAGATGCCACAGCTACATAAAAACAATCAACTCTACTAGGCGAAATCGTGTCTACTAGGCGAAAACAGATGCGGTGGTGTAAACCAGGCATATGAGACATTCCAGCTTTGAATTTGGGATCGAAGACGTCGCTCGTTATGGCAACGCACTCGTGAAATGATCTCTCTGGTATTGTAGATGTCCGAAGCCTGTGTTTATCACTTATTGTCAGTTAGACGGGCTTCTTAAACCTTAAATGCATAATGTTGCCATATGGCAAAAATACGTCATTTATTTTTTTTAAGAATGTGATAGCTGTGAGTTTCTGAACGCAACTCTTTTTGTCAAAACAATGTATATACTCTATGAATATTAATATTATTGTATAATTATTATATATTTATTATCTAAATTCTATAGATAAATACCTATACAATAGCATTTTTTGCAATGCGATAAAATAAATCATGCATTTAAGGGTTAATCAACACTCAATACGCTACTTTAAAAAAAAACGAAGGAACGCTTTGCTCGAAATAAAAACCTAACTTATCTAAACTAAAAAACTCTAATATTATAAAGAGAAAAGATTTGATTTATTGTATGTATGTTTGCTACGCTTTCACGCTAAAACGGCTGAACAGATTTAGATAGAATTTGTCACATGTAGACCATGACCTGGATTAGGACATAAATACTTTTTATCCCGATATTCTCACGGGATCGAGACTTGTGCGGCTGAAACTGCGGAGCGCAGTTAGTAAGTAGTTTTGTGTTTAATCATTTTAAAGAATCATCGGAGTCCGAGTCTTCTGAATCATCTAGCGAGGAAGAGGATGAGGGGAGCTTGGACAGCCGAGACATCGGCCCAATACGCCTCGATCCTGACGTCTGTCCCGAGGGATGCGAAAGGGAAATCTACGACCTAACATACGAAATGAGGAATACAAGGTTAATAACGCACTAATGTACAGGCGCCAGCACATCAAGCTACCCGAAACTGTCAAATTTTCCCAATCAACTTTGAACCTTATACCTTAGCGATAAAGTTGAAAATGTATTAAAGAAATTTGACAGATTGTAGTAGCTTGATGTGCTGGCATCTGTACATACTGTTAATTAGTTCAAATTGATAGAAAGCAATCTAAAAAATACCGTCAACTTCGGTAAAATTTTCATGATCGGCCGACTTCAGCTTTGCCTACGTAAGCCTATGCCTATGTAAGTACTCGTATGTACTGATAAAGCTCCTCTAATATCCAGCATCCATAGATATGCGTCTTACACTTACGTTTTCATTTGTCTCGTGTTTGTATTGTATAACGTGCTCGTGTCCGCAATTTCACGTCCAAGTGCGTATTTTCCGTAATTTTTTTTTCACGTATCTTAAGTACCTTGACAGAAATTTTTTTTCTGGAAGAGCTACTTGATAGTGACTACAAAAAATCACTTAGATATTGTTCTTCAGTAAAAGGCTTTAAGTATAGTATGTGTACAGACATAAGCATGAACAAGAAATGCTGGAGCAAGACCGGATGGTAGAACTTCTGAAGCGAGACATTGAAGCACACAACAAGATCAAGCGCAAGCTGTCGGTACAACTGGAAACGAGGAAGAACGACCTCAGGGAATTTATGGTAAGATACGGCAATAGAATTTTCTAGAAAGTATACTAATATACGCGGCCTTCATAACCGCTTATCAAAATGTTGTATCGGTAGTACACGATATATTCTAACTAGCCTTTTCTACACAATTATGTTTTCTGCTAATTTCCTTTCAGTAGGAGTCAAGCTCGTAACACCATCTTCGCCTTGATTTGCCGCGACGACACCTAGCGTTAGATCTAAATTACATTGCCTCTTTAATATATTTCGATATTTAAAACACAACACAATTTTTCCTAGTTTATTAGACATAAGTAAAGATGTTAATGGGTAGGCCATTTAAGAAAACTGTACTTACTCGTATATTTAAAAATACAAAATTTGCTTCATTCAGCTAGAAAAACAATCCTGCATGAACGAAGTGGAAACAGTGGTGGTACTTCGGTACGATCAGATTAGAGCGGCGGCTATCAATGGCTGCACAGGAGCCAAGGGCCTGTCGGAGACTGTGGTGTTCCCTGAAGCGTTGCTGGCCCGGCTGAGGAGACGAGTGCTAGAGATACAGGAGGAGATCAGGCTACAGAGGCAGAGGCAGAAGTAAATTAAAATAAAAAGCGTCGCAGCGTTTTTTCTTTAATAAACAAAGAATTAGGGCCTGCTTAGTGAAGCAAGCCCAGCCTAGAGATTCCATACTGGTTTCTTTTTATCCTGTGAGTAGTGGTGGTAGAAATCGTGAAACAGACGCTTACAGTCATAAATGTTGATAGACAGATAGATATAATAACTACTCTTTATAAAGTTATATAAATTAAAGATTTGAAGATATTGAGGTGGCAGAATCTCTAACAATATGATAGTAGTAGTTCAAAAAATATTTTTCACAATATTTCAGAAATCTTTAAATAATTCTAATTTACTTATATACTTACTATTAACATAGAACGAAGACTTAAACTTAGAGCTACGCTTACTACGGTTGGTCAGTGGATGGGTTACCATCTTTACATACCAAGATCCCTCCTCCTTCCCTCTTCCTCGAAAAGCACGTTAAGCCGTTGGTCCCGGCTGACATTTGTTGATCTTTGAAAGGCATTACGGGTCGTCAGAAGCCCGAAAGTCTAACAACCAGTTTTACCAAGGGGTATCATATTACCCAGTAACTGGGTTGTGGACGTCAGATAGGCAGTCGTTCCATCTAAAATACTTGTATTCAGCTGCATTCGGTTGTACTGGAAGCCGACCCAACATAGTCAGTAAAAGGCAGATGATATTAACTTAAATTAATTAAAATAGATGATGGTGACATCGCCACCTTTGTACCCCAAGGTAGCTATATAATGATAATGTTGCCCTACAGGATAAACCGCACGCACTTATTCCGCATGAACGTGGACCTTAAAGCTATGGAGGCAGATGCAGCGGAGTTGCGCGCGCAGATGCGTGACGTGCTGACTCGCAAGCTCGGCAAGCCGCGCAAGGTACCTCTTCCTATTATCTCTCCCTAAGGCGCGGGACAGAGAGAGGACGCGAGGCAGACGCGGCGTACCTTTCACGCATCTTCATTATTCTTCATAAAAACAATGTAATCTTCGTAAAAAATAACGTGATCTCCAAACCATTTAACTAACACATAATATGTATACCTATACACACACACTCATAAGCTCAGGTGATTTTTTAACGCGACGACTTTTCGACGACGCGTGCTTTGAGCAATCCAACAGAGTGCATCCCAGTACGTCCAAAAATACTTACACTACGTGCACGATAAAAATCACCCATTGCTACTTTTCGCGCAAAAGAAGAACTACGTACCTACCTAATGTTTATTTTTAATTAATGGTGTTATACATTTTATTTGATGATTGTCATAGAACAACAAAAGTCTTTATATTAAAAAATATATATCAAAGAATCCCATGATTTGTTGTGCCTACATCTTATTTTATACAATCAATAATGTTGTTATTACTATTTTTAAGGTGGACCGCACGTTGGACGACCTGCTGCGTCAGCTGGCGCGCCGCCACAAGTACTCCGTGACGTATGGCACGCTGCCACACATCGTCGCGCAGCTCCGGAGCTGGCGAGTCAGTAGTCTATACTAACTAGGAATATTGCTCCCTTTTTTAAATTGTCCTGAAAGGAACAGCCGTCACAGCAAAAGAAGAAGGTCACTATACAAGTGTGCAACTGTAGGGTACCCGTAGAGCTCATACACACGAGCGGCAGCCGTCGACGCGTGTTGACGGCTGCAGTTGACTCTGCCGTTGACGCGTGCCGCTCGTGCACGTAGTCCGCGAGTCTACGTCTACGTCGCGAGTCACGTAATCACGCTTGGCCGCTTTCGACTTACAGAAATGACCGTAATAAAAATCTTTAAACTGTCTAAGATCATTGCTTCCTTTTTTAAATAGGCCTGCCGATCTATTCTGTAAAAATCTCACCGTGAAAAACTTAAAGTGAAGTGAACTTGAATTGAGCTGTCAATATTAAGTGTACTGTGTGTGTGTATCACTTCAATCTTACTTCACCAAAGTTTTCACAGTGAGATTTTACAGAATAGACCGACTGGATATATCGGTACGGAACAGTCTGCAGTAAAAAAAGACGGTTACTGTAACAGTACAGTACAGTAGTAGTAATAGTAGGTCATAGAGAATATAACCACTAGAGAGCGTATGGGCCGATTTCTTCGAAGCACACGACTCACTACTGCGGGCCGGGGGATGAGGAAGAACGCGCGGCTGCAATTGGTCAGTTCAAGGTCAAGTTGCATCGTTAGGGCTGCTTTACTTCATTAAGAGAAAATAGTCGATATCGATAAAATGGATTTTAACATTATAATAAATACTAAATCAAAATCATAGAAATAATATTTAATCAAAATCAATCAATTACAAAAAAAAATCCCGGAAATGGACTGATCGGCCCCGGTCGGGGACAGAAAGAACTAAAAAATCCCGGAAAATACAAAAAAAAAAAAAACCGACGAACTGAAAACCGAGGAGGTTCTCAGTTCGTCGGTATTTCTTTTTTGAAGTCGGTTAATAGTAGATAGTTATTTTATTAAAGTATGTGAATTGAATAAAAAATGTATTCATTTTATTTTTCTCGATATCAACTTTCAGCTATTAAAGATAACAGCACTATTTTTTACGATAAACATACAAAAGGAAAGAAAGGGATAGAAGCATTAGAATTGTCTAATACAAGAACGAGACTTTTCCAAAAGACATCAACGCGCGACTCAAAAAGTGTGCTCGTTTACCCAGCCACCATTTTAAATAGACCCCTGCAGTGGCTTATAATCTGATTAAATCAAAAATAATTTTTCGTAATGTTTATGTACCGATGAAAAGTTATGTCATCCTTTTTGTAACTAGATGTCTAAGAATGTTTCCCACACCACTTCACCGCGCATGAAGGCATTTTGATGCGTTATAATTGCATAAACGTTATAAAAAAATTATATTAATTTAGCGTGCACGCAGGTCTAACACTTGGACACAACTAAAATTGCTACTAGTACCGTAGCCTATACATAGGCGACAAAATACTAATAGTTTTCGTGCGTCGGGGCACTGTATACGCAGTCAAGTGGTTATAATAGTCTTTGTAGTAGGTACTCATATACCCGGTTTTTGAATTGAGAATTTTAAGTTAAGAACAAACTCTACTTTAGCATCACTGCGATAAAGCCCCTGCAATTTAAAATCTAGGTGATTTCGAATTCGTTTTTTGCAAATAAATTTGAATTTCGCGGGCTTTCATCTTACAAGTAATGCTAACTATGTTATTAGTACTCGTATGTAAGATTTTTTAAATAAAATAAATAAACAGTATCTAGACTTTAAGAATTTGTCGAATTCAAACTCTCAATTTGGAAACCTGGTAAGTATGTACCTTTAAGTCCGCGAATTTGACTTGCGCTTGGCCGGTGTTTATTTGAATAAACCGGGAGTGTCTTAGGTGTTTGGACTTATAAAATGACGACAGCAAATCTTTCAGGAGCGCCACAGTAGTCTCGAAAAGAAATATCTTGCCGCCTTGAATCAATACTCTGATCGCCTACGTTTAGCTGCGGCGCTGCAAGCAGATGTTTTACCACAAAAGGTAATAATCCCAGTTTGTTTTCAATTTCACTTTATCGTCAACCGTAGGTTCAATTGAGGTAAGGGACAAAATACGATTTTTCAGGAGAGGCCGACAAAGTTTTTTTTTCGGACTAAATCGCCCATAACTTTTTTTGTTATTAACCTTTTTCGGGTCTGATTTCACACATAAACTTGTAGTTTAGTGCTGTATCTACATGTGTAACATTTATTTAAATGAGTTAGCTATTTAAGAAAATAGATGTCCCTTACTACAACGTATTTTGTTACTAATGTCCCTTACTGACCAAGTATCTTGTAGTCTCGTCCCTTACATTAAACTGACCTCTACGTTGGATCCAATCTATTAATGAAAAAATAGTGTAAAGGACTTGTTGAAAAAAAATATGAAAAAAATACAATGTAAAGAGATTTTTAACAGAAAAAAGAGATTTTTGAAGTACACACTGTTGACGTACGTAATGGTAATTCGTTAATTGGGAAGACCCTTACCTTATTTGAAGTGGATTGGCGGCGATAATTACACCTTTCAAGTTCCTATATTGCATAGTTTTTCAGATACATTGTTATTATGGGGCTGATTCGAAATTTGGACTTAAAATCATTAGAGTAAGGGACATTTTTCTTAAGCTAGAATTTTTTCATATTCACCATTCGATAGAGCGAAAAATTCTGAACAAAACTGTATACTCAACTCATTTTGGGTATTTTGTCCCTTACCTCAATTGAACCTACGGTGGACGTTATAACTGTTTTTTTTAAGCAAGTTTGTATTTACTCTTCCTCAATGAGAAATACCAATTTAAAACAGATTGTCAGTACAGACAACATCAAGACTGTAACAGATTACAGTCTTCCTCAAACCTGACACATCTTCATCTGTACGTAGCCTATTTGTTTTGAAAAAGACTCCTTGTAAACTATGTGTCAACTGATTCTAATTCAGTTAAAGTTTTTGCAGCTATAGTCTTAAAGCTACGATACGGTACAGCTTCGGTCAACACTAGTTCTAGATTTCCGATGAGCGCATCAAAAACGGCCGGAAAATAAGACCACAAATTGAATAATGTTGTGGTCTTATTTTGTTTCATGGTTTTTTCAAACTTAGCTTAGATATTATGTTTTATTGTTCCATAAATATTGTTGTTCTTATTTAAAAAAAAAAAGTTTACTTTTCATTCAAACTAATAATAAATTCAAACTAATAAATATACAACGTGTAACGTTAAATGCGCAAAACCTCAGACACCCCAACTGAATTTTAATTCAATTGACCTATTTCAGAAAGAAAATAAGTCATTAAAAAAATTGTAAAGGTTTTATGTGCTGTTTTAGTTTTACTGGCCATTGATCGTTTCTTGCGTCTGCGACGACGCTTTACCGAGGGAGGAGTCGTCACCGGGCCGCTGCGCCGCGCTGACTTTGGCTTGCTTGACATATTAATAAATAGACTCGGCAACCTTTTTAATGAAGATTTTTTTGAAAAATGTGACCTACCTATATTAAAAAGTAGTTCAATTAATTCTGCTCGTTATTCTGATCAAACTATTTTCAGGTTTTGCGCATTTAACCAATAATAAAGTTTATGTTTGAAAGTTATCTCTAACTTGAGAGTGGTCACTTTTGTGAGTTTAACGCTTAGCCCATTCTCCATGTCTATGGTTTTGACCAACCTTCCCCATTGCACAAATGTTTTACCAACAGCACCCTCCTGTGAAACTCATTCAAGCGCCAACAGACGATTGTAGCAGTGAAAAAATAATGACTTTAATTTTATTTCCCCAGGCCGCTAAGAGCCCCGGCGAGATGCCCGGTGGTTACAACGTGAGGCAATACCAGCGCGACGTAAGTCGTCTGCTAATAGTGCGGGCACGGCAGCGACATCAGATAAAGGTATCTGTAACGATACAAGGATCTGTTTGGCGCGTGGCTCAAATGGGAACTAAAGCCGCCATCTTGTTTTTCAATACAATTTCTGTGACTGTGTCATTCTGGCGCCAAAAGATCCTTCTTGTAGCACTCTAACCTTGTATAACAATATTTAATATTAGGTTTTGGTGAATTTCATTTATAACCAGCGCTTTAGAGACCGTTTCACAAAAGAAGTCTCGCAGATGCGGCGCTGCAGGTATGCGACGAAGACGTAAATCTTTATTTATTTATCTCAACATCGTATTACAGGCACTGGTTATTAAAATGCATAATCTTAAATAGAGCAAACTGTGTGAGGTAGGAGGGTTGTCGTAGGAATGTTGCTATCTGTATACTAAAAATTAATTCAACTATTTGCCGCGGGACTTCTTTCGTGAGGCGGACTCTACCTGCTACTTCGTCCGAGTGGATTACCATTTTTTTGCATACAACGTTCAACAACCCATTTCACTGCCATAGAAGTTGATTTTAAAAGTGTGCCCTTGATATTCCTCAGGGTTCTTATTACCATTATCAAATCTCATCAAAATTTGTTTAACGGTTCTAGCCGTGAAAACGTGACTTTCATAGTAAAAGTATCTATGGATGTCGTACTTAGAATAAAAACGTTACATTCTAGTGATTTTCGTTTGCCTTTACTCAGCATTGACGCAGTTGCTTAATTAAAACGATGTTAACAGCAACTACAAGAGGAGATCCATAATCTTCGTTTGAAGCCGCTGTCAGAGTTGCCTCCACTCCCGGATAGCGCTAGGCGCCCGATACAGCAGGAGTCAGACGTTAACCTGTGCTTGGTCCCGAGATCCTACTTCGATCACCATAAGAAATACTTCCCTATGTGAGTTACCCATAATAACACTAATAATTTTGGAACGAAGTTCATTAACGCGGCTTGCGGTAGGAGGTGACTTGTAGAAATCGTCATGTAACGAAAAAGCGTTATGACCCTTCCATGCGACATTCTCTGTCTGTCTTTTTCTCTAATATTGGTTTTTAATAAACAGCTGATTGCAATATGAAAATGGCGAAGGATAACATCGTGAGGAAACCGGCATGTCCTAGAACCAAAAATCCGAAGACATGTGGCATCTACCTACCACGCCCTGGGCCTGCGTGGTGGATTACCCTGCCACCTTTTATAACATGTTATGCCTTTGCGCCGGTCGCGTGGACTTGAACTAAAAGAAAAATCATGTAAATAAGGTCGTTTTTTATAGAACAGACGGACCGTTTGGAATAATTATAATATCGCCCCAATTTCCCAAGTACAGCAAAGTGTTGTTTTTCCATCAGACTTTTCTCAATAGCAGCCTGGAGTCTGGAACGACCATAGCTCAGTACACATCTGCTAACCCTTCGGGGAATACAGGTATGATACTGTTATGGTTTGTGTTCCGATTACAGAGAACCTATAAGCTTGGAAATGGAGACTGGAGGCGAAATGAACGTAACGACGCTATTGTTCGACTGCCTCGACTCCATGCGAGTGACGCGGGACGATGCGGAAATCCTCCTGCGTGAGGTCATGGAGCAGCTCCCTGACGTCATGACTGGGTTTGTTTGATTTCACTCACCGCCAGGCGCTAATATCTCCCTCCTGTCTTATTCCAATTAATGTGGACTCAGTACAGCACGTCTTTTGAGGTAGAAAAATGCTAAACCCAGATCTGTCACACTATACCTATCTTGTCTGGACGAAAAAGGAACTCTTTCCTTTGCTTATTATTCTGTGGATGGAACGCTTTTTCAACTCGAGATCGCTGTGGTCTACTTTATCTGCAGTCGTTCCTACATTTTGTCAAATAAAATTTTACATTTTATCTTACAGAAAGTTGTCCCGATATGAATTGGTAGACCGTATCGTTAAAAAGTGGCTGCTGAAATTTGGTGGTGATCCGAGTCAGTATAAGAAGCAAACTCGAGCATTTGATAATCTGGCAGCTTTGACCGAGTATTTGTTCAAACAACAAGTAAGTTAATATTAATAATAATAATAAAACTTTATTTCAGACTACAGCCCATAGTTTAGTTAGTATTTTATAGTGTTTTTTTTATTTTATATTACCATTAATATCTTAAAAAAAAATTATAAAGTCAACTGAGTTTCCTGGACGAAAGGCCTTGGTTACATCCAACACCATTATTGCGTAACACGCTACCAATCAGAATGTGAATGATTTTGAAGTATTTTGCTAATCCATTGCTTCATATGCTCCAAAAATTTGACTACTCAACAAAGTAAATAACGCAACGAATCTTATTGAACTGTTCAAATCAAAGTCATTGTAGAAATCGCTTTGACTTGTTACGCAACGGTTACGTTTGTTGATGTGTTACGCAATTACCCCGCTGAATACGTTGTAATTTGATTTACGTTATTGTTGGTTTTTATTTGTATGTGTCGTAGATAGAAGCAATGGAATCTCCAGAAGCTACGGATGAGGTGATAGACAATTTGGAGGAAGCTCTAAAGGATATGTCGGACACACATGATAAAATTGAAGACCGCATCGGGCCCGCCATCGCAGCACTATTGCACTCCGCGCGCGCTAAAGATATTTGTAATTATATACATACCTTCCAGTACCTCCATCCTCAAAGTGTCCCCCTGTGTTTCTAGAAGCTTATAAGCCTCAAACAGTAACCGCACCAGTTCGGACGTGACATATCGAGGTTTAGAATGAGTCTGTCACAAAGGTATTAAGAGTATTTAAGAGTGACAGAGACAACGCTCTAAGAAGCCGAACTTTTTGTCAAACTTGATGTGCAGTACCATAGGTACAAACAGTATAAACAGTTTGTGGATTCTGCACATGTAGATTACCGATTAGTGGTCCGAAACGCTCTTGGCCGGTTCTTTAATTGTTTTTTGTTTAATATTTGTGGTTACTTTTATTTCTGTGCTAATCCTCGCATCTTATCAGATGATCCCGAGACGATGGCTTCTCTCATTAGATCGCTCATCGACGACGAGCATCCAGCCACCATGGAGGGTATTCAACGAATTCGTTCGTTCGACGTGGTGGAAGATATCAAAGGTTGGTCTACTTAAACACATGATTTTATACATATAAAGGCAAACAGCAGTGCTATTCTGTAAAAATCCCACCGTGCAAACGTAGGTGAAGTGAGCAGGAAGTGAGTTCTATCAGTCCCTAATGGTAGGGATTGATTCTATTAAGTGCTCACTTCACTTATGATTTCACCGTGAGATTTTTACAGAATCGACCGACTGTTTGTTGTTAGGTTCGTGTATGCAATCATATGCGCACAACACAGGTCACAAACGGTCGGCCGGCGACACGTGTTAAGTGGTAACCAAATTTCTGTACGGATAATCAGGTAACATATCAAGCTTATAACTTCGTGGTTCAGTTTTGAAATTTTGTACATAGTTTCTTTACATAAAAATACTAGACACGTGTTTCGGGTTTCGCATATACTAAAAATAATGTTGTATATTTATGCCGTTAATGCGGTGCCAGGGAAGCCACATGTGCAGAAGGAATTATTGTCAAACTGCCTTGTCTTCAACGTAGTGTAGTCTGTTTTTTTGCTAAGGACACGTTTGAGGAGGGTTTTGAACTTTCCATCTTTGGCAACTTGTTCTAAAAGCGGATACTGCTTATAAGAAATGACTTGCTAGTTTTATTTAGTCTAATTTAGGTATCACAATTTAATTTTTACTACGTGTACTTATTTATATTATGGTAATCGCTTTTTATTTTGAAAATTCCTATTTTTTACGAACATACAAAATACTTGCTAAAATATAAAGAGAGGGCAGAGTTAGTATATCAATTTCTTTGAATTAATTTCTAAGAGACTCGCGACGACCCATTTTATAGATCGCGCGGATTGCCCTCTTTTGTAAAATAAAAATGGAATCAACGTCATCTGCCGATCCCCACAGCAGAACGCCATAAGATATAATACTGTGAAAATACGCAATAGTACATTATGATATAAGTGCGGTAAGTTGAAAATTACAGCTGAGGCGATATTGCTAGCCCGAGACGTAGGTGAGGGCTATAAGAAAGCAGAGGCTGTAATTATCAAACTGCACGTATGTCATACGACGTTTTATAATACATTTGTGAGGAAATAAATAAAATAATATTTTTTAATAATAATAATTTTTACTTTTTCACAAATTAGCGATGCACGCGCATCAGCGTCTTTTGTTTATGGCAAAGGCACAAAAAACAGCCAGTATTACTAATAAAGTAAATTAATACTTTTGTGTTTTTGTTACAGATAAATGGTTGTAATTAATCGTCAAAGTTAATTAAATTAAAGAATTAAATGTTTATTTATTATATTTTATCTCCCAAAGTTAATTTTATTCATAAAATGTTGACCACTTTTCTGACATAAAAACTCTTTGCTAAGATTTAAAAAAGTACCGTTCGTTTTAGACGGAGTATCTTGATAAACCGTGCGCTTTACATTACAATTACGCACAAGTACGTAATGAGATACATTACGTTATTGAAATTGGTGCAGTAAGAGACCTTTTACGAGGAAATGTGTTATAAAGTATACTTACTAACCAAGCTGTGCCTATATCAGTCAACTGTCTTATTTTTCTTACTGCGTATTGTACTCGTAGCGAAAGAAAAGAAAGGAAACCGCTTCTTCGCCACAGAAATACAGGTATAATTTTTGAAAATAGCCTAAAATTATATAAAAAATAGAAAATACAACAAACTCACAATAAAACTTGTTAAAAACAGTACGACGGGTAGTTTTTAAATAAAAAAACAAAGAAATAACTTAGGTTATATTACAGTTTTGAAGCTTATATTAACTTAAATACAACCACATTTAGAAGGTCACGACTCTAAGCGAATTCATAGTTGTCTTTATCGTTATTTAAAAGACCAAGAGATTTTGAGACATCGTTCTGAACTGTAGGAATGTCGTTTTTTTTTTAAAAAGGTATACTGTGACTACTAAAGGCAAAACCTACGAAATATCTGCAAAATCCAGTCTGAGGTCTTCGCTGTGGCTATGTAACTCTGTCAGACTTCCAGCTACCAGACGTCAGGATCTTCCAAAACGCACGCTGACTACGGCAGCCTAGCCTGAAGCTAGTAGGTAGGTTGGTGGACCGAAATTCGGCTTGAAAAATTCTCGGACGAAACCTAAAGCAAATAACGTAAAATGATAACCCGAGATGCAAGCAGAATATTTTACAACAAAGAAGATGTAGCGTCATACATACCAGTTTAATAAAACACGAAAATCACGGTTTGGTGAATAAAGGGGGGTCACTAACTCGCTGATTTTGAAGAGTGTTGCCTAAAGCCAAAAAAAATGGGAAAACATAATGGAAAGGAAAGAACCTTAGAATAATCAAAAGACGAAAGAAAAATACCCTGATCCTGGGATTCACAATACATTCACATACACAATGAATGATCTATCATGATCGTAATTACTTAATATTAGGTCATCCCACTTCCAGTGTCATATTTTTTTATTATTATTATTTTACAAAAACTGATAATCTCCACCACTATTAATCACTCGCTCCCAGACTGCTGGCAAATCTTGAACACCATTTAAAGTTCATTTAATTCATCAATAATGCTCTTTAGTTTAATATCTAACTCCTTTTTGCTATTGTATCGAGTACCCGACAATTTCCTCTTCACATGGCCAAAACAATTGAAATCACAAGGATTCATATCCGGGGAATATGGCGGCTGAATAATTTCAATCCATCCTTTATCTTCAGTTAAATTCTGAACTATTTTTGATTTGTGCGGTCTGGCGTTATCATGTAAAATTATAGGACTCGTTATATGATGTTCGTCTGCCCAAATAGGAACATTTTCTTCTAAAAATGACTTATATCGCTCTCCAGTCATAGTTGTATTTTCATCATAAGTTCTCCAAAAAGCAATGCCTCTGACATCCATAGCTACTATTAGTAGTATTTTTCGTTCATGTAGCTCTGCACGTGGTAAATGTTCAGCTCCACCCAACATCGTGACTGATGTCTTTGACGAGGAGTATAAAATTCGACCCAAGTTTCATCAAGGCATATGAATCTATTAAGTATATTTTTCTTACGGCGATACCACGATAAATGGCTACGCGCAGTTTCATAACGAAACTCCTTCTGATCCGTGTTCAGAGTGTGGGGCACCCACACTGCACTTTTATTGACCAGACATAAATCCTCCGTGAGTACTCTATGTATAGTGGAATGAGGAATGTTAAGTTGAGTGGAGAGATCACTGACACTGACCCTACGTGACTGACGAAGTGCTTCCTTGATTTTGTAACTTGCTTCTAATCTAGTCGATGATAATGATCGAGGTGCTCGCGGCTCATCTTCAGCTGTGGTTCTTCCTTGTTTGTACATTTCAAGGCACCGCTGTACGGTTCTTTTATTTAAGGCGTTACGACCAACACACTTTACCAGTAAGTCGTGCGCAACTCCTCCAGAGTAGTTGAGTAAAGCACAAAACTTTAGAAATATACGTTGCTCCAGTACATTAATAGATTTTTTTAAATCTTCCATTTTAAATCAATGCACGTCTTGACAATACAACACACCAAATTAAACTAACATGATTGTACAAGACAAGACATGTATTAACTATTGCATACCATTGCGCAATACATAAATATTGGAAATAAAAAATATGACACTGGAAGTGGGATGACCTAATACTATTCAATTTTGTTGTATAGGTCCTAAGAATTACGGGACCCGTCGACTGTGATATTTTTTCTTTAAATGCAAAGCTTCGTAGAAAATCTTCCATGATACAATAAAATTCCACATTTAAAATAATATCGAAAATAAAATTTCTCGTCAAGCAAAGTACCAAGGATGAGGTTGAATATATTCGTAAAGAAGTATGAATGTCAAAAAATTTAAATGCAGTATTTACTAATGCTGCACTATACAGCTGAACTTAATCTACCTGAGCTCTAATATGAGCGTCCCATTGCAATTTTGAATCTAAAGTAATTCCTAGAAATTTTGAGTTTGAACTGTTTGCAGTTACGTGTATCGATGATGTGCTCTATCGGTAATAAACGTTGTGAATCTTAATTTCATTTAATTTTTCCCTAGACTGCGGTATCGTACTTCCGCTCGAGGAAATAGAGCAGATGGTTGCGGCGACGATAGACGCCCTAAAAGCACAAATACTTGAACGAGATGAAGCTGAACGTATTGAAGAGGAAGTTCAAAGGGCCCTGGAATCTAGGGACTTGGAAACGGTTAGTTTCTTTGCTGTTGAGTTGCACTTAAAGGCTTCGTACTTTTTATGTACATACGCCAACACATCAAGCTACCCGAAACTGTCAAATTTTGCCAATCATCTTTGAACCTTATGCTTTAGCTATAAAGTTGAAAATCAATTAAAGAAATTTGACAGATCGGAGTAGCTTGGCGTGCTGGCGTCGCGTCTGTACCTTGATATTGGATGGCAAACAAGCCGACGGCCAACATCTGCAATACCAGAGGCGTCGCTGATGCGATCCCAACCGAGAAACAAAGCTGAAGAGTCATGTTTTATTATGTGCCTGTATTACATCGGCATCCATATTCCACCCCTTCAAACCGAAAGACAGCAAACTATCCGTGTGTACCTACTGGCTGTAGATGACTATCTATAAATCCAAAACGATTAGCTTTACATATTAAACAAATATGTGTACCTATAGTTATTCAAAATTTGATTTGACTAATAATTATTTTTTTTTTCCATACTGGCCACTAGATGTCTAACTAATCCAAGTAGGTATGTATTACAAATTGTTTATGCACGCATCTTGCAAGTCGATACGACGTAAGGCCTAAAACATACACAAGCGACGTAAGGCAGCAGGCGTGGAACAGGCGTGGCGCAGGCATGCGCCGCTTCAAAACGATTTCATACAAAATGTATGCAGGCGACGTTTTTGAATTATACTGAAGCGACGCGGCGCAGACACGCCGTTTCGTTGCCTGCGCCGCGTCGCTAGCAGTCGGTTCTCGTGAGTCACGCAAGCAAAGAGCACGTAAGCAAGGAGCACGTCGCTTGTGATACGGTATGCTCAGTATTTACCAACCCAAAAATGCGTGATGATATTGATTTTAATGTACAGTTCTGCGAGTTAGTGGAAAAATATCCAGCCCTTTACGATTATACCAAGCCGGAGTACAGTATAGAATATAAAATGCATATTTTTATTATCATCATTATCTCCCTATAAAATGCCGCATCTGAACGTTTCTTGCCTGTTCCACGCCTCTTCTGATATAATTCAAATCGCGTCTGCGCCGTATCTGTCCCACGCCTGCGCTGCGCCTGCGCCGTGCCTTCGCCTTACGTCGCTTGTGTGTGTTTTAGGCCTTATAATCAGAATTAAGTGCTTAACTAAATGAATAAACAAATTAAATTAAGTATTTAAGTAACAACTGCGGGGTAGTTGCGTAACACATAAATAGTAGGAATGGCTTTCATTTGGACAATTCAACAACATTCATTGCGTTATTTACGTTGTTGAACAGTCAAATTTTTCGATCACGTGAAGCAATTGATTACCAATATCCTTCAAAATGATTCAGATTGTAACTGATAGTGTGTTATAATTAGGGTGCTGTGTCTAAGTTACTAACTCGTTTAACAATGATTTAGATATCGAGAACGAGCGTCTTGAAACCAGCCCTGGCCAAAAAATCAGCCCGTCCTACTGAGACGTCCTTAAGAGAAAGTTCCAGAGTAGAGTTCAGATCGTTAATGAGCTTACACACCTCGGTCTCAAGGACTACAACTGACACTAGAGTCACGCCGAGCCGTGTCTCCATAGCTCCAGAAGGACTGCATATGTCTTCAGCAATCTCTTCTGACTCTGACATGGTGCCCAAGCAAAGTACCTTGACAACAGTGGAACGGCAATCGTTAGTAAGCCGTATTCGTACCAGTATTCTGTCACAAAATAGAGGAAGCCAATTAGGTCCAGCAGTGTCGTCTGGAGTCACTATTCAGTCACCTCAAGAACCTGAACAGAAACCAGAGGACGACGAAGCAACTGACTAGAGGGCACCCAAAGCGACATTTACAAGTGTTTTTTTTTTACCCGACTGCCAAGGAAGGGTTATGTTTTTTTTAACTATACTGGGGGTGGAGTCTTATCGTGTTGTTTAAACTTGACCCCTCACGATGGTTAGGTCAGCTTTCCTCGTTTTTCTGCAATGGCCTTAATGAACTACGCCTACGGATTGATATGCAAAGCAGTAGTTTCTAGGTAGGCTTACACATTTTGTTCAGTAGTCAAAAAATATGTTATATTCATGCATTTATTGTTATTAATAAATGTGTTGATTGCTGTGTAATTTCTTATTTCATTGATTGGCAAACAACTTGGATGTTAGGTAAGTTCATGCCTCGGACGCCTATGGACATCTGCATTACCAACATGACAAAGCGGAAACATCTCTTGTGCCTGCGCTTAAATCGGCAGCCTTAGGTATTCATAATATCTTTCCATTATTTTTACGTAGGTTAGGTACTGTTTAAACATACTGCAAGGCACAAAATCGCCTGTAGTGTGTAATTATCAATGATCGGAGTAGGTAGAGCTGTTTGGGGTGAATGACCGCAAACATTGATGTTAACATGGATATGCCTCTGAAATCCCGGGATTTTGAAATTGTCGATTGATTTAAGTGAGTTAATATGGGTTTTGAAAATTAAATTATATATCTAACTCGATCATCGCATTTTATTTATATTCCATGTCTTCAATTTACTATAGTAAACTAATAAAAGTGGATTATCCATTTAAATATAACGTTCCAATTAAGCACTAACAAAAGAAACTACTTAAATAGTTGCTTTTTTTTTTCATTTCGAGAATTTCCATGATTTTCGGAAATACTTGGCATATCTATGTTATGTCCGCATGTACCAAATAACAAAAATACCTCTATCTACTCCTATATATACTACTTAAACAATGGTTTTTAATTCCGAGAATTCCCGGGATTCTGGGAAATATTTGGCATATCCATGTTATGTCCGCATGTCGCAAGTAGCAAAAACAGCTCTACCTACTCCGACCACTGGTAATTATGCATACAAAATGAGAAAAGTGATGTAGGGGAATTTTTGCAATGCGGCGGCCTGCCCCATGGGGATAAAAACTGACACCTGCTCACTTCAAATGTCGCTAGTCGCTACTACTACGTGTCAAAGAATTTGACAGCTAGCTAGCTACTATCCTTTGTAATCAAGCGACTTCTTTACAAACACGCCACCGACGTCTACAGCCGTCAAGAAAACGACATTTTTTAAGTACAAAATAAATCTTTTCTAATTTAGTATATTTATTTTGTACTTAAAAAATGTCGTTTCGTGACGTCGGTGGCGTGTTTGGCACGTTTTCGTTTGTCGGCTATAGCCGTCCGTGGCGGTCAAAAGGTTAATGAATATGTCCCTTTGCGCAGCTGTTGAATGCAAAAATACGGGCGCCCCCACTCATATTTTCATGTACTTATTTGACAAAGATATTAAAGACGAAAACTGTGAGAGAAAGTTCTCCGAATAAAAAAAAAGAAACAATATTTCGTCGAGGCATGTGCTTTGTAAACCTGAACAATTTTTGAAAAAAAAAAGGATACAGTTCATGCTCCTAAGAGAACTAAGTCTGTTTTCATTACTAAGCAATAAATTGTGGTGTAATATTATGTATATTATAGTAAAGCTGTGTGTTTATATTATAGACATCATGGCTAGAATTAACATCTTTGATGTTTTATTACCGTCAGGGGGACAAAGTCTTGGATTTCAAATCAGCTACATAAAAGTGTAATGCTGTAAGGGCTGATTTTTCAATCGACAGATATTTTTATTCGTGGAAGAAAATTGACGTCTGACATTATGTATGGAAATTCTGTCAAAAATTCAAAAATTATTCCTCGGATAAAGTTATCAGAGGATTGAAAAATCAGCGCTTAATCTACTATTTGCTACTTATGCAAGAATTTAACTACCTCAATGTATACATACGTAGTTATTTAACAAAATCTTTGTTCCCTAAATTTTGACGTCAAAATTGAGGGACCATAATGGATAGGCTGGTCGGAGAAGTCCTTTATTCCCAGTAATTCCATGTAGGTAGTTCCACAAGGAACTACTGCAACTCACTAGTTTCGCTTTCGTGTATGGAACTAGTGGGAGTATTCAGAAGTTACATGTAGCTAGTTCCACATGGAACTACTGCAACTCACTAGTGCAGTGTATGGACAAATCAGTTGGAAAAAATAGTTTGACCATGGGGAAGGACCGTAAAAAAATTCCTACCTACCAATACAGGGTTTATTTTCAAAGACCAACCAAACGCCCCAATCATTTAGTAGATCCATGTCGTTCTTTACCAGTGCTGATCAGTATACACTACATCCATGCATTCTCCTCATTTTATTTGTCTGTGGAATTTGTCTTTGTCATTCACTCTTCTATTTTGTATTTTCAGATCTATGATTTTTTTATGTGGTTGACTGACAAGACCTCAAGTTTTGCAAAATTATTATTAATTTTATTTATTCATTGATTTAAAGTTGAATTACGTGTGATTTTGCATCAAGTTAACAAAAGAAGTGATAGTAATTGTGCTGGTGGTCAATTTCGTACACTAATATTCTTGTGATTATGTTCAAAATAAGTTTGATTTATTATTTGGTCTTACTTTTCATCTGAGTTGCTTATTGTGCTAATTCCCAAGATAGAGTTTTACATCGATGTGTAAATAAATATATAAATTGGGCTTTAACTCAACTGACACATCTTTCTTTCGTTGATTGGAAATGCACTAAGTTGCTTGGGAAAATAATGCCATGTACGCTCCAGATAATAGAAGAAAGGAAGCCAGAGATGTTATTTACCGCAGCAATTCAAGTCTTGACTTGATATATGCTGAACATCCCTCGGGGAATGGCTTACGACGTGAGTACGGAAGTCATGGTTCAATTGACGTAATTGGAGGCGCTAACGACCGGTTACCCGCGATGGTACACAGCTACAGCGGTGTGTCGGCACCGGACAAGACGCCAGGCCTCAGTCGCGCCGTCGATAGGATCGGTGAAGGCCTTGCCAGTGACCATGCAGATGGACCACCATCTAGATCAAGTGCCAGTCCAAAACCCAGGCTTAAATTGAATAAACTGTGGGGTGGAGCAGCACCTGTGTTAAACCGTCCGCCTCTAGACGATAGTAGCTTCACTGCAGTAACGGATGCTAACAAAAGAAAGCAGTTTGCTCATTATGACTGCCAGTCACTCCTGGCTAACCTAAGTTATGCTGCTGAGATCCGTGGAGCATTGCTGAGTAGGCGCCGTAATACTACGACAGGAGCATCTGCTGCATCTTTGCTTGCAACTCGTGGACTGCCTCCAGGAGACGATGCAGTACCAGACACAGGTGATGGAAGATCAAATGAGTTATTAGAAAGCTGTCCATTCTTCAGGAATGAATTAGGAGGTAAGACACTGTTGTTTCACCATGTCAAGAATTGTTAAATGAGCATATAGTACAAAGTAAATCAATTCAAAACTTAAATGTACTTGCCCATGTATTTCAATACAGTAAAACGGGGTGAATAGGAATACAGGGGTGAATCGGGACGAAACTTTAAAATGGATCTTACCATTGAAATAATATCGTTTTTTTGCCAAAAGGTCTCTTAATGTGCTTACTATATTATAGTTGACGATTAAGTGTAATTGTTGGCTACAAACTATATTACATCAACGTTAAAATCCATTTAAAAGTTTCATCCCGATTCACCCCTCGGTTCCTATTCACCCCATTTTATGGTACAATACTTCTTTTAGTTGCTTAATTGTATGTACTTATCTCTACAAAATTAATTAATATATTAAAACCAAAACATAGAAATACAACACTAGTAAGTATGTAGGAGTCATAATTGTCTTTTTATGTTGCTTTTTACGTACTACAAAATAACCATTGTGTCATCTGTGAATCAGGTGACACAAATTATGCTCTCACACTTGACATTGTTATTGGAAGAATGTATTATTTATGACTCATTGATGACACCTAAAAAACAGTAATATCCATGTTTTTTCTCCATATCATACCCATAAGTTTTGCAATGGTAGTTAAATATAGCCCGCTTATTTTGTTAATATTGAATCTTGTATGAAATAAGAAGTCAGGAGCCCAAAAGTCTGACAACCAGTTTTATGAAGGGGTATTGTATCAAAATCAACAGCCATTTATTCAAATTAGGCTGAGAATCAGCACTTTTCAAATGTCAAAATTACAAATGACAGTCGTCTAAAATGGCCGCCCTTCACCACTTGCTAGTGCTTTCGCTGGGAAGAAGTTCTGACCTGTCAGCTAGCCACACCAATAAACTGACAACAAAACTGTCATTTGTGGATCTTTGACAGTTGTTACAGGTAGTCAGAACCCCGAAAGTATGATGACAACCAGTCTTACCAAGGGGTATTGTATTACCCAGTAACTGGATTATGGAAGTCAGATAGGCAGTTGCTCTATGTAAAATACTGGTATCCAGCTGCATCCGAGACTGGAAGCTGACCCCAACATAGTTGGGAAAAGGGTAGGCAGATGATGAATCTTGTATGACATGTGTAAGTGGCATGTAAGCTTTATGAGCACAATTGTGTGTAAGTAGTGACAGGAAGACACTCAATTGTCTGTACACATCATGATAGCCTGTTTCCCTCAGCTGATTTACAATTGGTGCAGTATGCCAAGCAGTATACATAATATAACAACACACTTCAACATATTCTATAGTTGCCTTTTATTCATGAGAATATGACTGGTGCAATATGAACACATCATGACCAATATTTTTAATAATGGGTTTTTAAATATTGCATTATACATCATCCAATCTGCCTAGCCTTTCCCAACTATGTTGGGGTTGGGTACTAGTCTAACCGAATGCAGCTGAATACTAGTATTTTATTTGATTGCATTAACACATTGAACACCGTGGTGGTCACTGATGACCACACTATACTTGCCATCTGAGCTGACGCCGATTCGCGATTTCGACAAATTTTATTTCACTGGCCCCTACGGTTCAAAATAGTCTACATATACATATAAATACACTAGTAATACATTTATTACTTAATAGCCATGAATGCAATGTTGCCACACATCAAAAGTGTCTAGGGATCAAGTATGTTTTAGAGTATCGCCGCAATTGAGGATTATTATTTTAACTTTTTTGGATCGTTATTGATTCTTTTTAGTTAATTTCACTATTTGAAGAAAAGAATATTCGTTAAATTTTGATTAAAAATAGAAAATCAACTTTTTTTACAAAATTATCGTATTAACGAGTAACTGGTCTGTGGAGGTCAGATAGGCAGTCGTTCCATGTAAAATAATGGTATTCAGGTGCATTCGGTTAGACTGGAAGCCGACTCCAACATAGTTGGGGAAAAGCTAGACAGATGATGAGCGTTTTTACAAAATCATTACATTTAATAAGATGTTAACTTAAACATAGGAATTAAAGTAAGAAGCCAGTCTGGAAGATTAGATTTGTTAAATATTAATTGGATAATTTTTTATAGTTAAAAATGTACTTGATCCCTAGACACTGTTGATGTGTGTAGTTCTAATTGCTTACTACATTGCTAACATTTTATGCTTCCATTCAATATAACTTATTCATTAATGCAACAATTACTGAATAGCAAGTTAGTCATGCGTTAACAGTGTACACTTGCCAACAATAAAGAATAATCTAGATGATACTTATATTAAACAACTTTGGAATTAAAAGTAATTACTTTTAATTCCAAAGTTATTTAGTAAATGAAAACTGCATAAACTCACTTAACCTTTCTAAAGAATTTGCTGACACACCAAAGTTCAGTTGGAGCACCCCAATTCAAAGTCAGTACTGTTCTTATTTTGTTTTCATATTTTACTTAATCTGTAGCTAGAAGACATTAGTGTTTTTTTTTTTTTTCTTGTTTATTGTACCTATGCTTTCATCTTATGACATTTCTGTCTCTTAGCGAGTGGAAGGTGGACAGGGGGATTACTGTTAAGTCATTAATTAAGTAGGTTTTGGTTCTAATAATCGATTTGATACCGTGATTTGATACCCGGGATACCTAGGTACTTACTACTAGAATATTATAATAATATAGTCCTTATTTCATATAATATGTCCATAAATATATGTAAGAGTGTCCCTTTTGAAACGGCAACTATTTTTCATTCTTTAATTGAAATTATATACATACTGTACTGAACTGTACTCAACACAATATAATGTACATCCACTTTTTATAGGAAACTTGTTGCACTTTCATTTATTACTGCTTCTTACTTGTTCAGAAAATTTGTCATTAACAGAAGTGAAAATTAATAGTAGGTGCAATTCTAATAACACTTCAATGTATGACTACATAATTTCCGTTAATCAATGATATGTTATGTGTAAATGCAGGTTATATTTAGATGTCTATTAGCTAACATAGTAATGATTCACAGCCTGTATGTTTTTATCTTACAAGGGTTGTCTTGTTATGCAACTTTGATATAAAAGTAGGGTCAACATTTTTCTCATTTTGTGCCAATATAATGCAGAAAACTGATGTTGTTGTCAAGGTTTTGAAAACCTCAGGGTTCCAAATTCTCAATTTTAATAAAATCGAGTGTTTTGTGTTCTTATATCACTGCATGCTGTATAAGAATTTAACTCAGGTAAACCAATGTATTCCTACTCACAAAATCCATAAACAAATAAACATTTCATATGCAATACTGAAATAAACATTTTAATCCAGAAACATGAGCAATTCATTTTTGTAATAATAAAGCAATATCGTTTTTATATTAAAGATGAACATAAATTTGGTCATGCCTCTAATTTCTGATATTGCCAATTTTCAGGTGAAGAAGAACGTTGCGTGTCACTATGTTGGAAGACCGCTCGCGGCGCTATACTTGGCCAGTCTGGAGGCTGGCACCGTCCACGCGCCGCTTACGGGATTTCTATGCTGGAGTTCCCTCCAGGACACACACATTGGCGTCATGGCTGCCCATTTGCCAGATCCCTTTCACCATTCCCAATAGAGAGCCAAGATCTCGGCGCTTTATACTATAGGAACTACTTCTACAATCAACGTGAGTTATTCAGTTTCTTTTCACTGCCTTCAGCTGCCGCTGACAGTTCATAAAAAATGTCTAGGTACTATTACAGCTTTGAAAAATCTACTTAAGTATGTATAAAAGATTTTCTTCCCAGTTAAATTACTGGGGTGCACATACAATGACAGGTTACCTTATTAGGACCCTCTGTCTCTAGCCTTATTCGAAAAAGGCTACTTGGGAAACCTTTTTTTTTTACAAGTAAAAGATAAATAAAAAGAAAGATAATCATTTATTTGAGGCTTCACTTCAAATAAATAATTTTATCTTTCTTTTTATTTATCTTTTACTTGATTGTTCACTGCAGAAATGGAAATGTTAACCTGTCATAAGTTTTTCTCTCTTGTCCCATAGCTCATCAAAATTGGTTTGGAATGGATGAGAACCTTGGACCCGTCGCGATATCTATAAAGAAGGAGAGGGTAGAGCTTCGTCGCGGGGGCGGCGACGCGTCTGCGCCCGCGTCCCAACTAGCTTGGCAATACCGCCTCATCGTGCGAACTTCCGAACTGCTCACATTACGTGGCTCCGTACTCGAAGACGCGCTGCCCACTGCTAAGCCCAGCAACAACAGCGCGACCTACAACACTAAAGATGCTTTGGAATACATCGCGCCTGAGTTGCAAGTTGGCTGTTTGAGGTATGTCATGCAGCAATCATTAAGAAGCGAGATTAGATTATAACTCTGCCCAAATTATTCACTAATTATAATTTACAAATTGTGTCACTTGGAAAGATAAATAAATTGCGTATGTATTTACCTTTTTGTTATTGTTGTTGGATTTAGAAACTGATATTGAATCGCAAAACAATAATTCTTGCCCTCTCTTCAATAGCTTCCTCATGTCGTATTTATTTAGTTCTATCGACAAATAATGACCTAACTCGTTTTCAGGCTTGGTATAAACAATGGTGGGGCAGAGGAGCAACTTTTACGACTAGACGAACAATGCGTCACCAGACATTACAAGGTTGGAGTTATGTACTGCAAGAGTGGCCAGTCGACTGAAGAAGAGATGTACAATAACCAAGAAGCTGGGCCAGCTTTTGTAGAGTTTCTCAAAATGCTGGGCCAGACAGTTCGATTAAAAGACTTTGATAAGTATAAGGCTGGGCTCGACAATAGAACTGACTCCACTGGACTGTATTCTGTGTTCACGACGTACCAGGGCTGCGACATCATGTTTCACGTCTCGACTATGCTGCCTTATACGCCGAATAACAGACAACAGTTGTTGAGAAAACGTCATATCGGCAACGATATAGTAACTATAGTCTTCCAGGAACCCGGTGCTGCGCCGTTCACACCGCGGAACATTCGTTCTCAGTTCCAACACGTTTTTGTTGTAGTTAGAGCTATAGATCCCTGTACAGAGAACACGCATTATAGTATAGCTGTGAGTCGTGCTAAAGAAGTGCCTTTATTTGGACCTCCAATAAAAGATGGTGCAATTTACCCCAAAGGAGAAGCGTTCACTGACCTACTTTTAAGTAAAGTAAGTAAATAAAATTAAACTTGTTTAGAAAAAGCAAAGGATTTAATGGCATTTTCGTTATTATATATTGTTGTTATATTTTTTAGGTTATAAACGGCGAAAATGCTGCAATTCAATCACCAAAGTTTAGTACAATGGCAACGCGCACCCGTCAAGAGTACCTGAAAGATTTAGCGAAGAACTATGTGACTGCTACCACTGTTGAAACTGGACAAAAGTTTTGTATGTAACATTTCATTACTATTATCCTTCATTAACCCTTTATGAGGGCTCTGTCCATATATTGGACACCATACATTTTTGGCGGCTAAACAACGTTAGACAAACGCAGCAGTAAAGCTCTTGGAAAAAAGAGCCAAATAGAGTGTGTCAAATGCAAAGTACCATTATGCATTGCACAGTTTCATACATGAAAAGGGGCAGTGTCCAAATTGTGGACACCATATTTTTTTTATTTTTTTTAATAAAAAACAAAGTATCTGAAATATTTTCAATAAATATTACTTTTAATATCCCAGTTTATTTTTATTTTTAACATACAAGCCAGGATCTTCTGCCCTATAACGGGTTAATAAACATTATAGTAACTAAACAAATGCTGAGCCGAGGTCCTGGGTTCGATTCCCAGGTCGAGTGAAGTGTTATTGGGTTTTTCCGTGAGGAATTTCTCAGTAGCAGCCCGGAGTCTGGGTTTGTACCCGGTCAATGGCAATAGACTCACACTCTATTTTATTGGAATTAAATGGAACTGCAGGTGAAACGTGGGTGTATACATCTTGTGTGGTACACATCTTACCTAACCTTTCGGGAAAAACAGAAATGATTTTATGTTATGTAAAGACAAATAATCATTGGTGCCGATTCTGGTGTTCACAAACTAAACTAAATTGAAGTTCAGTGCATCTTTTTCTTTCTTTTTCATTAAAAGAAAAGGACAGAAGATAAATATTAGTTTAGTCCTGTCTAATTAAGATACTCCATAGACAAGTTTAGAGGTGATTAAAAAATTGGCTACTAAAAATACGTCAATGCTGCCGATTCTGTTGTTTACAAAGTAAACTAAATTTAAGTTCAGTGCATCTTTTTCTTTATATTTCATAAAAAAAATGATAGAAGGTAAATATTAGTTTAGTCCTGTCAAATTAGCGCCTGACGTACTTTTAGAATCCAATTTTTTAATCACGTCTAAACTTGTCTATGGTTTTATCTAATTTGACAGGACTAAACTAATATTTATCTTCTGTCCTTTTCTTAATGAAATAGAAAGACAAAGATGCCTTGAACTTAAATTTAGTTTGTGAACAAGAGAATCGGCACCAATTAACATCAAGCGCTGACTATTTTGACAGGACTAAACTAATATTTATCTTCTGTCCTTTTCTTAATGAAACAAAAAGAAAAAGATGCACTGAACTTAAATTTAGTTTAGTTTGTGAACAAGAGAATCAATCCGCAATATATTTTTTCTTTCTCCAGCAATATTCTCATCGTTACTGATGAAAAGCGGCAACAATTCTGCGAACAGCACTTTAATCACGCGAGTGGAAAACTGTACGAATGACGTATTAGTTGGAGGCGCGCTGTGTTTTCATGTGAGTTTTATTATCCACACATCCAAGTGACATCCTCTTCGCAGGGTTATAGACACATCATCATTTCTCTTAAACATTGCTTTGTAGTAGTTGAGTGTGAGCCATCAGTTTCCGTGGCGAAAAAGAGATGGTGTTGTGGTGATGGTGATGGTGGTGGAATTCAGCACATAGTTCTAGACTCGCCCTAGCGTAGGCAATTTTCGTGAATTACCAAAAAAAAAAATGCTCTTTCATAGAAAAGTGCAATAGTTACTCGGTCAAAATGTACTGATCAATTTTTTTTTTTTGTTTTTGTAACCGACGAAAAATTTCAACTCTGGGAGGTTAAGAATCATGTACTGAATCCATAATAAAAGATTGCGCTTTGATTTCACTACCACCCTCTACATTCTGCATAGGTTTCATCTTGCTGTCCCGCATTTCAGTAATGAGGACTGCAACAGTACGACCCTACTTTTCAATATGTGCATGATAAGTGAATCAATATTTTAGGTACAAGTACAAGATGAAGGTGCGAATGGTTCCCTTCTCGACTGTATAATGGGCGTATCAGCAGACACGGTAGTGTTCGTCGAGGATAGTACACGGCAAATTGTTCTAGTTCTACCCACCACTTCGTTACTAGGTAAGTATCTTATGATCGATGTCACGGCGTTATTTTATCTCATACATAATCGTTAATATAATATATCATTGATTGATACTTCAATTTCAAGTCATTCATCGAATTGCATTATTGTCTGCTTCTAGAATTAATTGAACCACTTTTTAATATAGGTCACATTTTTCAAAAAATCTTCATTAAAAACGTTGCCGTGTCTATTTATTAATAGGTCAAGCAACCCAATGTCAGCGCGGCGCAGCAGCCCGGTGACGACTCCTCTCTTGATAAAGCGTCGTAGCAGACGCAAGAAACGATCAGAATGGCCAGTAAAACTAAAACAGCACATAAAACCTTTAGAATTTTTTAATGACTTAGTTTCTCTGTGAAATAGGTCAATTGAATTTAAAATCACTTGGGGTGTCTGAGGTTTTGCGCATTTAACGTTACACGTTGTATTTAATCAATCAATACTATGTACCGTAGTTATCTGTGCACTTTCCCCATTTTGTACGTAGTTCATTGATTCCTGTGCTCGTTTCTGCTGTTGTTTTTCTTGTAAACAAATACAATAGCCTGACATTTTATAGTTCGGGTGACATTCAGCTGAATTTTTCCATATTATAAAAAGTTTGGAAGGATCAGTCCCAGGCTCAACAGTCAAATTATATCAAACTCTAGTGATCCGACTTTGATCCGCAAAATCGCCGAATGGTTTATGACCACAGTGAACGCTACTGTAGTGCTTAGCCGATACTGTAGTCTGTGCCAAAAGTATAAGATGAAAATAAAAACAAATGGATCAGAAAACTTGCCTGTGAATGCCAAATTGAGTGCTATTCTTTGATTATTTCAATACTACCCAAAGTTTAATTTATGAATCACCATAAAGATGCTTTTATTTTATAACCTCAATGTATGTCCATAATTTTTCAATTAAAAATGAATAATGTTATTAAAACAATAATTGTTGGGAAACGTGGTGAGATATGAAGTTGAAACCTTCCCAATACAGATAAATGTGTTACTAATTCATTTTAGTGAGTGATTGAGTTAGAATTTAACCTGAACGGGGTTTGTTTACACTTTCACTAGATACTATTGGAACAGACATAAATTAGTACGATGTGACTTAAGAATCCTCTGTTATAGCGATGTATTTGTACGCAGGATGGGTGGTGAGTGGCGGTTGGACACGCGTGTATTACCACCGCGGCGAGAGCGTACGACTTCGGGGTGGTAACGACGCCCTGCTGCGCCGCCTCGCCAGCGTGGCGCCGCCGCACGCGCACACGCTGCACGAGATCACGCTTGAGCGCGGCACCAACCCGCAGCTCGGTAACTGTTTGCACTACTATGCACAGTCAAGTCTTATATTTTCGTCAGTTTTCAAATTATTTCCTTTATCAAGACAGGACACATACACCTTTTGAAGCGACGCCACTGAGCATACTATGAGGGTTTTCACAAAAATTTACGCCACCAGTTGGCGCCACTTTGGCAAGAGGTCTTCCATTTCGGCAATTAATTTAAAATATATGATGACGTTCATCATTCGTTTCATTCATTCGTTTTTCATTCAGTCAGGACTAAAGAAAATATAGGCGCTTTGACACTTTTGACAGGTACTCGGACCTGACGTCTCAGTGCTGCCACCTAGTGAACGTCATTTCAGGAAACCCTCATTGCATAGAAAATTGTGTTTAATCAGTTGATAACAAATATCAAAATGGCGTACACACAAAGGTGTACGCGGTTTTGAGTTGAAGTCAACTCGACATTGGTCAAAACCAATTTCGACTTGACATCAACCTAAAACTTTTTTTGTTTATAATTAATTTTCAGTCTGTCAGAGCCAGATTTTTATTCAATTGCAGACACAGATATTACGACGAAATAATATTATAATGCTGAGAATCGGTAAAGTAGATTCTATCGTGCCATGAGCAGACAAAAATACCCCTTAGGGAAGCACCAGAGTAGCCCGTGAAATTCAAATCTTAAATTTCCTCCTATTGACTGGTGGTATTTCATGGAAATAGTAATTCAGTAGCATATGAACTTAAAGGGTTGTGTTGATGATTCTAATTCTGTAAATATACAGGGTGGCTCATTCAGAGCGGTCAGTATGGGAAAGTCTGAAACTATAAGATATACGAAAATCTGTTCTTAGGAACCATGTCATCGATTTTAATAAAAAGAAAAACTGCATTCATACATTTTAAAAAAAACCTGTACTCAGCTCGGGAATCGAACCCGGTCGTTTTGAAAAAAAAAAAACTAACACTATTTCTATTTAGATATCGATTGTGTAGGTCTTAAGCAGTAAATGTTTCTATGGAACATGATGTCTAAAATGAATAAAAGGCATTGTTTTCACATACTTTTATTTATTCCCTTAAACCAAGTATCTTGCAATCTTAGAAGATCTTTTAGATGCCCTAGGAGAAATGTCAGCAGAAGTAAGAGAACAACTTTATTTTCAACAGGATGGAGCACCGGTTCACAATAGTCGCATAGCTAGAGACTTTTTTACTGAGCACTTTTCCCAGAAATGGATTGGTACGAACGGCCCTATCAAATGGCCCGCGAGGTTGCCCGATTTAAGTCTAGACTATTTCTTGTGCGGTTATGTTAAGGATGAAGTGTACAAAACAAGCTATGACACCGTTGAAGACCTAAAACCAGCCATAGAGTCAATTTTAACGCAAATTCACCACATGAAGTTACAAAATGCAATAGTAAGATCGTTACCTAAACGTGTTGAATATTGTATTGAAAAAAACGGTGGTCACTTCGAACACCTACTAAAATAAATAAAAGTATGTGAAAACAATGCCTTTTATTCATTTTAGACATCATGTTCCATAGAAACATTTACTGCTTAAGACCTACACAATCGATATCTAAATAGAAATAGTGTTAGTTTTTTTTTTTTTTCAAAACGACCGGGTTCGATTCCCGAGCTGAGTACAGGTTTTTTTAAAATGTATGAATGCAGTTTTTCTTTTTATTAAAATCGATGACATGGTTCCTAAGAAACAGATCTTCGTATATCTTACATATAGTTTCAGACTTTCCCATATTGACCGCTCTGAAAGAGCCACCCTGTATATTTATTTATTTATTTAATACTTCAAGCACATAAATGTACAGAGGCGGACTTAATACCATAGGCATTTTCTACCAGTCAAGCTTTGGGTGATGTAGAGACAAACATCAGTAGGTGCAATCATGAAAATTGAGGAATAAATATTTTAAATATAAATATAATATATATTTCCGTATCGCTGCGCGGGGCCACACCGGCCACTTTTGTTTAGATTGACATTTTTAAATTCGTAATATCTTTTGAATGGTATGACCGATTCGAATAATTCAAAAAGTAATCTTGTACAAGTATTGAAACAATCTTGAATAAGAAATATTTTGATGAGAAGTAGATTTATTTGGATAAGGATTAATACAAAGGTATGGATAACATGGTCTGATTTTGGTCGGCATTTCTATCAACTTTCAAAATGTAAATAAGTAGTTATAGTGACATAACTACAATAGTTGGACATACGGTATCGGAAAGTTTTTGGTAGATATTGACATGTTCTTTAATGTTGTAGAACATTTTTTTTTGTTCTATCATCAATAGTTTCCGCAGCGCATGCAATGAAAGACATTTTATGGTTAATTTTTTACACCTTAGGTTACATTATTGTAGTCTTAGTAGACCTCTAGTTTTTTCTAGTAATAAATATAGCCTATGTTACTCAGGGATAATGTAGCATTCTAATGGTGAAAAAAATTTTGAAATTGGTTCAGTAGTTTTTGAGTTTATTCATTACAAACATAAATACAAAAAAAAACAAATCTTTCCTCTTTATAATATTAGTGTAGATATACCTAATTACATATAAATATATGTAATTAGGTATACATATATTTCTTACTGTCGCGAATTATATTTTCTTCAACATACAATCTGACACTGACATGGAAATAGCAAAAAAACGTAAGAAAATTTGAGTTTCGCGGGCTACCCTGGTGACTAACATATTTTGGATGTGACTGGACTTTGTCAGATGTAAATTACGTGATTTTTTTTTTTAATTTCGCTATGTGTTATTATGATGATAATTATGACAAAACTCAGCGCCCCTGAGCCTTGTGCCCTGAGGCTCAGATTTTTACTGTCATACGGATTTGCTCGCAAGCGAAATTGGCCCGCGTGCGTGACGGATTTTTCTTTATTGATTTTTATTTTTGTATGGTCATACTATGACAAGTTTATAACCATGGCCAATTTTTTCACAAGTTGGCTGTACTACTACGTACAATAGACACACACATGTACATTATCTGTGTAGTAGGTAATAAGATTTAACAACTTTTTAACAATTTGTACAAATCTAGCGCCTAAGGTTCCTATGTGTAATGTACTACTAGTATTTTGATATTGTACCTTGTTTTCTGAACCGAATAATTATGAGTTTTTATTTCTTGCTTTCTAGGTTTCCACGTGCAACCAGATGGTCTAGTGACGCTAGTAGAGAGCACTGGTTGCGCCGCCCGCGCAGGCATCAAGCGCGGCGCTCGGTTACTAGAGGTGTGCCGCGCCGCCGTGGTCGCACTACACCACGACCAACTTGTTGATCTGCTCAAGACATCCGACCCTGTAACGGTGAGCGCACGAACATACATGCTAAGTCAAATCATTTATTTCAATTAGGCCTTTTGTGTGCCTAATTTACAAGATTCACAAGAAAATAGAACGGATGCTAGTTCCAAGAGGTAGTTTCGTATGGAGAAAAATTAAATAATTCCTTTTTTTTTTACATATTTTGTTCTTCAATAATCATATAATTATAAGTAAAGGCGATGTAGTTAGAATAAAATGACTATCCTATAATACGTGCAATGTGTTATGATAACATGTATGACATATTTACAAATATTGCAACTGTAGAAGATCTTTCCTAACAGTTTAACAAATAATATTTCAACGTTTGAAAGCAAAGATTGGCGCCGATTCCCTTGTTCACAAACTAAACTAAATTTAAGTTCAGTGCATCTCTTTCTTTCTGTTTAATTGAGAAAAGGACATAAGATAAATATTAGTTAAATCCTGTCAAATTAGTCAGCGCCTGACGTTAATTGACGTATTTTTAGTAGCCATTTTTTAAATCACATCTAAACTTGTCTATGGAGTGTCTTAATTTGACAGGACTAAACTAATATTTATCTTCATTCCTTTTCTCAATGAAATAGAAAGAAAAAGATGCACTGAACTTAAATTTAATTTAGTTTGTGAAAAGGGAATCGGCGCCTAATGTGGAATGATTTTATAAAAATAATATATTATTTTATTCTACAGTTACAGGTGACGGTAACATTCGCGTCGAGTTC